>OX328128.1:60053170-60432197 GCA_946811695.1 Gonocerus acuteangulatus
GACTAATTGAATTTTAATGCTTTAATTTAATTTTTAGTTATACCAAATATAATAGGCCTAGGAAGCTTGATAAAGTCTAATATGGCTGTGATAATGAGTGTTTAATTGATGTAGGTGTAATTTGACTTGGTTCCTTACAGGAATCATGTTTATTTATTGCATGACTGTTTTAGTGTAACTAGAGTAATGAACAGGACATGGTGAGTTTAAAATTATGACAATAAAATTTAGTAAATGGTTTTGGAGGATGTAATGTCTGAAATTAATATACTATTGTAGATTGCCTGAGGATGGACCTGTGTGTCCGAAACGTTGTGATGGAGGAATAAATGGAAAGTTTGAAAATTTTTTGAAGGGTTATTCTTCACCTGTTTGGTATTATTAATTAATACCCTTCATTTAGTAATCGTTATAATATTTATATTTATATTTGGGTTCATTCCACAATAGAATAGAATAGACCACAATAGAATAGGCCACAATAGAATGTATAAACCAATACACAATAAGTAGAGGAGGGATGGAATTTTAATTGGCGAAGAAGGTCTATAAGGAATATATCGGCTGAAGAAAAGCGACGGAAATTGGCGGGAAGGAGCGGAAATCAGGCCCGCATCCAATTAGCCTGTTTCCGTTTTCTGCCGCTTGGATGGGGAGGGTTTACTTCCCCCCAATTACTCAGCGACTCCCATCCTTGATCAGCACATTCTCTCACTCCCATCACTATCCCACTTCCCTCCCTCTCACTCACTACCTTCATTCTCCTCCTCTATCACTCGTCTCCTCTCTGAACCTCCCTCCATCACTCTCCTCCTCACTGTTTCCCTCCCTTCACTATTCCTTCCCTCTCACTCACAACTAACCTTTCCTCTCTGCTTCCCTCCCATCACTCTTCCTTCCCTCTCACTCATAACTACCCTCTCCTCCGTTCTCTTTCACACTCTATCACTCGTCTCCTCTCTGTACCTCCCCCCATCTCTCTCCCCCTCTCTGCTTACCTCTCATCGCTCTCCCCTTCCTCGCACTCTCAAAGTAACCTTCCTTCATCACTTGCCTCCTCTCTGCTTCCCTCTCAATACACTCCCTTCACTATATCCTTCCTCCCAACCCTCCTCCTCTCTGCTTCCCTCCCACCGTTCCTTCATCTCTGCTTCCCTCCCACCGTCCTGCTTCTCTCTGCTTTCCTTCCATCCCTCTCCTCTTTCCTGCCATCACTCTCCTCCACTCTTTCCCATCACGCCCTCTTCTCTGCCACATGCTTCAACATCTAGTTCACTGACATCACTTTCCCCTCACCAACCCTCCCAACAATCTCCCCTACTCAGCCTCTCACCCATTACTCTGCCCTTTCCTCACATCACTCTCCTCTCTCCCTCCCTCTTAATAGCTTTCTCCTCTCTCCTTAACTCTCTTAACGATCCCTTCACAGCGTTTCTCCTTTCACCCTTACATCCGTCTCACACACCTTCCATCACTCTCCACTCATTCCCATCATGCTCCCCTTCTCTGCCACACTCCCACCTCAGTTTCCCTACCATCACTTGCCTCTCACCCGTCACTGTACCTCCCTCCTCCTCTCTGCCTCCCTCCCACTTCCTGAGTACCTCCCATCATTCTCCTCCTCTCTGCCTCCCATCCATCACTCTGCCCTACTTTGCGATCCTCCCTTCACTCTCTTCTTCTCTCCCTCTTTCCTACCGTCCTCTCGCTCCTTTCGTCCCTCAGGTCACTCTCCCCTTCTCCCTTCACACTCCTCCTCTCTGCCTCCCATCCATCACTCTGCCCTACTCTGCGTTCCTCCCTCTTTCTGCATTCCTCCCTTTACTCTCTTTTTCTCTCCCTCCTTCCCACCGTCCTCTCGCTCCTTTTGTCCCTCAGGTCACTCTCCCTACTCCCTTAACACTCCTCTCGCTCATCACTCTTTCTTACCCCCCCCCTCTGCCTACTCATATCACCCCCCCCCCCTGTGCTTACCTCTTATCAGCTTCCCCTCTGCCTCCCTCCCATCACTCTCCTACTCCTCCCATCGCTCTCCCCTTTTTTCTGTCTCTCCCCATCACCCTCCCATCATTGCTTTCTACCTATCTATCTAAATATACCTACATAAACTTTTATTTATCATGCCTCTCTAATATCGCTACAGGATCTGAATAATAATTATACCTCGAGCCCTCCAAAATGGATACCTTCGTTTTAGTGGTTAATAATACATTCGTGGCGCCAATGGCCCAGATGTCGATGCACCGTAAAAAAAAAAAAAAAAAAAAAAAAAAAAAAAAAAAAAAAAAAAAAAAAAAAATACAGTTCTTAATAACTGATCTTGTCGGCGGAATTTACTGCTGCGCCACGGATGTTTACAACTGTGTTTTTTTTTTTTACTATAAATAGTCAAAAAAAAAACACAGTCATTTTAGTCTACTTTTACAAGAAACTAAAACCGTTAAAGTCAATTAAAAAAAATATTAAATAATAATCATAACTAAATAAAATTAAATTAATAGCGTTACTGGAGATGATAAAATAAGCAAGGGAGAGAATACAGAAATAAAAGTAATACTCGTGATAAATATTTCATATTGCTATATATTATATCTACATGAAGGTAGATATAAATGAATATTCTTGCATGATAAAATCGAACAGCTTAATATGAATACTCATTAAAATATATTTTGAAATCGGTGATCTATATCGTCTCCAAAATTATGTTTAACGCTATCTCCCCTCCACAGAGGAGGATGTTCGAATTTAATACAAATATTTGTATTAATTTGAAGAATTAATCTCCCTAAATTAAACGAACCAGAACATACAATGGAGGTATAAATTTAGAGATTAAAATTAACTAATTCCTCCAAGAGGTTTAAAAGTAAAATAAACAATAAAGGGACGTAAATCTGCCTGTTTGCAGACAGCTTAGGAAGGCTCCGTTTATTCAGCGGCGGAATATTATTATTAACTTTCGTTTCCTCCCATCATTAACAGGATCTAATAATTTTATAATAAAGCAGCATTTAACGAGAATAGACATTTTAGTCAGAGAAGGTAGAAACAGACAGAGTTAATATTAATTTATAAATATGCAAAAAGATTCAACAAACAGAAAAACATTATACAGTAAGTATGTGCTATAGCTATAGGTTAAATAATAGATGGGTCAATACTGGTTTTAAGACCTAGATGGGTAACATGGACATGGGCGTATATAGAAAATAATTTCGGGAGGGGCTGGAAAAAGTTCGGGGGGGGGCTGAGACCATTTCCGGGGTGTGGAATACTAAACATTTAGAGCTTGGAATAGTTTTAGGCAACTAAAACGCTATTACACGTAAAATAAAATATTTTTTATGAACTAAGTGATCTTATTTAATTTATTTTTAGGGTATTACGACAAGTTTTTACCATCAAATCAAAATTTCGGGGGGGGCTGCAGTCCCCTCAGCCCCCCCCCCCTTATATACGCCCATGAACATGGATACAGATATAAAATGAACAAAAACATTATGAAAACGGGCTTACCGATGTGAAGACGGAGAACTATGGCTCACCAGTGATGTGGGGTGGGTAAATACCCAGTGGGTAGGTAAATATAAATTGGGTATTTACCCGGGTATTTACCCACAGGGAAGGTAAATACCCAAAAAGTGGGTATTTTCAGTTTTTGAGCTTGATACAACTTCTTTGAATATTTTTTGGTGCAAACAAGGACTGAAACTTACCCATTTGATCATAAAATCTTAATGAACATTAATACTTACCCAGTAATATTTTAAAGAAAGTTAAAAGTCGGTCCGGGTATTTCTGGGTATTTACAACTTAATTTATATATATATATATATATATATATATATATATATATATATATATATATATATATGAATTTTCATGATTAGTTTTACAGTGGGGAAGGTTAATTAATTTTAAAAAGGTTCTAATGAAGCCAATTCAATTATTTAGGACTTATATTAATTTAAAAAAAGCGTCAAAAACATTTTTAATGTTTATTATAATAGTTCAAAACCATTTTAAGTGGTTTGTGATCCTTGTTAATAGTATTTGAAATTATGCTCATACAGTAGTAACAACATTACAGTAAGCGGAAGTCCTCACCAGAAATGAAAAGGTAGCTTCTTGATGACAGTGTTTTGAGTCCGAGTTGGGAAACTAGTAAACATCCTTGATCCAATTGTTGAACTTATCACTGCCATTCAGTTAAATGCCCCTTTGATCCACACAGTTCATAAGAGATTTAAGAATTACTGAAAACTCTTCAACAAGATATCCCAGAATCTTGTCTTCAAAAAACGAGGAAAAACTTGTGCTAACTAAGTAGGAGAAACGCATTCAGTTTGGTGTTGGGAACGTACATCTTGCTGCAGACTAGTTGAACTCTTCCATTTGTTTTGTGGTTGAGTTAGGCATAAGCATGGGATTGAAATCAGTTGATCTTCGGAAAGACAGCTGACTATAGGGACCAAGAGGGATTATGGCAAAGATCCTTTGTTTGGGAAGGTCTTGAAGACAATGACAAAGAAAATAATAAAATAAGTCCCATGTTATGGTGGACAGGCTTGAAAGGTATATGTGTTTTGATCAATGTGTAGGTAACTTAATTTCTGTTTTGAGAAATTGAGATAATCCTAGTCCAAAGTTTTAGCTGAGGCTACATTTTTGTGAATGCAGTACAGTAGTATCAAATTTAGGCAAACAACTTGTTTTATTGGTAGTCGGAAGGTCCATGGCACATTTTCAGGTAATAATTTATTATTTATTAACCTCTCAGTGATCCTATTTTATAATTTATTATTATTTTAATAGTTTCTCAGTGTTGCAATAGCTCTAAACTGGCAAGATCCATGACATTTAACAATATTCGATTAGTAAGTCGCGGTTTAGTTAAATACCTTAAATAACCGGGTATTTATGAAATTGGGTATTTACCCTTAAGTATAAATACCCGGGTATTTTACAACACTGTGGCTCACGTATGGGGAAACATTTCTGACTGTAGTTTATCAAAGTAAGTTTGAGGAAAGGAGTGGGTGGGGGAGGAGGAGGAGTTTTTGGCCACCCGTTAATTTGAGGGTGGTAGTAGAGGATCAAAGGATAGAAGGCGGTATCATAAATGTGTGGTGGGCAGATTTGAAGGGTTTTATGTCAGGCGGTATAGAGTTTTAGCAAGATGTTTTTAATAAATGGAAAATGTAGAAGAAGGTAGAGGAGATGACTTCTTTATCAATTTTGTTTTTCGCATCCCCGAGGCATTGTTCTCCGTCTTCTCATCGGTAAGCCTATTTTCATTATGTTTTTGTTCATATTATATTTGTATTTATGTTGCCCATCTAGGTCTTAAACCAGCATTGATCTGCCTCTAATTTAGGCTATATCACATACTTACTGTATAATGTTTTTCTGTTTTTTTTTTATGAATATTTTTATATATTTAAAAATTAGTATTAACTCAGTCCTACTTGTTTTACAGCCCTGATGAAGGTTTGAATTTCAAGCCGAAACGTCGGCAAACAATAAACCCCATTTTCACTCGTAAAATGTAGTTTTATTAAGAAACAACGGCCGAACCCTGACAATTTCGACCTTCGCAACATCAACGGTTAACGATTTCCTCTCAAAGAAAATTTAGTTTGTTTCCTCCCTTCCCATAAGGTTCCACTTATGAAGACGACCCTTTGACGGAAGGGCCGACAAGAAATATTGACGTTTCATAACATATATATAGTTAAAAAATTATATTATTATTATTTATTATTACTAAAATGTATTATTACCGAGCCGAAAATTATTTATAAAAACTAGTTTTATTTAATGTTTTCGAAAACGATTCAAGATATCGCCTAAAAAAGTTTTTCATTATCTTCCCTACGTTAGAAACCCTATAAAAGATGTACCTGGAAGCCTACTCTTCCGGTAGGCGGATTTTGCTGGTTAACGAACTTGCTCAAATAAATCAGACATGGGTGAGTGGGAGAGACAGCATAGTAAAAATTTAGCCTTACTAAAAATGTTTCTAGCTCTTAGAATATAAGTATCATAAAGAAACATGTCTCCTGCAAGTCAGGCTTTTTTTAAGACCACGCTTTATCTTTTAGAGTTTTAATTTATTATATTAGCAGAGGGGTATTCCTGGTTTAATATTAATCCCTCAAATGAAATCCAGCCTTCTATAAAGACTGCCGCCCAAGATAAAAGCGCCCATTTATTTCTGCATGAAGTCTAATTTCCTTGAAAGACAAGCAGAGCCCATTTACTGGGGAAATAGTAGAAAGAGGACCGATGTAAAAGCCAAGGCGAGCCGGGTAAATTGTTTGACTGTAACAGATTTAATTCGGGGCCTGTCACTGGTCTGCACCAAACAGAGCTGTAAGCTCCCTCTATTTCTGGGCATTAGGACGGGATAGTACAAGTCCCCTTTTAGTAGAGAGAAAAAAAGTTACTGTTTAATCGTTCTTTTATGTCGACCTACTTGGCCCTCCTATATGGCTTGTATTGCTTTTGACTGCTAATGTCAGCGAGAAATACTAAGATTTTTATTACATTAGTTAGCCGACCGTCAACGTTTCTTCGTTTTAACAGGTTAAATCTACGCAGTAGAGTCATTTGAAAATACAGCCCAAAATCTTATAAAAAAATAATGCAAAATCATATAGACAATTGGATTGAAAATGGCTTATAGCCGAAACGTTTCCACAACAAAATTGTAATATAAAATACAAAACTATTGAAGACTTAATAAGCTGTTACCAACTACCTAGAACATATTAGTTTCAACTTAAGATCTACAAGCTGACGAAGCCGGAGAGGAAACCGGCGAAATATTGCAGAAAGGAGAGAAAGAACACCGCTGGAGAGAGAAGCCGTCTCACCAATAAATCATTTCAACCCCAGCGAAGTAACTTAAATCAAAACATGTACATATATATATATATATATATATATATATATATATATATATATATATATATATATATAAACGATATTTCCAACATATATTTAAAATAGCTTGAAAACATATCACTCTTGTAAACACATATGTGGAAATAACATTATTTGATCAAAAATGGGACTGCAATCAACTGCTGTTTCGAGTGTGTCAAGAATAGGGAGGTAAAATGAGTTTGTATTATTGGATGTGTGTTATCAAACAGTTTTTCTGAAGATGGAACGTAAGTCGAGTAGGAGGGAGGATTATGTCACTTCCACCTCGAGATGGTTTCTGCTATTTAGGTTTCAATACTAGGAATTGGAGATTTCGTTGGAATATGTTTAACGTTCTCGCAAATAAAATAGTTTGAAAAAAATATTTGAAATGCCCATTGACAGCTTTCCAAATCTCACCAGAAAAAAAGGATCAAGATGACACAGTTCCTGCGAGCCTGACTTTTTTTTATACGAGATGCATTGGCGTTCAGACAGTGCGAGACTATTGTAGATATTTTAGTTTCAAACTAATTTTATTTTCTAAACTTATAATATACATTCTAAATTTTGTATTCAGACTACAAATTTGTATCTGAATCCCTAGATGAATAATTCATGAATGATTGAACCCTGTTTTTTTATCACATGTAAAAGAAGGAAAGGTTTTTTTACCCCTGTGCCCTTCATTTTTGTTTAGATGATGATGAACTGAGTCTGGAAAATGTCATAAACTGTATACTATGTACAATGTACATGTACATTGTACATGAGCTGTACTCATTCTTTAAATTGCAATGAAGAGATTTTTTTTAAATAAATGTAATAATCATTTATATTATTTTTTATAACGGCCCCTATGAAGAGTTTTTCGCTTGAAGAATTATTTTAAACGTTTATCTCAAGGGAGACAAAGAAATATTTCTTTTTTTTTTTAAATCTCTATCTGAAAGGAAGACGCCATTATTGCTTTTCTTTTGATATTTTTTTCATGAAATAGAAATTAAAGAGAATAAAAGGGGATGGTGTTTCGTTAAGATTAGACAAAACTCTTGAAGAAGTTCTTTCAAGTAATAGAACCTGCTGAAGGAGAGAGAAATTTTGTCAAGTATAGAGGATTTTTTTTTTTCAAAAATTCCTTTCTGTTATCGGATAGCAATTGATAACGACTCGAATCGTGAAAAGTTGATGTTGTGCTATAATTTATTTGAAATAACGATTTCTAGTCTCGCTTTTAAAATATTAAAGCAATTCATAAAGCCGTTTAAGCAATCTGTCACTTCCAATCTGTAAAATGTTTTTGAAAGCTTGAATGCATTGGTTTCTTTTTTAAAAAAAGAAATATTTCAAATACATAACGAATGACAAGTAAAGATGGAATGGTTGGGATTCGTCTAAAAAAACCTCAATATGATTTTTGGTAAAAAAAAAATTTCTATATTTTGGACGTTTCGGCTACTCATTGGTAGCCTTCGTCAGCTAAAATGACAAGAAACGAATGACGTTCGGATTTCGCAAATATTTCAAAAATGCTATTTTTTTTTTTTTTTTTTTTTTTTTTTTTTTTTTTTTTTTTTTTTTTGCTGATATCATCTATTATACAAAAGTTAAGTAAGGTAAGTTCCTTTACTTTATAAACGTCATTATACTACTGACAAATGAAGGCCCTAAATGCATTTTAAGATGTCAAAAAAAATTATATTAAAAAAGTCTAATTTTTTGTCCTATTTTTCATACGTATTGCTGTTTTGCTCTGCCGCGAATCAATTTTAACATTTTCGAAAATGTAACATTATATAAACTTGTATTACGAATCTTTTGACGCGTTGGGAAAGTCTCTGTCATGAATACTTTAACTCCGTTCAGGATGTCCAGTTAATTTTTATAGCGACGTTCATAAAAATTCTTGTGGAGTCAGTCACAATTAACAGCGGATCCGATGGCGGAAGAATGGATTCATCACATGGACCATTCCCAGAAACTGAGCGTCATCTTAACGCGTTTTCATAACGTTCTTATCCCTACTCACATGTAATATATAAAGTTAATATCTTGTACAAAATTTAAACACATACTAGAATTGAATCTTCAATAGAAGTAAGATTTTAGGCGTCATAGAAAAACTTATAGAAGCGGAAATTGCTCACTCTGCATCTTCTACGCCAGTTCGGAAAGCCCTATTACAAAACATAACAAAAAATCATTTTACGTATCCTGTTATGCTGATAAATTCATTTTACTGCTAAAATCAATTAAATAAACAATAAGGAAGGAAAAACTGCGGAAAATAGAAACATAGACCCGTTCAAAGCAACGAAATCGACACTTCCGCACAAATTTCTCCGACTGAGATCGTCCAATCGAAAAATACTATAGAAGCGTTTTTGTGGGTGGGGCATTTAGTAAGCTTCCGTATGGTTACTTTCCACAAACCACGAATTCCTTGCCGGCTTTGAGACTTTTAAGAAAATATACGAAAATCCTAAAACCTCCCACTCAAAGCGTACTCTAAATTTCAATATTTTTGTTTTGATGAATATTAATCATGTAGGAAATTATTCAACTGATCCACAAAGCTCTGTACCCAAGCAGATAATTTGTTTGGTAAACTAAGTTCATTCACTTTGCTCGAAAACGGTTACAGATATCGCCTTAAAAATGGGTTCATTCGTTTCCTCTTATGTTTAAGAACCTATGAACACTAAACGTAAATGTTAAGATTTTATTTGGCTAAAAAACCATGTTTCGAAGGACGTATTCTGTTTTTTAGCAACCTAGACCTTTGAAATTACAAATAGTATTTTTGTACCAATTTTCATTCAAATTGAGTCATTTTGAGCTGCCTAGAGAGCTTAAATAAACAAAAAAAACATTGAACCACCTTAATTTTCAAGTTAGCACTTCTCCTCATAAGCGGGTTTCCTCCCTATGGACAGAGGGAGGATAGACTATTAAAACCTATGGAGAATTTCAACAGTGTTGTTGATTATGTTAAAATCCTGAATAATTCTCATTGACTTCAAAATGTTTTATCGCCTAAGTTGCGAAAACATCAATAAATAAATTATCATGATAATGCTAGAACACTTATGGTTTGAATAATACTATAAAACATTATTGAAATTATGTGAGAGCTTTTGCCGCAATCTGCTTACTCTCCGCACCCTGCTCTAGTGCATTACTCTACGAGATTTAAAATCAGCATCCCTATAAACCCTTATGTGGTAAATATCATCGAAAACAAAAAATAATCATTTTTTCCAGTCCGTAAGAGACACTTTGTAAGTGAAAACTTTACGCGACGTTTTGAAATTCAATATCTCCTCTTGAGATAATCCAATATTTACGTCCTTAGGCTCTTTCTAAAGAAGAAAGACTCCTTTTTACTAACCATATAAATGGCGATTGTATTATCTTAGACGATACTTGTAAGAAATGGTTCTCAAAATAAAAATAAAATTATAACTTTCTTGCATATAACGTTGAGCCCAGAACACATTAAAATACCCCGATTGGAAGAAAATGTATAACTTTGGGGCCTTTATCAACCGTCCAAATTTGGTTTGATTTTGCTCTAAACGCTATGATTTTCTCTTATTTCGCCTTACAAAAACTTATATGTTTTAGTAGGGAAAAAGTTAAATTCTACATAGGATTTACCAAAGAAACTTTCACATTTGTTTACACACAAACCTGAGCCATTCAACACAAATGAAACTTTAAGATGGCGAGAAATTGTAGATACTGAAGAAAAGTAAATTATTAATTAAAATGTTAAATTGTGTTTTATTTACACTTTTTAAACATTTATGAAAAAATGCACTCAGACTTTTTAACTTACTGGCTATTTCGATACAATCTCTTGTGTAAGGGCGAAATAACCCTAGTGTGGATCGCCCAGAAAAACCTTATCCTATACATGCACTCTTGTGCCATCTGAATGAAATATTGAATTAACTAGAGAAGGATAATTCTTAACAAAATTCATAACGATTATCAATAGAATATTTCATTTTATTTTTGAAAACTATTTCCAAAGAAGCAAGAATGTATTTTCTATTTAACAGCATCCAAGTCTAATAATATTTAAAAAGTCGGGGCAAACTTCATAAAGAAGATGCCCAACTTTTAGAAAACTTCAAAGTATTTATGATTCCTTAATGACAAAAGTTTCTCAAATTTTTCTAATTAAAAAGATGAAAAACCAAATAAAAACCATTAATTTTTTCCCCTCGTTGACATTAATTTCCCTGCAGGAAAACATTGTCAGAGGGGTTAATAAGAACCTCCTATTTTGTCTTTCTTTTTTTGTTGTTATTCTTGAGTTGTAAATCCTCAAGATAGATCCTAGGGGTTTTAATTAAAGGAATAAACTCATTGAATTCGGTTGAGAGTTTTTTTTATAATTGCCCCAGTCTGGGTGGGTTTTATTTCCACATATAAAAATATATCAGGAAAAAACCTTGGTTGCTCTGAGCAGTTAAGAAAATGTATCCATATGTAAATGCTCACACACACACACACACATATATACTTATTGAAATCGGTTAACATATATATATATATATATATGTATGTATGTATATATACTTGTGTATTTTGTAAACTTTTAAATTTTAACTAAAACTAATAATATGTTTTAAAAAAACAAAATATGTTAATATACAAATGCAAGTGATATGCTGATTATTGCATGAGACTTGCAGACAAAAATAAACTCCCTTCTTGCAGGGTTACTGTAAGGAGGAAACAAATAAAAAAAAAAAAAAAAAAAAAAAAATACTTGTGTATTATTTATACAAATATATACAGGAATGCATAGGTTCTTATTCAGCCGAGCCTTGCTCCTAGACTGGCTTTTAATAGTTTCAATATTCAGTGTTCTATTTAATATCCACAGGGCTACAATATATTAGCATAGTCATCTATGTTGGATTAATTTATTTAATTGTATATCATTAATGTATAATGTAACGAACAACAGTAACTTATAAACTTTTTTTTGTTTTAGTTCGAACTCCTCAACCCCCCGAGAGACCATGGATCCCTCTTGCAAGGCCTTCTACAACAAAACCATCTTGTAAGTACATAGTGCTCTCTAGGAATAATAAACCTCATTCATGATCCCAAATAGATACTTCACAACTTTTAGCTACATTAAATTAAAAGCTTGGTGGAATGTTATAAATAAAGAACTCCCATTATTGCAGATCCCGATGGATGAAGTGATAAACATGTTCAGATGTACTGGAATGAAATACTCTTCAAACTTTAAGCACAACACTCTCTGGCTGAAATTGTCCTAAAATAATTTTTATTGGTCTTCCTCTTTTCCAAATGAACCAAAACATACAAATTGTAGTTTGGGTGAATGTGAAATATGTGAAACGATTTTCAAGTCAATACTTAGTTTTTGAGTGGCAGCAACAACAAAAATATAATTTTCTCAAGAACCATTAGACGATGCATTCAATTTATCATGGTAATACACCTATAAACCCTCCTACCACATGTAGGTGTCGAATATGACACTTTCCGTTTTTAGCACTTTCCTCCGAAGGAAAGTAGCTATTGAGGTTGCACTCATGACGGAATTTTTGAAAAATTTCTTCAATTCTTTATCGATCTTGCCTAGTAGACACACCGAAAATGACCCCAATTAAAATTTATATATATATATATATATATATATATATATATATATATATATTTATATATATATATATATATATATTTATATATATATATATATATATGTATATATATTTATATATATATATATATACGAATGAATATGTCTGTGTATATATATATATATATATATTTTATATATATATATATATATATATATATATATATATATATACACAGACATATTCAATCGTTTGCTAATTGAACGCTATATACCACGTTTCGTGAAGAAAAAGCAAAAACTCTGGCCGCTATCGTGTTAACAGACACACACACACATATATATATATATATATATATATATATATATATATATACATATATGCATATATATATATATATATATATATATATATATATATATATATATATATAAACTCCTTCCCTTTTATAAACTAGATCTTATTATTCTGTAAAGAATACATAAATACATTATAATAAACAAAACAACAATAATAACAATCATTAGCGGTAGCCAAATTACATACCTGTAAAGAATAATTAAATTACAAAGTTTATAACCCATACATTGAAGCATTACAATACTATAACTCTCTTCTACTGTTCTGAACATATGGGATGCACTGCCAATCTAAATAGACCCACTGCCTGCATGATCACATGTCTTTATTATGTAAGAGTAGTCCTAGAGTGAAGGAACTTTACATATATATATATATATATATATATATATATATATATATATATATATATATGTGTGTGTCTGTTAACACGATAGCGGCCAGAGTTTTTGCTTTTTCTTCACGAAACATGGTATATAGCGTTCAATTAGCAAACGATTGAACGAGTCTGTTAACCACCAATCAGTCCATCGGGAGGGGGGGTTTACCCCGGACCCAAAACACTAATTTGACCATGCCAGCCGTAGTTTTTTTTATATTTCAACGAAACTCGGTATTCGTTATGTTTATCTAAAGAGAGAAATACCTTGTAAAAATAAACTAAATCGGTTCATTAGGAGGGGGGGGGTTTACTCCGGACCCACATTACCAATTTGCCACTACCAGCTGTAATTTTTGTTAAATTTCAACAAAACTCGGTATTCGTGGTTGTAATCAACAGAGAAAAATGGGTTGTAAAAATAAACTAAATCGGGTTATTTGGAGGGGGGGGGGTTTACTCCGGACCCAAAACACCAATTTGACCATGCCAGCTGTAGTATTTCTTTTACGATGATTATCTGTGCGTAGGTTGAGGGCTGTAACCTTTTTTTTTTTTTTTTTTTCTTGTTTTAAGGCATGTCAGCCACACGGGCGATTTATGCCTTGAAACTTTGATATACCTTGAATTACCCTATCTATCAGTGGTAAACTTAGTTTCAGTGTTGGATATGACACCACTTAAGGACATTATAGAACCAAGGCTAAGGACATTATTGAAGCTCAAGATGAAAAAGTTCCTGCAAGTTTTTTTAATGATTTATATAGAATTAATTGGGATAAAACCTTAGCACTCGAAGCCTCAATGGTCGAGAGAGTTGTAAGTGGTAAGCATGTGCTCAAGGTTGTGGGTCCAGTTTCCCCTGGAGGTGGTGGGTTTTATTTTGAAAAAAGAAGGCATCAGCCCCATCCTTGCTTGAAAAGTCTGGTAACCTTCAAATAAAAATCTGTGGTATTTATAAATGTATGTTAACATATAAATAATATTAGATTAAATCTCTTGCCCGAATTAATTTTACAATGATTATATTACTGGTTATAATGCTATTGAGCATCAATTGTAACCGTTAAAATTGATTGAAGGTTGGTTTACTTAATTTATTTTTTGAGTGATATAAGAAATGTAAGAATTCCTAGCCTTTATGTCCTGTAAATAGAAGAATGTTTATTTTTTTTTTTTTCAGGTTTGATGACAGTCATGTGCTACAATGTTCTATGTGATAAATATGCAACCCGACAAATGTACGGGTACTGCCCCACATGGGCCCTTGCTTGGGAATACCGTAAGAAAGCTATACTCTCCGAAATAAGGCACTACACAGCTGACATAATCAGTTTGCAGGTAATTATTTGACAGTTCGATTTGATAGGAATGCAACATCATGTCTTTTAACATGTAAGGATAATTTCATAACTAATTTTTCTTTTTAAATTCACTCGCTGAGTTAGTAACAAACTAAATCAACACTGTAATAAGACTCATCAAAACAAATCAAGAACAGTAGAATTGTTAAAGCAAACTTGTAATGCCAACAGCACTTGCTTGATCAACCATTCAGGTACTTACCACGACTCCAACATGGCTTAACCTCGGTGATCAACGGGAACCGGTGTATTCAAAATGCCATACACCGTTGGCAATATTTTTTTATTGTTGTCATAAGCAAATGATATTAGCTCAGTGTTGTGCCTTTGACTTATGTTCTGGGAGCACTAAAGATTTTATCTTCTAGTGTGATCTTTAGATGGTTACATTCAGGGACCCAGACCGTCCCTAGCCCACTCAGCCTTTAATTCATCTAACAGGTAACTGCAAAGGGGAAAGATCAGGCGGCCGGAACATAGTATGGACCACACTGTCTTCCTAGTGTGTTGTATGGTCAAGAATCAGGTATCAATTCATAAGGGAAAGTCCAGTAAAAAAAATTAGACAGAGCACAAGATACTGGGACATCCTATGATTTGAATCTACATTGAGATATTCATTTAAAAAAAAAAAAAAAAAAAAAAAAAAACGCTCTTGTAACTAGCCACAAAGACCCAGAGGAGGAGACACTGTAGAGGCATCTGATTCTTGTGCGTATAGCACACTTGAGAGATAGTGTGTACAGTACTAAACCGGCCTGATTTCCCACGAATATAGCTCAATAGATGTAGCTTTGTAAGGGGCCAAAAAAAAAAACAAGGTATTTATTACTGATCATAATGTTAAATGAATGAGCTCGGGCTTCAATAAAGCAGCAAAAAAAAAAAAAACACACTAGCCAAAAGTAAAAAAGTAATACAAAACTGTTGTTTACTTAGAATTAGTAAGAAGAGCTAAAGTAAAGGCACTAACTGTATCTCAGTTGCGGTAATTAAGTTTATTTAGCTTTGTAAGGCAAAAAAAAAAAAAAAAAAAAAAAATGTTTTCCATAAAAAAAAAAAAATATTTATAATGCTTCATTACATTACAAAAGTTGATATCATTGTCTAAATCATTTTCAGCTCCCAAGTTAATTCATTCATAGGAAAATCGAAACGCCATCCATACCTGAGATATCTCATATCTCCTTGGATTCTTGTCCTTATGGGTGTAAAAAATCATTAATTAATCTACCCATTTAGAATGCTTAAGTTAAATTTCATAATTTTATTAAATACCGCAGTACCTATTGAACTTTGTTTAATAATTATTTATTTTTACAGGAAGTTGAGACTGATCAATTTTATAAGTTCTTTCTACCAGAGCTGAAACGGGATGGATATGATGGAATATTTTCACCTAAATCACGTGCAAAGACCATGGCTGAGAGTGAAAGGAAATACGTAGATGGCTGTGCCATCTTCTACCGCACTGCCAAGTAAGAAATAATTTATAAAGTGTCTAAAATTTATGGGGAAAAAATAGGATTATGGAAAAGAACAAGATTAAAGAAAAGAAAGGGATAAGATCTCTGTGTACGTTTACCTATCGTTGGGCCTCTTTCTAAAGGGATACATCTGAAAATAATTATTTTAAGCGATGGTAGGGATTGTCGGGGTTCGGTCATTACTTCTTAATAAAACTACATTTTACAAGCGAAAATAGTTTTATTGTTGCCGACGTTTCGGCTTGAAATTCAAGCCTTCATCAGGGCGATGAGAAGATTGAGAACTATGCCTCATGGATGCGGGATCATTTCTCCGCATTTAGAAATGATCCCGCATCTGTGAGGCATAGTTCTCAATCTTCTCATCGCCCTGATGAAGGCTTGAATTTCAAGCCGAAACGTCGGCAACAATAAAACCATTTTTACTTGTAAAATGTAGTTTTATTAAGAAGTAATGACCGAACCCCGACAATCCTTACCTTTGCAACATCAACGGTCAACGATCTCCTCTCAATGAATTGTTTTAAGCTTTTCTTGTTTCAAATTCATTGTCACATTTCAAGGAAAGTTGTCCCACCAGACATAAATGAGAAAGAATTTTTAAAACACTGTTCCTTAAGTATACAAAAAAATCCTGTAACTAGGGTAAAGGTTATTTTTGTGCATTAGAACAATTTTATTGTTAAAAATGTCACTTTTCTTCATGGTGTCATTCCATCAGATATTTAAAAATTTGTTAAAATGCTTAAATGTTTATAAATATAAGTTTCCTTGCAAAAATAACAAGAAGTTAAAAAGAAAAATATTAAAAGTTTCTATTCTATGCTTTCCAAATCACTCCAATGATAACTATGATATGGAAACAATCATAGAAAATCCACCTCCTGCGAATCAGACTTGTTTAAAGATAGAGAAGAAATAGTCAAAGAAGCATCACAGTTTTATAACAATATTTCGATGGTCGCAGGAAATATCTTCTAAATCTCAACCTTTCAGTGGAGCTCTTTAACAGAGAAAACACACTATTTTACGAGATACCATGGAACTCACATCTTTATAAGTCAGAAACGATAGAGTTAGTGATTCTTTACGATATATATGTCTCTTAGTAGATAATCATAATGCACTTAACTCATTGTTCCCATTTTCCTACTTACCAATGTATTCCCTGTCATCATCTATTAATGAAATGGGAACACTCACATGTGAATAGCAAAGTGTTGATGAGGAAACATTGGTTCTTCTCTTAAGACCATGGAGAAGGGCTGGAAATGTTTCCAGGATGAAGCATAATATCGTCCCGACCATGTCAAACTATCGAATATGAAAATCAGAGAAAACTAGCGGACGAACTTATTCTATACATTGACAAAGTAATATACTGAAAAATGGTCTAATTCGATACTTTATTTAAGTGCATTAATGGCTATTCTAAAGTGGTTAGAGTTCAATTTGCAATGATTCCGTCAATTTAGGGGCGATATGTAAACGCATATCCTGAATATATTACGAGGTAGAAGAAGGGAAGTACAGAAAGCTGGTAGCAAAGAGATGGTATGACAAGCTTGTGGGCAACAACATCGTACGAAGGCAAGAAATAAATATGTTAAGTGGTGATCTGCTAAAATTGTATATAAAACCTATTTTATTACTGTTGTATGGATTATTCCTGAACACCCTTAATTGGAGTGGCTCTTACACTAAAAAGATTTTTAAGGGAACTTCTAACTTAAACACTAATATAGGTAACAAGCCAATTTTTTTATTAAAAATGTAACAAAAGCTTTGTTAATGATTCCCATGCTATGGTAAGGATAATAATTGACAATTTTACATCACTTTCTATTGAAGATTTATAAAAAAAAAAGAAATGCAAACTGCCAAAGAAGTAGTACACCATATTAATAATAATAACAATTATATTACTTACAAGTACACAAAATATTTGCAGGTTCACACTGATCTCTGAACATCTTGTTGAATTCAACCAACTCGCAATGGCCAATTCGGAAGGCTCGGATGATATGTTAAACAGGGTAATGCCAAAAGACAACATAGGGCTTGCAGCCTTACTTCGGACCAAAGAAGCTGCATGGGAGAATTGTAAGTATTATGTTTCTGCCTTATTTTTTATCTAATAAACAAAACACTAAAAACTGTTATGGGTCATTCCATATCAAGTGATCCACAGTTTTTCACCTCATATTTTTTGATTTTTTTTTAAATTTGGCTCATCGATAGTACCCCATGAGACAATTAAAAATCCAAATTTGTAGAATTTTATCTTTTCTAGTTTTCAAGTTATGAATGTTTAAGTTTTTTAAAAAAGCACATTTTAGGACAGACAATTGATCATAAAATGTACCATAACTCCCAAACGAAATGAGCTAGAGAGGTTAAAAAGCATTCTTTAGTGTATGAAATGCTGATTAAAATGATATATATCATGACCTATTTATGAAAAATGAAATTTTAAGGTAATTTTTAAAACTTTAAAATTTAAATTTCTCTTAAAACGTATGTTTAAAAATTTTCAAAAAATTTGTAATTTTTCTTTGATATTTTATCTCAGTTTTGTATAAATTTCAAGTTGGGGTCTCAATGGGATCATATTTATTTTAATTATTAACTTTATTTTGGTACATAAAAAAATTGAATTTTTTAGAAAAAGCAATGAAATCCATCTACCATACACAGGGTGTCCCCCCAAAAAAACGGCCTAACTTTGGGAATCGATGCAGAATGAAAAAAGAAAGAAAAAAAGTCCTTTGCTATATCTCGATTTGCTTCCTTTACGAAAAAAACGTAAAAAACTAAAACACAATCG
This sequence comes from Gonocerus acuteangulatus, assembly GCA_946811695.1. Classification (NCBI taxonomy): domain Eukaryota; kingdom Metazoa; phylum Arthropoda; class Insecta; order Hemiptera; family Coreidae; genus Gonocerus; species Gonocerus acuteangulatus. The sequence continues at coordinate 60,072,154 of OX328128.1, forward strand.
TAAAAAGGCTATTTCATAATTCCTATATAAAAATTATTAAAAGTACGTTTCATCTTCCACTCCCTCTACCCACACACCTCCCCCGCCCCTAAAAAAAAACCCAAAAAAAACAACAAAATTTCTTTCTCGAAAAAATTAACTGACACCATGTAAAGCTGTAAGTTCAACATAATTTAAAATATCTACTTTCCTTCTGAGGAAAGTGCTAAAACACAAAACAAAAAAAACTTTAAATCTATCTATCTATATCTATATATATATATATATATATATATATATATATATATATATATATATATATATATATATATATATATATATATAAAATCACGTGTCTGTCTGTGTTTCTGTTTGTTTGTTCCTTATACAAATCTACACCGTTTGACCGATTTTGACCAAACTTGGCACACAGGTAGGTCTTGAAACGAGAAATCTCCTAGGCTAGGTCAAAACAGTCAAATTTCAAAATTTGGTTAAAAGGTCAAAAGTTTTGTTCAAGAAAAATTGGCTACACTGATTCAGATTGTGACGGCCATTTTGAATCAACAGCCATTTTGAATAATGTCTCAAATTTATTTATTGATGTTCCTGATAATTAGAATGATGACTTTACATCATTACATAATCATGTAATGCAGTTTATTTCAATTTTATTTCAACAGTCACTGTCTAACTTAGGAGCGCTGGCTATTCTTTGAAAAGAGCTATCTACTCGCAGGCTCTGCTACTGGCCTCTGTCGACTGTTAGATGAAGTGCTGTTGTGCTGGCCTCTGCCGGTATTATTATGAACTAAAACAAATTCATATCGTTTGACCGATTTTCTTAGCTGGGTATAGACAACTAGGTATCAAGTAGATCTTGATACGGGGAGAGTCGTAGAGAGAAAGTAGGTGTAGCATGGCACACTGGGTAACAGCTAGTTCTTAATAAAAATAAATGTTCAATTCTTAAAATATTTTAAATTTAACTCGGTACGCCTACATAATTATAAAATAACTATTTCTTCTTCTAATAATTCCTAACAATCAATTTACAAACTGTTCAAAGATTTGTCCCCTTGCAGCAATAAAGCCATCACGTCGCACATTGACACACTGGATGGTATTTGTGCATTGCTCTGCTGTAATCTGTTCCCAGGCCTATCTGATGCGATGGATGAGGTGCTCCCTTGTGTCAATGGGCTCCCTGAAGACCTAATCTGTAATGTGTCCTCAAGCGAAGAAGTCCAAGAGCGTGAGGTCTGAAGATGGAGCCGGCCAAGATACCGGCCCACCAGGTCCTATCCAACGTCATGGATGGTTAGTGTCCAACCAATTTCGGACGGCCCTCCGGTAGTGAGCTGGACAACCGTCGACTTGGAACCAGCTTCCCAATCTCTGCGCCAAAAGGATCTCCCCGAAGAACGAAGACAGTTTATTATAGAGGAATGCGTCGAAAGACTCTGTGTCAAATCGAGGGGTCAAAAAATGCGGACCTAATATTTCATTATTACACACAAAATCAGAGGCATATTCACCCCTAAATTTGGGGGGGGGGTTAAAGGAGATGGGGGTGAAAGAGTGAGTGGAGGGGCGGGTTTGATACATGTACTTTAAAAAAAAAATTGATATCCCTTTTAATAGACGTCTTTTCATAATTTCTTTTACGTTTTTGCGTTTTTCTCGGGCACTAAGCCAAAATGAGATGTATGCGAAAGGACTTTTTTCCTTCGTTTTTTTTTTTTTTTTACTTGAGTCTATATTAGATGAATTTCATTTTATTTTCTGAATTTTTTTAATTTTGGACATACCAATGAGATACCAAGCTACCTTTGATTAAGTTATTAATTAAAATAAATATGATCCCATTGAGATCCCAACTTGAAATTTACACAAAACTGAGATAAAATATCAAAGAAAAATTACAATTTTTTTGAAAATTTTTAAACATACGTTTTAAGAGAAATTTAAATTTTAAAGTTTTAAAAATTACCTTAAAATTTCATTTTTCATAAATAGGTCATGATATATATCAATTTAATCAGCATTTCATACACTAAAGAATGCTTTTTAACCTCTCTAGCTCATTTCGTTTGGGAGTTATGGTACATTTTATGATCAATTGTCTGTCCTAAAATGTGCTTTTTTAAAAAACTTAAACATTCATAACTCGAAAACTAGAAAAAATAAAATTCTAAAAATTTGGATTTTTAATTGTCTCATGGGGTACTATCGATGAGCCAAATTTAAAAAAAAAAATCAAAAAAATATGAGGGAAATTTTTTCCTTGTTTTTGGATCACTTGATATCAAATGACCCTTATACAATATTCTTAACTATGAAAGTTATCCAGGGCCAAGTTCACGCCTATGCACACTGTGTGTATATTACACAAAGTATTAAGTAGTTAAAGATAAATTTAGGTATTATACTAAGAGATGTGAGTAAACTTGGAAAGTTTCATAATTCTACATTGAATTGTTTCTGAGATATAGAGATGAAAAATTGGAATTTATACAAGTCTCTCACTCATCAAAATTATTATGCACTTCGCAAAAGATTGAGGCTTGAAATTTTGCAGGATGATAGACATTAGGGTGTTATTGACCCTTTGCTTACGGCGGGTAACAAAGGCTGGCCGACTCAGCAGTACAGCGATGTCTCTAACCAGTCGGGCCCCAGTTAAAAAGCTATTATCGCCCTCCTCTCTACTTGCGTGAACACATTCATATAATTTCCTCCCCTAAAATTTTAAACTGTCGGAACACTTTATTTTATTATTTATTTTCTTTTTAGCTCTGAATATTTAGGTTGAATTATGTAATTATATGCTCCAATAAAAGTTTTTAAAGACTATATTTTTTAATGCAAAAAATTTTTTTTTTTTTTTTAATACAAAAAAATATATTTGTTTTAATATTTTTTTTATGATACTGGTACTAGACATGCATGCCGCGCCTGCGCCGCTACGCCACGCTGGGTTTTGAGTGGCACGCCGCCGCCGAGCCTATTCAGTCGGCGCGCCGATTTTGTTGGCAATACTGGACAAAAGGGTGTAGTGGGTGGGTTAGGGTAGGAAAACAGCGAGTGTACTGCATGGTGACCTGCCGACAATTTTTGGCTTACCTTTTCTTCGAGTAAACGCTTGTGTGTTGTGCTTTTTGATTGGAAAAAAGCGTAAAATACAAGAATTTTAGGTATATAAACATGCTATTTAACTCAAAAAATAAATCCAGCTTTTGAGGGAGATATTTTGAAAACCTCGCAATTGAAGAGAAAAACAAAAGTCTGACTCGCAGGAACTGTGAAGTCATCTTAGCGCGGTTCCGTTCATATCCCTAGTGTCACTAGCTAAGGAGTAGAAGCAGTTATTGGTAGGTTTTGATCTTTCGTGAAAAATTTAAAATGACATCCCAAAGAGAAAGAAGATTTAAGGCTCCAAAACAGGAAACTGATAGTATTCTAAGCGGAAATGACCGCCTACCTTCTCAAGGTTTGCCAAGGGAAACACTATTACCAATACGTTTCTCATTTTCATACCTTATTTTATTAAAATATTAATTTTACTATTAAATTCGATTAAAAAAAACAATAACCAATTAAAACGTTTGGTAAGTGACAAACCCCTGTTAAAAAAAACAAAACTAACAATTTTGAAGTTTGAAGCATCTATTTCTCGGATTGACATCGCCCCATCAAAAATTACATCTGAATCTTTTTTGTAGGGAATTTAGTGAGCTTTCGAATGGCCACCTTCCACTTACCACGATTTCCCCCCATTTTCGAGATATGTTAGAAGATATACGAAAATCCCAAAACCTTTCAAGTCTGTTAATGAAAATTTTATTTCTTGTACTTCCTTAACTCCAAATATAACCAAAATGTATCAACCTTAGTTTAGATGAATATCAAACGTCTGGACCAAGTTTCAAATAAATTAATCGGTTCTGAGTACCCAAACTGAAAATTACTTTGGAAAACGAGGTGTTTTAATGTTTCTCAAAACGGGTACAGATATCGCTTTAAAATGGTTTTATTCGTTGTTCTACATTAATAAATCTATAAAACGAGTACCTGCAAGAATGTGAACTCGAAAACGTGAGCGTTACAATTTTTTCGAGCGAATTTCGCTCAAAAACCATCTTCCAGTTAACGGATTCTGCTGATTTACGAATTCGACCTTTCAAATTAAGAAAAATATTTTTGTACCAAATTTCATCAAAATCGGACCATTTTTGAGACGTCAGGAGCGCGAACTGCGTCATCTTAGCGCAGTTCCGCTCATATCTCTAGTGCCGTAAGTAAAGGAATACATACAGTTATTGGAAGGTTTTGATGTACCGTTAATAATATAAAATAAAATCTCAAACAGAAGGATGTTTACGGTGCAACAACGATCACCCTGCGAAAACACTAAGTTTCTCATTTTCTTACCCCCTTTTACGAAAAGACTAATTTTACTGATAATTTCAATTTAAAACAATCAATTAAAAAGTGGCATAAACAAACCGACCCCCCCCCCCCTACAAAAGAACAAAACAAAACGTGTTCGAAGTTTTAAGCCCTTATTTCTCAGATTGACATCACCCCATCGAAAATGTCTTTAGAACCATTTTTTTAGAGATATTTTGTGGCGAACAGACATATATATATATATATATATATATATATATATATATATATATATATATATATATATATATGCTTGCCATACGTCCCGGTATTTGTCTCTTGTCCTGGCATCCCACCCGGGTTTATCAATGTCCCGGAAACGCCTGTAAATTTATAAAGTAATGGATTTAGTTTTTAAGAATTATTTATGAATTGGTTGCTTTTCTACAATGAATACAGTTCCAAAGAAATGAGAACGATTGTAACTGTAATCAGAGAGCAAACGCAAGAACTATCAAAAATAAGCAGCAAAATTTCCTTTTTTAGTTTAACAAAGTGGGGAGACCAACAATTTAGTGTTCCAGATCCCCCACTCCTGTTACTCGCTCCATTTTCATCCCTCCCGGTATGCCCTTCTCATATCAATGTGTCCCGGTTTCACTCACCAAAAATATGGCAAGCCTATATATATATATATATATATATATATATATATATATATATACATGCGCATGTCTAACTGGTACTAATCAATAAATCTAAATAAATGAAGAACCTATTTTTTATTTAAAAAATAAACAAAAATAAAACATCCTCCTTTTCGATTTAGGGCTTTGGATCTAACACTGCCGGAGTTAATTTTTTCGAGCCCGACCCAAGTATCCTTATTACTAACTCCCTCGTCACAAAGAGTTAATTCTTCCAACAACTAGTGGTGAAAGAAATAGCTAAAGCTCCCCCTTGCTTAATAGCCCCAAGATTGTACTCCTGGAAAAGTCAGCCCTAGGGAGCAGGTAAACTAGGAGGAGGGTCAGACTGCTTTACAAGTCCTTCGCTGGGGGCTCAGCTACTCTCAACTGCTAGTCAAGTCCTTCGTTCCAGGGGCACAACACGTCTCAACTCCTACAGCAGTCTATAGTAAGGAAAGGGTTAAAGGGAAAATCAAAAAATCCTAAAAAGTTGTGTTTGACTCCGCTCCCAGGTGAGTGCCTGTTTTGAATTTTTTCCCTCGGAACCCCATAAGTCCTTCTAAAACCATCATTTGGGTTTACCCTCTCACTTATTTGTACATTTTCAGCTTGGCCAGTTTTCGTTGAGTGATGGCTGCTATGGCGATCTGATTTATTATAAAATGTCTGGCATTTAAAAATGTATTATAAACTCTCTGATGACTTAAAACAATTGGGGTTGGGTGAGCTTTATCCAAATTAAAAGGCTCGTCAACAAAAACTGGGGGGGAGGTTAACAAAAACTGGTCAAGTTGGAAGTGCACAAATAAATTAGATGGTGTTATTAGCACCATCCAAACCCTCCGTCGGGCACACCTCCAAATAGAACAAGATCAGGCGCAGGCGGCCTTGTTTTCGTTCCTCCCCCCCCCCCCCCCCCCTGATAGTTTCCTTAGGACCTAATCACTTTTCTAGGATCTATGGAAAGGAAATTTACCTTACTTAACATAAAAGTAAGAGTTTATTAATAAAATTATCGTAGTTAATAATAAATGGACGTTAACATTTAAATAAATAATAAAATTAAGCTTAATCTAAAATAAAGAATGAATTTTTAAAATTGGGCGAATAAATTATTGTAAAGTAAAAAACTAAATATCCAAAGGTAATGAATGGCCAATATATGAGCCACGTTGAGTGCACCGGTTCCCGTTGATCACCGAAGTTAAGCCGGGGTTGGCCAGTACCTGAATGGGTGACCGACCACTTGCTGTTGGCATTATAAAAGGTTGGCAACCTGTAGATAGCCCGGCATTAATAGCTCGTGTTGGTACGCCGTTAAACACACACACAAAAAAAAAAGGGTGAATGTCTTTTGACTTGGGTCCATCATTCTTCGCTGCCATAGAGGACAAAAACTTTTGCTGAACCCTCCAAATGAGATGCTGAATAACAGCTTTGGCACAGGGCTTAGGAGGATTAGATCGTGACTATTTTTGCATTCCTAATTTGTTATCCTTTTAAATCCTGTTTCATTCATCATTGTCCTACATTTGCGTCTTTTGGGAGGTAGAGCGGGAGTAGTATCACGTTCTTTTGGGGGTAAACACGTCACCGCAATTACAGCTGAGTCGGAATTCCACTAGTGTTCAGACTTTGCTGGGCTAGATGTCCCATCATTAGTTTATGAGACAATGCTTTGAGGAAGATTCTCCTTTTTAGTAGTTGCAAGCCGTACCCAATCGAATTCACTTTCTTATTTAACTAACTGTATTTGGGTATTTTTTTTTACCCCCTCAGCCATTCGTTTCACCACATCAATTGAATTATTAACTAACTCCCTGGGCTTTCTTTTTTACAGTTTTCAACTTGCATAGGCAATTATCACAGGTATACCTGCTGGAGCCCATCCTTTCTAAACATTCATGGTGATAAGTTACTGTTTAAATAAGCCTGTTACTGAGAGATCTATGTATGTATATATATATATATATATATATATATATATATATATATATATATATATATATATATTATATATTAAAAATCTCTGTTTGGTTAATGGGTGATTGCTTAGTTTAATGATTTTATCTTATCAATATCAAATTCATTTCAACATCACGTCATTCTCAAGTGAAAGTTTCAAAACATCGAGAACTTTCTGTTTTCACTACTAGAATATTCCTATTACAGAAGTGTATTGAAATGACTTAAAACAATACCTCAATTATCAAAACAACAAATCTGAGGAAGAATGAGATACCAATACCCAACCAGAAGAAACAGATAACCGAAAATTAATTGGCATTAATTTAAAATAACCACCATTCACTCAGCCTAATTTCTCAACCGTTTTTGAGATACATTAAAAAAATACATGAGTTTTCTTATATTATAATTTTGAAATATTTACTCTGAATATATCACAATAAACTTGGCTGTCTAGTTTATTTATCAGGGGCATGTATAGGAAATAATTTCGGGGGGGGGCTGGAAACATTTACGAGGCATGGACTACTAACAATCTGGAACTTGGAATAGTTAGCCAACTAAAACTCTATTAAACCCCCCAAAAAATATATTTTTTCTAAGCTAAATAAGTGAACTTATTTAATTCATTTTTAAGGTTTTTATGACACATTTTTATCGATTAAATCAAAATTTCGGGGGCCAGTAGCCCCCCTCATATACGCCCATGTTATTATTTATAGACTTGTCCAAAAAAAAAAAAATCCTGGTGAATCAATTTGGGAGACCATACTAAAAACTTATTTTTTTTTTTTTTTAAATCAGAAAACGTTATGAAAATAACTATGAAAACATATTGGAATATTAGTTTACCCAAATTTTGGTGATACGTAGCCGTGATAATGGACATCCCGGATCAGAGCCCTTCAAGCCCATGATGGTGTCCGCAAGATTAGCGGGATTTCTTGATCGGGGAAAGAAAAAAACGCTAAAAGATAAATGTTGTTTATCATGATTCATTCTGACATTTTAAAACTTCATTAACTGCATTTCTCTAAAGCATATATTTATAATTTGCTATGATTATTAACTGTTTTATGATTCTTAATTTTTTGAATTACTACGCTTCATAAAATTAAACAAATGACCGTTTTAAAAAGTTTCCGCTTGGAGCGCTAGTATCTTCGAATCTCTATGTAGTTGTTTCTTCTGTGTATCTATCGATTGTTTCTTGCCGAGGTTTTGAACAGTGATGTAAGCAATATGGCCACGTACTTTTGAGCTGTTTAGTTTTGTGGTCTTGTATGTAGCTGCTAAAACGTAAATTCTAGTGAAAGGCCGAGATGTCTGGTTCGGCGGACTATTCTGGAGGTGGCTGGGATCAGGCAAATTGGGATTGGCAACAGCAGTCACAACAACCACAATGGCATCAACCTCAAATGGATTCAGCAGGATTTTTCAAGACAGAAGACATGGTTCTTGATGCAGAACAGCTGACATTTCAACAAGACAATTTTGGTCAGGCACCTCAAAGTTACGATGATAGATATGCACCTAAAATGTCATTTTTCTATGACCAGCCACAGGGTTACTTTCAACCAGGTCCAGATCCTATGAAACCTCCCCCTACATCAACATCTTTTGAGGACGAACCTCCACTTCTAGAAGAACTAGGAATATTTCCAGATCAGATAGCAAAAAGAGTGCTTGTTGTGTTAGATCCTTTTCATTCAGCAGTCCCACTGGGTGAATATGACTTAGGAGGACCTCTAGTCTTCTGCCTTATACTGGGTTTCACTATGTTATTGTCTGGTGGAAAAGTGCATTTTGGTTATGTATATGGAATAGGCACCACAAGCTGTCTTCTTATGTACAGTCTTCTTCACCTCATGACAAATGCGAACAGCGTGTCTCTTATCTCTGTTGCTTCAGTTCTAGGTTATTGTCTTCTTCCAATAGTTATAATTTCTGCAATAGGTATTCTACTCCCTCTAAACAACAAATTTGGTTATATTTTTGCTGGAATTGGAATATGTTGGGCAAGCTTAGCTGCCTCGAGGATATTTGTGACAATGACGTCTGATCCAAGCCAAAGACCTCTCATAATATACCCTTGTGCTCTTCTGTATGGTGTATTTACCCTTTTAGTTATATTTTGAAATAATTATGTAACAAGGCAAATCAAAATAAATATATTTTTTACAGACAAAGTGTTTTTGTACAGATTGATTGTGTATGTATATTGTAATTATAGGGCTTAACTATATTTATTTTATTCAGGACTGAGCATATTTATTAATTACATGCTGCATATGTTCTATCATTCTTATAAAGAATGAAATCAGCAATATTGTAGAACAATTCCTTTGGGAAGGTTAAATTTAACCTCTTTGTGTTATTAAAAGAAAACATTCATTTTGTTGTTACTACTTTATATTTATGGAAATTTGTTTATATATAATATAACTTATAAATGCCAGTGTGTAGTACTCAAGTTTATTTCCTGCCTAAGTCTTTCGATTAAGCTTATAATTTCTCTTTAAAAATGGTGCTTTTCTTTTTTTAATTCCTGAACTAATATTTAATGAGCTCATGTGCTTTTGTTATTAGTTATTAATCAAGCCTAATTTTTTTTTATCGTAACCAGATTGTATTGCCCATTTATAACTGGTATTGTAATTCGATTCTGATTAAATAAAGTGTTTTGTTAGTAAAAATAATTTTATTTTCATGCAAAAGTTTCTGTTGATTTACTGGGATGTTGTTTTTGCCTTTAAATAATTCTGGAAGCTTTCCCGTTTATTAATACAAAGTGGTATTTTCTTGTAAATAGGAATCTTATTGTTGAGAGAAAAAATTGTCACAATTTGGCACATAGTTTGTCACATGAATAATTACAGAAAGCCCTATTTTAAAGTAATAAATTTATTCCAGAGGGTGAAACAAAATTCAGTCTTCCCACAAATTTTCTTTATTTTGCACTAGGCCTTTCAACACAAATGTGCCATCATCAGGTGCTAACAACAAATAAAAGCATGCATTAATATTGTTTGACTCCTTAATAACAATTAATATTGTTTGACTGTTGTTGGACAGTAATTAGTCTAATTAATAGTTAGAATTTATAAAGCAAACGGTGAAAGTATAGATTGGAACATAATGTTATAATTAATAGTTAGAATATATGAAGCAAACGGTAATAGTAAAAATTGGAACATAATGTTATAGATTACAGTTTTTTAGTAAATAATTACAAATTCATAAACTAAGGTGTCTAAATGAAGTTTTTAAAATAATATAACTTTATATTGTATTATTACTATAGCTATAATACCATATATGTGCATATATATATATATATATATATATATATATATATATATATATATATATATATGCATGTACACACATACATACACAAACACACAAGGATACATATACATTTATATACATACGACTACACACAGGATTTGTGTATGTATATGTGAGTATGTGTGTGTGTAGTCGTATGTACATAAATGTATATGCATCCTTGTGTGTTTGTGTATGTATGTGTGTATATGCATATATATATATATATGTATATATATGTGTGTGTGTGTGTGTATATGTGGATATATATGCACATATATGGTATTATAGCTATAATAATAATACAATATAAAGTTATATTATTTTAAAAACTTCATTTAGACACCTTAGTTTATGAATTTGTAATTATTTACTAAAAAACTGTAATCTATAACATTATGTTCCAATTTTTACTATTACCGTTTGCTTCATATATTCTAACTATTAATTATAACATTATGTTCCAATCTATACTTTCACCGTTTGCTTTATAAATTCTAACTATTAATTAGACTAATTACTGTCCAACAACAGTCAAACAATATTAATTGTTATTAAGGAGTCAAACAATATTAATGCATGCTTTTATTTGTTGTTAGCACCTGATGATGGCACATTTGTGTTGAAAGGCCTAGTGCAAAATAAAGAAAATTTGTGGGAAGACTGAATTTTGTTTCACCCTCTGGAATTAAGCAACCCCACTACCGGAAAACATCAATATAATAAATTCATATTTGAAATTATTCAAATGTAAAATCTGAGAGATAATATCAGCTAGATTTCTACTGCCATTTGACAAAATTACGTCTGAAAGGATTTATATGATTTAAGATAACCTGGGTAAATGGTGGATCAATATTATAAATCTGATTGATAGCACTAAAAAATGGAAAACATATTTGCTATATACCACCCAAAAATAAATAAATTAAGTCTTTATTTCTTCCAACTGATGCAGTAAGCATTTAGTGTTATCACTGACTGGGAGCCTTTAGCATTTAGTGTGATCACTGACTGGGAGCCTTAACAGGAGCCACTTCTCGAGATCGGTCCAACTAGTAAGTACCGTGATATGTTTCGATAAATGGAGAATTTCAGTATTTTTTTATTAAATATTCAGACAAAACATTTGTAGTCAAAATGCTATGTTTTTACAGGACCATTTCTAGTTTTTACCACCTTCAATAAAAAAGATTTTTTTTTTTACATACAGTGCCTTTCTAATTAAGAAAAATCCCTAGTAACCAATCTATTTCAAAACTTTACTCCCTTTATATTTATCAATGCACAATTACTTGGCTCAATCACTCAGGCAGCATTCTTGTTGTTGAGATATGAATTTTCAATCTAGGGTTTATGCTTTGGAGCCTAAATTGTGTTAAAGTATATGGAAAAATAATTTTAGAATATTAATTATTTTCTATCTGGAAAAGTTGTCAGGCAAGAGCTGCATAACTAAGCACCTTCCTCGGCTTGGAGGATAGTGTATACCACATTTCTGAAGAAATTGCTAAAAGTAACCTAATTAAAAACAAAATAAACAGCATTACTTTTGCTCTTTATGCTTGTAAGGAGCCCCGATGGCAGTGAATCTTAAGGTTGTGCCCGGGGCCTTAGGTTTGACTCACTCAGTGTGTCTTGCAAAAAAAAATAAAACAGCCCTTATCTGGCTAGAAAAGAATATTGAATATTAACCTTTAGACAACCATTCTCAAAAATCTATGCTATGTATAAGCAGGCGTTAATATTTAAATTATTTATGTTTTAACATCTATTATTATTAACTAAGACTTTTAGGACAATTTATCTATAGATTACCACCCTTTTCTAGCCAGGATAGGGCTGATGCCTTTTCTTTTTTCTCAAGAAACTCCAAGTCCTTCATGGGATACAATATAGCCACACATTTAATTTTGACACGGTAAAGATATTAGATAAGGAGAAAAACCCCATAAAAAGAAAAATTAAGGAAAATATACACATAATTAAAAATAGGAAAAAGACCGTCAACAAAAAAACAGATATTAAATACCTGGATAAAATATTTTTTAATTTAATAAACAAGATGACTTAAAACATTTTATAAAATGACAAAAACTTCATTGGAAAATCGACATTTACCCTAAAACTATCGATTTTAAACAGCTGATACCCAGTAGACATGATTAATCTTATCAGTCCAGACGTGGCCCTACCTGCGGAAGGTTCTCAAAGGAATAGGCTGTAACCATATTTTATTTTATTTAGATTAAGTGCTCCTGAAGAGGCGTCACAGCGACGTGAAACATGTAGAGCCAAATAAAAGAGTACAGAAGAAAGAAAGTGTGTTTTTATAAAAGTGACCTTCTGCCACAGATGAATTCATTATTTGGATCTGACATTTTGGCACCTCTTCTGCCTGAAGCCCCAATTTTATTTCTTTTCTTTTTTAGTTTAGGCTAAGGGGACTCGTTTCATTAAATGCTGAGCTTACTCTCCTTAGCTGAATTACCCCTACCCTAAGAAAAATACTACTTGAATAAATTAAATTACCTTTTTTTTGGGAGGGGGGGAATTCAGATGAGATATACATTCAAATCCAAACATATTTTTACAGAGAACTATTTGATGTATGAAAAATCCGGTTGCACAGTTCTTTCTTGGTTTTTTTTTTTTAGTACTTTTAAAAAAAGCAATGCAACATTTGGGTAAAGAGAAAATCCTTCCCTGAAAAGGTCTATTTCAGCTCTTAGAAGGGTTATTTTCTTATTTCTGATGGCACCATATTATAGAACTTGACTAGAACTACAACTTTACTCCTTGGAAACATTTTTATGTCTCCAACCGTTTAGATGTTATTTCTCTTGTGGCCCGCTTTTCTGGGCCACCCACATATATATATATATATATATATATATATATATATATATATATATATATATATATATATATATATATATATATACACACACACACACACAGTAGAACTTGGATAATTTGAACCCCTAGGGGCTGATAAAAAAGTTCGAATTATCCAAAATTCGAATTACAAAAGTTTTTGAAAATAAAGGGCTAAAAAAACTTTTTTTGGGGTTTTTAATTTAAAAAAATACATTTTATTTAAAGAATAAAAAACATTTCTTGAATTGATGATTACTTACATAAGTAATAAATAATTTATCAAAAAGGTAAAAATAAAAGCCTATTGTTTTGAAAAAAAGTCATTTTCATGGGCAAGAATTTTTCAACATCTAAAATCAACAACTCACTGAAGTGCACTGTACAGCAGAAATTCAATGCACAAACAACACAACTGACCTAAGCACTGACTGACTTATAACTGAATAAGAAATGAAGATCGGAGGGATGGTGGAAGGGAATTCTAGGATGTAACTATAACAACCTCTGGAAGGGAGGAAGCGCGATCCAACACTTTGGAACAGAACTCCTAGAGTCCAAGAACTAGACTATGAGACCGCCTCGCTTCTTGTCCCGGAACCCCCACATCCATATCTTACTATCCTTCTTACCTGAGGAGAGAATATTTTCACGAGATTTAAGATCGACCCTCTCTCTGTCCACTTCCCATTGGAGGCACAGACTCGTAAAAAATTCGAATTATCCAAAATTTTATTCTAATTAACCACAATTTTTTTACATTGTTTATGCCCTAAATTCTAGGGCCCGAGAGAAATATTCTAATTAAAGACAATTTCGAATTATCCATGTTCCACTGTATACATATATATAGCACATGAGAGCTCATAAACTGTTTACTAATATCATTCATAGTGAATTCAATATGATTAATCCATCAAATATCCATTATTTGGGACTAGATTAACTTTTTCTACTCACTTATAATCTTGATTATGACATTGTAATTGCAAATCAGACTTTTGAAATCGATTCGGGTGTAAAGAAATAATGCAAAAGTGCACTGTTCATTTTAATTCTTGTCTAATTGTTGCAACAAATATAAAACATCAACATATTCTATTAAAATATATCTAAACTGACTCAATACTAGTTCTAATAATTAATCCAATTCATAGAAATTTAAGGTTGAAAAAAATAAATTAATAAAATCAAATAACTCATTACTGTTTTTTGTAAATGCTCTTCACACTTTTGTATATTTTGTTTTTGTGATACATCATTAAAGTATAGCGTAATATTTGCTTTTTAAATCATATATTGAGAAGCTGAAAGAGGAAATCATCAATTGAGTCACTTGAAATTACAAACCTTTTCCCTGTTGACCTACAATATCTTTTCATACAGAATAATTTAATACTGTATAATAGAGTTTTGCCCGACATAGCCATTATTATCAAGTGAAAAATTTAAATTCGTATTCAGTTACACATCTCCCTTAGCAATAAGTTTACATCTAAGAAAACCTAAAATAAAGTGTATAATATTTAATATATATTTTTGTTCTTCTTAAATATTCTGTAAGTTTTAAATATGCTTTAGTGATGACTAAACTGGAAAAAAAAAAACGTTACAAAAAAGTGTCCGCTGGCGGGGTGGCCATGTATGAAAAAGAAGACTGTATGTTATACAGTTAATTACATAGGTTTGTCGGGTGGGGCTAAAGCATATTTATGTTCCTGAATTTGAGCAGAAGGCTCTTAACATTTTTTTCTTTTTTATATAATGTGTTCATTGTCACATAAACATGTTTTGAAGTTCCGATTCCCAAAGATTTTCTCAAGGAAGGGTAGTGACTGCATGAAATTAAGATATGTTCTACCCTCAATTGCACTCCTACAGCGCACCTTTATGAAGATGGATATAGATTGAGGAAAAGATGTCTGTGGCTGAGGAGGCTATGCCCTATTCTTAATCCCGGCACAAGATTGCTTCTTTTCTTCTTTTAAAGAGTTATTATATAGGGTGCCGACTCAGGCCACATCTCTCAACACCAGGATTCTGAAAAATACTGTGGCTGTCCACATTTCTATCAAATAAAGTGATTTTTGTTTCTTGTTGACGATGAAAAATCACGTGACCCTTAGCGCAGACTGAGGTATTTCTTTAACCCACGAAGGACGAGTGTGCCACACCTAACATGTTTCCTCAGAATTGCGTTCATGTCATTGGAAGTTAATGTTTACTCTCTTGGCTCGTTTCCTGGTACTAGAAGGGTTCGGTTTATCAGTTCTTTGCCTAATTTCACCATAAAAAGGTCTCCATATATTTTATTTCAATTTGTTAAAATTGCTGATATTTTTCAATGGATCCCGATCACTGGTAAGTTGAATAAATTTATTATTGTTTGAGGATTTGATTTTAAGTCGATGGTATCCTCATAAGAAATAGTTTTACGAGTAAATAGAATGAGATTTTCAGCTGTGTCGTCATTCTACTTGGTTCTGGAGAAGCCACTTATGGCACACTTGTCCTTCCCAGGTGTTTTTGTTTTCAAACTCTGCTCATTGAAATGTTCGATACCAATATTTCATGATTCTTAATTTCTATAAGCAGGACGGTATCATTAAAGATGGCCTAACTGTCCCCGAAATCGTGCAACTTCAAGAGGATGACATCCCGGATACACTGGTAATAGATGAAGAAGTGTCCGGGAGGTTTTCATAGCACCACCGCTGGCTAACGAACTGACTGAAAAAGATAGCATAGATGAGGACATCCATTATTGATAATTTAACTCGCAACCTTTGTAAATGGATCGATAATAGCGTGGTCGCTGTGGCTTGTAGTTCATGTCGGGAAAATATGGTTAAGCCTGTAAAAGAGTATTCTTCTAAAGAGAAATAACATATTTCTGCACCTCAACCAACTGTTATCCCAGCTTATAATAAATACACGGGAAGTACAGGCAGAATGGATCAGCCAGTACTGTATATCGATTCGGGGGAAACAATGGTATTGGACTTTACTGACGTGGTATAGGATTTTACTCGTGGCTTTTGGGTGCGGAAGTACTGGAAGGAAAATTACCAAACTTGATTTTAGGAGAAAAATAGTTCTCACATACCTCACAAAGTATAAAACCCCTATAAAATCAATGGGTCTGACAGTATTGTCGACTAAGAGGTCATCCAGAGTTCTATGAGACATACATTTTGACCGAACTGATTACCTCCTAAGAGAATTTGAAGACAAGAAGCGAAGGAGTGCACTAGAAGGTTACCAAAGCAGAGTTACATAATTTTGTTGGAAATGCGACGTTGGTTTGTGTTTGAAATGTAACATTCCACTTTATACAAAGTAGTGATAGTAATTTTTTATATTGCAAGCGTAAATTTTCATTTGAGAATTTTTGATTTTCAACTGAGTTTAAATCTTTTATTATCTTTGTATTTTTAATTTTGCCTTATTCACCAAATTCACATTGATTTTTCTCAAAATTGTATGAATTCTTCATTGTGTAGACCCTGTGCAATGTTGACCCTACAAAAGACGAGTGTGCCATATATGGCACACCTCAAGAAATCTTCACAGATTTTTTTTTAAATATTTTTCTGGGCCCAAACTAAAGCTAATGAGTCAAGAAATTCAAAAAAAGTATATATTTTTTTTAAGTAAATAGTTGTCGTTCTTGGTGGATTAATTTCTTAGGCAGCCAGACTAGGCTGTTGGTGTGTCTCCTTTTGAATTTGAACCTTCAAATCCTCTTGTAAAAAAGAAAACGTTTCAGCACTAATGATTCTTACAGTTGATCCAAAGAACACAATAAAGTGTTCTGATTTGCTGACTACATATTTTATTCATTCGAAGTAATTACAATCGTCTTGTTAACAGTGCCAGGAAGAGACTGCAGCCAGATAACGGATCAGGCACTCCTTGTCTGCACAGCCCACATCCACTGGGATCCTGAGTTCTGCGATGTAAAGCTTATTCAGGTGATGATGTTGTCCCATGCACTAAAAGGAGTCTTGGATGAAGCTTCCCTCCATCTCCGGCCAAATCTCTCCCCCGTCCAGCTTCTACTCTGTGGCGATTTCAATTCATTGCCAGACTCAGGTAAATAGCAATTGTCATTCTTACTTTAATAACTATTATTTTAATTATTTATTTACTTTTTTTTTTAATAAGGAAAACCTGGTAGGCTTTACCTAAACACTCCTTTTTACCTCTTTGGTATATCTGACTAGCTGAATACCCGTGCTTCGTCACGGCAGATAAGTAGTTATTTTATTGCCTTAAATAATGTTTCATTAAAATTACGTTACTATACAATTTTGTGCAGTTTATTATAGCACAGTTCCCGTATACTATATGTTATTCAATGGGCGTTAAAATTTAAAAGTTTATGTTTCCAAGAAGTCATATGGTAACACCCAATATATTTACGAGTATTACCAAGGTTATAGGTGAGGAGGCTGTGCAAGGGTTCCGGATATTATTACCTCGCCTGGAAAACCTAAGGATATGCCATACATCACGGTTTGACCGGGACTGTCCCGGTATTTTGCAATTGTTTCGGTGTCCCGCCCGGTTTTATCAATGTCCCGGAAAAGGCTGTAAGATGTAAAAAGTAATGAATTCATGTTTATAAGAATCTTTTATAAGTATATCTGATGAGTAAGACTCACCAGAGATACGGGTAACAGCTCAGACTTGTCATATATTTGTTTTGCCTTAGTTACACGAGATGTCTAATTTGCAATCTTTTTCTTGTTCATACAAGTGGATCAACAAGGTTAATTAATTATTTGAACAAAAAAAAAAAAAGTCCGACTCGCAGGAACTGCATCATTTTAACACGGTTCCGTTCTTATCCCTAGTCTAATTTGGAAAGATTAAAATAGAATCAGTTATTATTTTGGTTCCACCAGTCTTGAAAGGTCTTGATTTACGATCTTACCTGTATGGGTCGGCCAACCCATAAGTCGGCCAGAAAGGCATCCACTCAGAGGCATTTGGAAAGCCTTGGGGTCTCTCTCTTTGAACGCTACATTTCTAACAATAAATTGATCTTATTATTTAACTTAATCTGTTTTATTGTCAAATACATTATCCGACTATAAGCAATTAAAAAATAACAAGGAATAAAACAGACAAAAAGAACCGCTCGAATAAACAAAATCAATTACTTTAATGTTTTAAGCACTTATTTCTCCGATTGACATCGCCCAATTAAAACTTTCTTCAGAACCTTTTTTGTAGAGCATTTAGTAAGCTTTCTAATGGCAATCTTCCGTTTACCAAGATTTTCAACCTTTTTTGAGATATTAAGGAAAGTATACAAAGTTATCAAAACTTTTTATGTCTGCTAATAAAATATTTTATTCTAACCCTTCCTTAACTCCAAACGTAACAAAAATTTCAATTTATTAGTCTTAATGAAAGTAGAACATGCAGAAAATGTTTCAACTGAATCCCATGATTCTAAGTACCCAAACCAAAAACGGTATTCAAAAACTATTTTTCGAATTTTCTCAAAAACGGTTAAAGCTATTGCCTTGAAAATGGTTTCATTCGTTTTCCTTGCCCAAGAAGCCTATAAAACGAGTACTTTCAAGCTTATGAACTCAAAAACGTAAGCGTTATGATTTTTTATGCGTGAATTTCGCCCCAAACGCCATCTTCCAGTGGGCGGATTCTGCTGGTTAACGAACTTAAACATTCAAATTAGATGAAAGATTTTTGTACCAAATTTCATCAAAATCGGACTATTCTTCTAGGAGCTTGAGAGCGAACAGACAAAAATATATATATATATATATATATATATATATATATATATTGTTATGATTAATTTTTTATAAAAAGATAAAAAGATTTTAATTACTTTAATAAGTTTTATTATATTAATTTGACTTAATCTCAGGGATAAAAGTTCCGAGTGAATGAATAATATAATATTTATTTTTAGACAATCTTGAGATACAAACACCAATATTAAAATAAATACAAATGACAATAAAAGAATTAACAATTACAAAAAAATAATTTTACCTCTGAATTAATTTACTTTCAATAAAGCTTAAATATACTGCGCTTCAGTAGTTCCTTCTTCAAAGTGATACGCTTTCTTGCCAGGTCTCGTGCATAGAATGGATATCTTGAAATTCTGGATTTTGTTGTCTTCTCACTCTGTCTTCTATGATAAATAACAATAAACTGCACTCTGTATTCTCTGTGGCTAGCGATAGACTCTAGCTCCGCACTCGACAACTGCTAGGAATAGACTGACTTGACTTGACTCCTTGGAGGATAGCTATGGACTCTTGACTCCGTACTCCTTGGAGGATAGCTATAGCTCTTCACTCCAAGGCTGCTACCAATAGACTGCCTCCTTTTTAGCGGGAAAGTTTGGCGTCCTTTTTTCTTAACTTCCGCATTTTTGCCAGTTTATATATAGAAATAATAATTATATTTTTGTAACTTCAAATAATTTATTTATTATCATCTGAATGTACATTTAATATGTATATATTGTACATCAGTATTGTCCAAAAATATTATTAATTTAAAGCGTATATAATACGATGTTATTTGTATATATGGTTTGTGATTTGCGCGGGCTTTTCAAAATATAAATGGTTATTTGAATTTAAAAATATTTTTCGAGAATGTAATATATCATTACAATATATATATATATATATATATATATATATATATATATATATATATATATATATTATATATATATATATTTATATATATACATATTTATATATATACTGTAATGATATTTTACATTACATATTTAAAATTTTTAAATTCGAATAAACGTTAAAGGTATAAAAAAGGCGGGAAAAGTCGAATACAAGGTGTGCGGAAATTAAAAAACAAATAAACTTTTTCTTATGTTTAACTTCATCAAAAATTAAAAGTTCTAAATTAAAAACTAACACAGAAATTTCGGAAAATCCAATAAAGCTCATTGATATGTTAAGTTCATTGTGATGAACAATTATTATTTGTTATATTGGTCTAGCAGTGGATACCGGTATGACGCTCCCGCCTTAAGAATCCTGTCTCCAGGAGAGTTGAAGCTAGTCTCTTACAAGCAGTCTGTTATGAGAGTTAAGTTGAGTTCAGTCTGTGATGGGAGTCTGTTACTAGTCTGTTACAAGTGCGGTCTGTGAAAAGGTAGCTCCAGGTTCACATGAGAGTCGGTTACAAGAGACAGTTACAGTTTGTTGTACAGTGTTTCAGTCTTTTTGAAAGCAGTGAAGGCTGTTGAGTTAAAAGGAAGCTGTTTTTGTAACGAGGATCCTGTTCTCTGAGGTTGGTTCCAGATTTGGCTTTTATATCAGGTAATGCTTGTTTGTCTAGTTCGAAATTTGACTTATCTATGAGTTTTTTCTTATGTAAAATGATTTTTTGTGTTACTTTACTGAAAATCGAACCCTAACCCTGAGATAAAGAGTTTCTAACATCAATTATTATAAAATTATCAAAGTCAAATAATTTAAATATAAATAACTTCTTCTTTATATTTTTTAATATTATAACATTTTGACGCAACCAACGTGTGGCTACAATATTATATTCTTTTTATTTTTTAATATTATAACATTTTGGCGTCCAACTTGTTGGCTAAGTAAAGAAATAATAAATAAATTAAAATGTCGGAAAATAGTATTTTAAATATTTCGAATGGAAGCCAGAACGCGTCTGGTGATGACGTCATCCAATGCGAGGAAGTTGAACTCTCGGAAACGGCCGATGTTGCGAGTGGCGAGTTCCTACAACCAATGGATAATACTATGGAACCAATGGCTAATACTATGGGCGAGGTCCTGCAAATATTACTAAGCCAAATTAACGATATAAAAACAGGACAAGCCATACTAAGTAACAAATTAAATGATTTTAAAACAGAACAAGTCAGACAGATTAGCGATTTAAAAACATCATTCGATAATTTTGAAAAGAAAATATCTAAAGATATAGACATTAAAATCGAGTTGCTAAAACAAGATATAAATGGGCATGATAAAAAATCAGAAAATTCCATTGATGATTTAGATCAAAAACAAAAAATAAGCACAAAAAATATTGCTGATATAAAAAATGACTGTTTTAAACACGAAGAAAACATTTCCAAAATAGTACAGATATGCAATGAAAAATGTGATGACATTCTTATTAAAAATAATGAGAAAATAAATCAAATAATTAAAAATAAAATAACTAATGATAAGTTAAAAAATAAAATAAGTACAGACGTTATGGATGAGATTTGGAAACGAAATAACATTAAAAAATTAGTTGACGATCATATAATTAATCTAAAAATAATGAGTTATAATAATAATAATGGTAATAATCAAAATAATATAATGAATAAAAATGTTAACAACAATAATCATCTGAAAAATTTGGACATCAATTTTGGAAATAAAGTAAAATTTCTTTTTATGTATCAATGTCAAAATAGGATAGAAAAAATTGCAAAATTAAATCGGCCACCACGTAAGAGAATAAAACAAATCCTTAGGAACAATTCGGACAGATGCAAAAAGATATTAATGATAAATAATGGATCCAGGACAATTTTTAAATTTAGTAAGAGTTAAGCATTTATAAATAACAAAAATGATTTTAGTATAAGATTTAATTGATAATAATAATATTTAAAAATTTATCATAAATTTATTAATCATATTAGTTTAGGATAAGATAGTTTTGATAATGATAATGTTTAAAAATGAACAATGAAAAATGATAATTTAAATTGAGAAATGATAATGAATAAAAATTATGTAATGAAATGACTTATTGAAAATTTAAAGAAATAATAACAGGCTGGCCAATAGTTCAAATCTCGATAACCAAATGTTAAATTTTAAATTCTATTTTTTTATTTTAATACCGAGCATAAATCATTTTTTTATTATTTTTTTTTTTTTGACAGAAGTGCAAATGTAATGATATTTTACATTACATATTTAAAATTTTTAAATTCGAATAAACGTTAAAGGTATAAAAAAAGCGGGAAAAGTCGAATACAAGGTGTGCGGAAATTAAAAAACAAATAAACTTTTTCTTATATTTAACTTCATCAAAAATTAAAAGTTCTAAATTAAAAACTAACACAGAAATTTAGGAAAATCCAATAAAGCTCATTGATATGTTAAGTTCATTGTGATGAACAATTATTATTTGTTATATTGGTCTAGCAGTCCATACAGGTAGCAGTGAATACCGGTATGACGCTCCCGCCATAAGAGGCAGTCCAGTAAGTCTATCGCTAGCCACCATGGAGTACACAAGCAGTCTGTTACAAGGGAGTCTGTGAAAAGGTAGCTCCAGGTTCACATGAGAGTCGGTTACAAGAGACAGTTACAGTTTGGTATACAGTGGTATCATAGTCAGTCTTTTTGAAAACAGTGCAGTCTGTTAAGTTAAAAGGAAGCTGTTTTTGTAACGAGGATCCTGTTCTCTGAGGTTGGTTCCAGATTTGGCTTTTATATCAGGTAATGCTTGTTTGTCTAATTCAAAATTTAACTTATCTATGAGTTTTTTCTTATGTAAAATGTTTTTTGTGTTACTTTACTGAAAATCGAAACCTAACCCTGAGATAAGGAGTTTCTAACATTTTTATTATAAAATTTTTATTATTTTTTAATATTATAACATTTTGACGCAACCAACGTGTGGCTACATTAATAATTTATTTTTTTTTAAGATTATAACAATACATATAAAAATTTGAACCACCGTCATTTTCTGTCTCTAGGGGTTCTGAAACGCGAAATTTTCTAGTCGGCACTTCCGGATTGTTTCATGAGATCAACCTTATAAGCGGGGTTCCTCCCTATGGGGGAGGGAGGAACTGCGCTAAAAAAGTATAAACATACTAAAAAATATTACTACGTTAAACAAATTTTAGTAATATGTTTCTGTGGGGTATTTTCATCGGCGATACAAATTAAAATGAAAGAGAACTCACTAAAAAAATGTAACTGGGCGAAACGCGATCATACATCACACGAAACATGACCTACCGAGATGGAGATAAGTAAATAAATCTGGTAGCACTCTAGAGAGAAGTGACAAAATAAATAGGTACTTACATGCAGCCCAAAGCCAGCACTAAGAAACGGCCGACCTGCAAGGAATTGAGAATTGGATAAAGGGAAAGGATGATACAGCCATTCACTTCCTTCTCCAACTGCCGTAAGTCTTGGGTTGAGCCATGTCGAGCAGAGGAAGCAGGAAGCAAGAAAAGAAAAGAGCTACTCCATAAAAGGACTCCGAAGAAAGAAAGGCGTGATTCCCCATCGGTATTTAGAGTGACTGGCTACTCTAGTTCCTAGAGCCCAGAGGGTAGAAGATACATGCTCTGGCCAATGAAATATTTTTCCTTGTCCAGATAAGAACGTCATGTCATCGTACCACCCCCCTTCTTCCACGAAATAGGCGGGGATAGAAAATTCCACCCTCTCGGTATCTCCTACCTATAATCGGGCAAAAATACTGAACAGTTTCTTTTGATTTCCTGATGTGGTTTTGAAATTTTCAAATCATCACTAAAGTAAAGTTTAATATTAGTGTTTTATTAAATTATTCAATATTTTTTTAATCGGCTATTATTAGACTTAGAGGTTTGCCTCCGCCTCAAAAGTTTCATTATTTAATAAAAATAGGCAACCTAACGTTTCCATATTCTACAGGCTTCATACTTTTGATTGGTATGGAATTTGTCTATTAACCAAACCGATGAAATTTAAAAAAAAAAAAAAAAAAAATTATATTGGTAATTAATCATATTCTGGACTGACTTTTTTTAGACAACCCATTTGCAATATATTTATCGACATAATTAATTTAGTATAAAATACTTTTCATCCATTAACCAGCTCGATGGAGGTTGTTGTAATGGGATCTTAGACCATCTGCATTCCTAAAATCTGCTTCAAAATGACATTGGAGTAAGTGTTCAAATTTTTAATAAAATATCAAAACAAAATATTAACTGTTTCTAGTCCAAGCCTTCCAATTATCACATTATAGGAACGATTAGGATTAGAACATTATAGAAATGTGTTAAGATGATGGC
This sequence comes from Gonocerus acuteangulatus, assembly GCA_946811695.1. Classification (NCBI taxonomy): domain Eukaryota; kingdom Metazoa; phylum Arthropoda; class Insecta; order Hemiptera; family Coreidae; genus Gonocerus; species Gonocerus acuteangulatus. Next base: position 60,096,484 of record OX328128.1, read on the forward strand.
AGTTCCTGCAAGTCAAATGTTTTCTTCTAGAAAAGTCTATCGGGGAAAAGAGATATTGTGTTGTGGGAAACTTCTCCTTTTCAACAAGAAAATCTTACAAGAGGGAATAGTTATATATTTCTAGCTCAAATTCAACTAAATTTAAGAAATATTAATGTTTTAGTGTAACATGAGCAATGGTATTATAAGGTGTATTTTTTTTTTCTTTGCCGATATTTACGGGAATATTGCTCATAAGATTTTTTTTTTTTAATAATTTAGTATTTTCTTGTTCATATCTACAGTGGATGTATAATCATATTATATTTATAAGTAAAAAAAAAAAAAAAAAAAAAAAAAAGTAAAATTATTTCTTTTACGTTTATAGGTGTAATAGAATTCCTCTCTTCTGGCAGAGTTTTGTCAGATCATCAGGACTTCAAGGATCTCCCATATAAGTCCGTCCTTCAAAAGATCTCAGGCTGTGATAAGCCAAATGAGTTCACACATTCCTTCAAACTCGCTTCGGCATATTCAGAGGATATTATGCCATATACTAATTACACGTAAGTTGACTTCATTGCCTTTACTCTGCGTTGTTCTTAGTAAGTACTAGCTGAATACCCATGCTTTGTCATGGCAGATAAGTAGTTATTTTATTGCGTTAAATAATCTAAATTCAAAATTAACGCTACTCTTTAATTATGTGTAGTTTATTATTGCACGGTTCCAATAATACTATTTGCTATTCATCGATTGATAAGTAATCAAAGTATAATTTTTCTTGACACGGGGGCGCTCCGGACCAATATCAACAAAGAGATGACCTAGAGATACCTCGTTATCTATAGGTTACCAGAAATAGAAGTTTAACCTGTACCGGTGGAGATTCGTTGTCTATAATAAATGGATGCTAAAATTTAAAAATTTATGTTTCCAAGATGTGTTTTGGAAACATACATTATATTTGCAAGCATTATCAAGAAGTGTTCCAATTGGGGATGCTGATGGGTGAGGAGGCTGTGCAAGGGTTCGGGATATTATTACCTCGGATGGACCATCACCAGGTAAAGCGTAAACTCTATGAGGGAAAAAAACACAGTCCATTTCTAGAAATTCAAGGTCTTGGTAGTTGAAATTAACCGCAATTCAAAATAAAACTATGAACAATAACAACTGTTCTGTTAACGTCCTAGCAACGCATGCTGCCTAGGCTTGCCTCCTCTAACCAACTAAAACTTCTCAAACACCTCTAAAAATACTTAAAGATTCGAATATCAAAAAATCCTTTCTTAGCGAGTGTCTACGTTATATAGGGAGTGTCCATGCAAAATGACAATCTCAGCCAGAGAAAATTGTGTTTTGAATATAGAGGTTTTGTTTCCATAAACGTATGTTTCCTTTATTATTTTTTTACGACGCACCGACAACTGGGCCTTTAGCACAGACATCCATGGTGCGACAAGGAACCTTCTCAACTGGGCCTTGAGATAAAAAAAATTCCTGTCCCCAGAGGGACTTGAACCCCTGTCTCCCGCATGAGAATCTATGGCGTTAGCCACTAGACCACGGGGAGACACTTTATTGATTGTTGTTATTCCTTTTAGCAGAAAACAACATTGTCCAAACTAGGGAGGTGGAATGAGCTTGCATTATTTGAAGTTTGTCTTTAACTGTTTTTATTCTATGCTTTCCAAATTACACTAATAAGATGGTTATGGGTACATGAAAAAAATGATCCAGTTCCTCCGAGTCAGACTTAATCTTCATAAAGTAAAATTAACAAAATAATTAAATTTTGTTTGTAGCTTATAATAAAAGTTCATTAAAGTTAATATATTTTCCTCATACATGTTATTTTTTTTTTATTTTTTTTTTTTTATTTTTTTTTTTTTTTTAAGGTTTCACTTCAAAGGCATAATTGATTATATCTTCTACTCAAAGCAGAGCATGACTCCTCTTGGGCTACTTGGACCCCTGGCTGCTGATTGGCTGAAGGAAAACAAAGTTATTGGCTGTCCCCATCCACATATTCCCTCCGGTAAGAAAACAATGTCCGGAAACCTTAACTATTTCATGTCCGATGGCATCAAAAACAATGTCGGTGTTAAAAGAGTCGCTGCAAATTTGCTGAAAACACTCACAAAAAAAAAAAGATGGCATTGTGATGTCTCCAGTAATAAAAGTGTTAAAATTGAGTAGGAAAACAACAAATTTTATGGAAATCAAATACTTTTGGAGATAGACTCCCTACTTTTTATGTAATAAATTTTATTATTTATGATAGCTTATTTTAACGTACTAATCTAACTGTACTAGTTTCTTTATTTTACAAGTAATATCATTTTTTGTTTTCTTCTATTAAAATGATTATTTAATTGTTTCCAGACCACTTCCCTCTGCTGGTTGAGCTGGAGATGACACCAGTCTCACAGGTGCAGACGAATGGTATTATTCCATCAAGAAGGTAGCACAGGGCAGCTCCGACTACCTCAACACAATAGTGCCTACCCAGTACAAAACTATTTTATATAATAACTTATATTTATATGCGAAAGATAATAATTCTTCATTGAGGTGTAAGACACAAGTCTCAGTGCATTTTTTTAACAAAAATAAAACATAAAAATCAGTGTGATAAACAAAAATGTAGTTGAGTAAGAATTTATTTTTTCGACTATTTGCGTGGGACACTCGACACACTTAATTAATTTTAAAGGGCTTAAAATTGAAAATAATAATTAAAGAAAGGGGAAAAGTAACTAAATCTGTTTTATTGTATTAAACTATATTTTAATTGTGAAGAATGCATATAATCAAGAGATACCAGCAATCTTCATGCCATTTACAACATCGAAAAAAACCTTTACCGATAATTTTTGTACATTCCCTTTTTAATGTGTATATCTCGTTTTAATGGACATTTTATTTTTCCCCTGAAATGCATTTTATAATTGGTCTATGTAATTTTGATTTATAATGGGTGTTTTGATTTTTCAAAATTGTAGCATTATTGTATTTATAAATAGTTTACTTTTGAGTGATGTAATGTACAAATTATCGATTGAAATCCATTGCATTATGTTTGTGTTGAAGGATTGAATGTGGAGACTAGCCGTTGTAGTTGTTTGTTTTGTGGATGAAATGACGGGAGAGCTCAGTCTGATAACCCTGAGTCTTAAACTATTAAAAGCCTCTTTGTTGTAATCTCATTCTGCTCTTGAGACATTTTAACATTTACAAGTATTATAAGCAGTGCGGGAGGTAAACTTGTAGGGAAATAGATATATTATTACCTTTTTCTATGTGTATTCAATAGTAAACATTTTTTGTCTCAGTGCGTGTTGCATGAAGAAGACAGAAAGTTATGGGTGTACTTTGTTTTAGAATTAATGTTAAATGTATATTTATTAGATCTACACATAAATGAAAAAATAAATTTTAAAAATGAATTTCTTAAGTACTTCCTTCATTTTGTACAAATATAAGGAGGCACATTACAAGAGCCTAAGCTATTTTTAAAAATGACAATGAAATCGGCCTGAGTAGTAATATGTTTCTTCTTTTGTCCCCTTTTGCACAATGCGATGCCCTGTGTCGAACAACCCTATCTTAGATTTGTTCCTTGTTAAGTTATTTTTAGCTATTCATCTGAAATTTGATTCATAAGTGATAATTACATACTCAGTTTCATGTACTTTATATAAAAGTTCATATAAAATTTAACGGAATATAAAAGTATGAAACCATTTAAAATCAAATTTGTACATAAAATAGCTTGTTTATTGCCAATTGTGATGAAGAATTCTATTTTAATTAAAATGACTTTAATTCTGTTAAAATTTTATTAAATAAATTTGCAACATTTTACAAAAATCAATTATTAAAAAAAAATATAAAATTATAACGCTTTAGGTTTTGGAGTACATATATCAAAATAAGTAAGTTAGGTATTTTTATATTTATTTTTTAAACCTATTTATTTTCTTGTACCCTCTCCCATCTATTTTATCATTTTCTAATTAAATAAAATTGGATGGACAATATTAAGGAAACATTTAATTCATTTAAAATTTCTATATTTTTAAATATTAATTCAGAATATAGATATTATTTTGTAGGTTGTGTTATTCTATAAATTATAAGTGAGGGTAGTGTAATCTATGTTGAAAATTCAGGTTTATTTTATACAAGTCGATGTAAACAATTTTCTTGGGAGTTAAATTGTTAATGAAGGCTGTTTACTATAAACTAGTTTAATAAGATTATTATTACTCTTAAGTACATATTTATTTAGAATTAAGGTTTATCAATTAATGACTGGAATCAATGTGATGAAGTCTGATATGATTGGGGTTGACCTGATGAAACCTATTGGCTTCTTTTTATTATTATTATTATTATTTATCTCCTTATTTATTAGCTTCACATTTTATTAGCTATTGCCTTAATTGGTCATTTTTTAATATATTTTTTTAGGTAGTACAGGTGTCTCTTAAAGTTGTTTAATCATTCTTATTTTTAAATTTTAGATACTTTCAATCTTTTCTAAATATATTTAATAACATAATGTTCATTTTAAAGGACCAGTTTGTTGCTTTACTTAATAATAAAACTTTTCTAGCCAGAAGCTAGTAATTGTAACAGGAACACAATTAACTTTGCAAACAAGAAATAATAAGTTATCATTGTTATGTAATTGCCGAGGTTGCCTGTACTTATAATACCAAACTTGGTATACTTAAAAGACTTTCAGCTCAACCTTGTCATTAAATCAGGCGTAAATTATTTTATATTAAGGGCACTATGGTAAGCAGTCTTATTTTTGGTTACTTATTTCAATGCATGCAAATGGATGGCTTAGCCTCTACCTTAAATGAATTTCAATTGTATAAACTTGTAGGTGCTTTTGCAAACATTTTTCTCATTGTTTAGTGTACAATATTATGACACCTGTAGAATTTATTATATGTACAATGTGTAGAGATTATTTATCCTTACATAATGCTAAGCATATGATGGTTCAATTGTAATTTGTCATTCTATTGTGTCGATTATTTCGAATGAAAAATGTAATTTTCTCTGAGCATCATCATCATCATCGATTTGTCTCCATGGTATTTTGTGTAGCACCTACCTGCCTGCAACATTATCATCAACTTTGGCTCAACTAAAGTGAAATAATTGAATGTACAATTGATCGACTTCCTTCTTATAGTATTACCTGTGTATATCTTAGGAATCAATGTCAAAAACTGTTCACTTATTGGAATTTGGGAACAGGTATCTATTTTTTTCTCAAAATAAAAAGTGTCGAATGATTTATTTTTGTTATTACTAAAACTTACATCTCCTTTTATTTATTTATTTTTTACGGTGCATCTGCATCTAGGTCATTAGCACCGGAAAAGATAATTTCTTCGCTTCGGGACTGAAAGCCACTGCTTTTTGCAATAACTGGCGGTAAGTTTTGAAGGCTCTGGTCACTCTTGTATCCACTAGAGTTCGTAGAAATGCACTTTGAGCTAATTGACTGGGTGTTTCCTTCTTTGCATAAATAATTCGGGTCCCTCTGAAAGGCCTTACTTATGTTTTACCAGTTGGAGTTAGTGTGCGTACATAGAGATCATGATGATGTTATTTTGTGAAAAAAGGGTTAAAAATATGAAAGAAAAATTATAAACAAAAAACAGTTTTTAAGCCTGCCGTTTTCTGGTCCAAAGCCCAAGATGAGAAAATGGTAGCAAAACTTTTTAAAGAAAGAAATAAAGATAGTGTATAAGAAGAAATGTGATGAGATGAGGAGTGGAGGCTCAGCTATTTTAATTGTGTCCTGTGGAACCAGGAGGGTGCTGTGGGCTCTGCTCATTTTGCTTTTTTTTGAGCTCATTTTTGATTTATAAGGGCTAAGGAAGGATAATTTCAATAGTATTAGGAGAACAGAATTGAATAGGAGCTAACACGCCAAAGTCCAGTTTTCATTCATAGGTGAATACAATGTTCTAGTTGTATGGCAAAAGATTTTTTTATTAGAGTATTAGGAGAACAGAAGTTAGTAAGAGCTCAATTTGAGTTATAAGGCAATGATGGAGGATATTTTTTTAGCTTTAGTAAGATATTTTCAAAAGTATTAGGAGAACAGAATTGAATAGGAGCTAACATGCCAAATTCCAGTTTTCAATCATAGGTGAATACAAAGTTGTAGTTGAATGGAAAAACAAATTTTTTATTACAGTATTAGGAGTACAGAATTTAGCAAGAGCTCATTTTTAGAGTTATAAGGCAAGGAGGGGATGGATATTTTTTTTTAACTTCAGTAAGAGCTTCACAGTGATATCTTTAAAAGTATTAGGAGAACAGAATTGAATAGGAGCTAACATGCCCAAGTACATTTTCCAATCATAGATAGATGTGTACTGTTCTATATTCCTCTGATAAAAAAAAAAATATTAGAGTATTAGGAGAACAGAAGTTTGTAAGAGCTCATTTTTTGAGTTATAAGGCAATGGTGGATGTATATTTTTTTAGCTTTAGTAAGATATTTTCAATAGTATTAGGAGAACAGAATTGAATAGGAGCTAACATGCCAAAGTCCAGTTTTCAATCATAGGTGAATGAATACAAAGTTGTAGTTGTATGGCAAAAGAATTGTTTATTACATTACAGTATTAGGAGTACAGAAGTTAGTAAGAGCTCATTTTTTGAGTTATAATTTTTTTTAACTTTATTTAGTAAGAGACAAAGATCGCTCAGTAATATTTTTGAAAGTATTAGGAGAACAGAATTGAATAGGAACTAACATGCCGAAGTCCATTTTCCATTCATAATGGATACTGTTGTTCTATTCATATGATTAAAAAAAAAAATATTAGAGTATTAGGAGAACAGAAGTTAGTAAGAGCTCATTTTAGAGTTATAAGGCAAGGATGGATGGATATTTTTTTAGCTTTAGTAAGAGACAAAGATCGCTTCACAATGATATTTTTAAAAGTATTAGGAGAACAGAATTGAATAGGAGCTAACATGCCAAAGTCCATTTTCCATTCATTAATGTTAGTCTATGACAACTCAATTTTTGTATACAGTATTAGGAGAACAGCAGTTAGTAAGAGCTCATTTTTTGAGTTATAAGGCAATGATGGATGGATATTTTTTAGCTTCAGTAAACCCAGCTCCCCAATTCCCTGGCTGCTTATCACCTCGACGGCTAGCTATCTACATCTCATCTTAAATTATTTTACGAATGGGCAGAGTACAATTTTATTTTATTTTTATGACTTCTTTGATCATGATTAAAAAATTACATCATAATGACTAACATGAAAAATAAAGCAAAAATACTTATGAAAAGTTGTCTGTTTATTTATTACATCAAATAACACAAAATACTTATATTTAAAAAATAAGAAAAAAAAAAGAAAATATTGAATTATATTCACTTTATCTAAAAAATCGATATATGAAAATTGTTATAAAATTGTCTTATGAATGATAGTATCACTGCTCAAAATTTATAAACAGAAATGCATGTAACAAATTAAAGCATACAGATTATATTATTTTTAAATGTCTCAGCCATATTTTTATAATGAGCATTATTTTAATATAAATATTACTGTAAATCAAAAAAAAATAATGAGTTGTTACTTACAATTTTCTAAACTTTATACAGGGTGTCCCACATTGAGATGTCATGACTTTAGGGGTTTATTCTGAATTACATCTGTAGTTTAGGGATGCAGAAATGGGCGTTCTATCTGAACATGTTTCACAGCTGTTCAAACTTTTGTTTATTTTTAAAACTATTGTTTTTTTTTTATGAAAAACCGTGTTTTCCCAATTTCTGGTTAATGTATCATAGATAATGACCACATTTTTAGAATCCAAATTAAATCTCCATAAGAAACACCCATTATTGTAATAGTGCCATGCAAATACTAGAGCTATACTAAAAAACAAATAGATGTAAACTATTGATATTAGTGTTTTCTTAAATTATTCAATAATTTCTTAATCAGTTGTTTGAAGACTTAGAGGTTTGCCTCCACCTCAAAGGTTGCATTATTTAATAAACTTGAAAATGGTACCTCATTGTTTTAGAAAAAAAAAAAAAAAATGTTTAGTCTAATTTTTTCTGATTTTTAAGTCAAAACCAATAAATGTGCTTTAGCGTGAAGAAGCCATTCTGAACACAATATTTACTTTACATCTCAGTGCGGGACACCCTGTATAATAGTATATCTTTAAAGACTTAACATTCAACTAAATACATAAATTATGATAATAGGAAACTTTCTTATAATAAATAATGAATGAGTAAAGAAGACTGATACAGTAGAAGAACCTGCGGTTTCTATATGAGGCTGAAAAAATATTTAAATAAAAGGCATGATGCATGTTCTTGCATATTGAACTCTTTTATTTATTTATTTTTTAATAGTAATTTTGGAAACATAGTCAAATGGATGGGCAACTCCCTAAAAGATGAGGCCAACCTAGGCCATATAATACCCATAGTAACTTTTAGGGACAAACAAGTTATTACAAATACAAATAAATAACAAATACATTAAAACTAGTTAACAAAGAATATATGGACAATTTTTAAAACCCAATTTCATTTTCCTTCTCTTAAAAAAATTCACAAAATTTTTACATTAATGAAATAAAGCCAAATGCTCACTCAGTAAAAAAATGGCTTAAATGAATTTATTTATTTGAGCAGAATTACTTAAACTTAACCGACTATAATACAATTGTATAATTTACAATTTATAATATACAGGCAGAGACTGTGAAGTATGGAAAGGTCCCTTAACACAATTTATTGTTATGATAACATTTTGTAAAAGAGGAGGTATGCTTGAGCTTGAAGAACTCTTGATTCTTTTACTTCATGGACATAGGAATCACTTATACAAAACCATTGGTTACTCTCTACCTGGAATAAAATATAATTAAAATTAGTAATTGGCCAAAATTAATGGTGTGGAATGCTAGTCTACTATATACAGTGGAACATGGATAATTCGATAATTCGAAATCGTCTTTAATTTGAATATTTCTCTCGATCCCTAGAATTTAGGGCATAAACAATGTAAGAAAATCATGGTTAATTCTAATAAAATTTTGGATAATTCGAATTTTTTACGAGTCTGTACCTCCAATGGGAAGTGTACAGAAAGGCGGTCGATCTTAAATCTTGTGAAAATGTTCTCCCCTCGGGGTCCAGTGTAGGTGCACCCTAAGGCGGATAGTAAGATACTGTGATCTAGGGGTCCCCCCTAGGGGTAGAAGAAGCGCGTCAGTCTCATAGTCTAGGACGATAACAGAACAGCTGTTACCGTACATTATCTATTTCATAGTATTATTTTTAATTGAGGTTAATTTCCACTATGATGGCAGTCCTTGAATTACTAGAAATAAAATGTGATTTTGTCCCTCATAGAGTTTAGAGTTTTGTTGTGGTTTAAAGTTTACTCGGGGGTGATGGCCCATCCGAGGTAATATCCCGAACCACTTGACACAAAAATTTGAAATTTTGCACGGACAATACGTTTAGAGTGTAAACACTCGCTAAGAAAGGTTTTTTGATATTCAAATGTTTAAATACTTTTAGGGGGGTTTGAATTATTAAGAAGTTCCTCATCGGCTCAAAAATGGTTCGATTTTGATAACATTTGGTACAAAAATCTTTCTTCTCATTTAAAAGGTCAAGTTCATTAACCAGTTGAATCCGTTTACTGGAACATGGCTTTTGGAGCGAAATTTGTGCGAAAGATTCCTTAACGTAGGAAAACGAATGAAACCATTTTTTAAGCGAGTTCTGTAGGCATTTACCAGAAAAATTGATAGAAATACTTTTCAAAACTAATTTTCTATTTGGGTATTCAGAAACGATGTATATGGAAAAAAATTGTATGAATGGTGATACAAAGTTTTCAGATCTCAGTATATTTTCTAAAATATCTCGAAAACGGTTGAGAACTCGTAGTAAGTGGAAGGCAGCTATTCGAAAGGTTACTAAATTCTCTACAAAAAAAAAAAAAAAAAAAAAAAAAAAAAAAAAAAAAAAAAAAAAAAAAAAAAAAATCGAGCTGTTGTAATGTTCGGTGGAGTCGAAGAGATGAGTGCTTAAAACTTCAAAGTTGGTAGTTTTATTTTTTTCAACGTATATTTGTCTCTGTTTACCTAACTTTTTAAGTGGTTGTTGTATTTTTTTTTTACTACCCAATGGAAACAAGCATGGTTACCTCCACAAGGTGTTTCCGTAAATAATAAGCTGTACAAAATTATGTAGTATCTTACAAAATTTTGATCATATCTTATTTAACTCAATATAAAAAATACTTATCGGCCGTGGTGAAGCACGGGTATTCAGCTAGTATTAAAATAAAATACATCTTTACATAGAATATTACAGGTGTTGGGAGCCATCTTTACATAGAATATTACAGGTGTGGGTCACATAGAATATTCATTTTAAACTAAATCTCAAGCGAACGATGTAAGGATTGATTTTCAAATATTTATTTTTTTTAGAAAAATTAACTCGCCAGGATGGCATTTGAATCCCAAATCTCTTGTTTTATATGCTTGAGTTTGTTGCCAAATAAGCTTCCATGATTATATCACAGTCTCGCAAGTTAATTCGTTTAATGGAACCAATGCTTTAGACAGGGGGTAAAGTGTCAAACTTATATGAAGCCCGCTATCGTAAGTGGCGATACTCGAGCGAAGAACTGGAGATTCCGGGTTCAAATCCCAGCCTCAGGATTTAATTTTTCTAGAAAAATAAAGATTTAATAATTAACTCACAGATAGTCCATATACCGCTATGTGTATTATACAGTGGTTTATCATGAATAATATTTATTGAGTTTTTTATCCCTATTATAAAGATAGCATTATAACAGTTAACTTGACAACTGTAAAGCCAGGAAACATTCAACAGTTTTCATTAGCCCCCTTTTCTACATTTTAACTAGTAGTCATGATTGATGAAGATATGAAGACATTTTTCAAAAAATGATTTATAAGGGAAATCTCTCATTATTATGGGTGGAATGTCTAAAAGGTTTGATGATGTGATTAAGTTTGCTCAATTAGTACAGGGGATCAATGTATTGAGGAGAATCCCAAATATCCTACCACTGAGGTTCTAAAGACAACAACATCACTCAATTATTGTTATACGATGTTGACCCTATTTTTCAATATATTTATATGTGGCAGAAGTTCAAAATTAAAAACGCACACATTCTTTGCTACTCCTTTATTGCACTCTACATGTTTTACGACTCTATGACGCCTCTTCAGGAGCACTTTATCTAATATAAAATAACATGAAATGACATTACAGCCTACACCTCAGAGAACCTTCCGCAGGTAGGGCCACGTCTAGACTAATAAGATTAATCATATCTACTACGTATCAGCTGTTTAAAATCGATAGTTTTAGGGTAAATGTCGATTTTAAACAGCTGATATGTAGTAGGCATGATTGATCTTATCAGTCTTGACTTGGCCCTACCTGTGGAAGGTTCTCAGAGGTGTAGGCTGTAATGACATTTCATGTTATTTTATATTAGTTTAAGTGCTCCTGAAGAGGCGTCATAGAAACATGTAGAGCTCAATAAAGGAGTAGCGAAGAAAGTGAACGTTTTTTTTTTTTTTTTTTTTTTTTTTTTTTTTTTTTTTTTTTTTTTTTTTTTAATTTTGACCTTCTGCCACATATAAATATAACATCACTTAAGAGTTATGAGTTTTAACTAATTTCAATATTTCTGTAGACAGATGGCTTGGAAAAAGAGAGATGCTTTAGTATAAATTTATCCTGTTTGAATAAGTAAATATCTAATTTTCTAGCAATGCAAGTAAGATTTATTATATAAAAAATAAATTTTAAAGTAATTACTTTGACATAGGCAACATAGTGGCCTCCATTGAAGTTTCCACTGTGCTCAACAATTCCATAAAGAGAGTAAATAAGCTTCCTTGAAGAATTCTTGACTGTTTCCCTCTGAAGCAAAAAGAAAAAACACATTAAGTACAGAAGCCCAAATATTGGCATTTTTGTGGCATAAACCAACGTATATACAACTAAACTAATAAAATTTTCTAGTTGGCACTTCCGGATTGCATCATGAGGTCAACCTTACAAGCGCGGTTCCTCCCTATGAAGGGAGGGAGGAACCGCGCTAAAAGGTCTATTTCAGCTCTTAGAAGGGTTACTTTCTTATTTCAGAGAACACCTTTCTATAGGTCTCAAGATGACCTACAACTTTGCACCTTTGAAAGATGTTGATGTCTCCAACCGTTTAGTAGTTATTTCTGTAGTGGCCCGCTTATCTGGGCCACCCAGTATATAATACCGTTATTTTCATGATCTATGAGTTCTGAGACATAAACTTTTCAAATCTGTACTTCCAAATTGCTATTTATGGTAAGTTCGAATAAACAAATTAAAAAAAAAAATCACTGAAAAACATTACCACGGCCATTTTTTTAAAAAGCAATTATCTTTTCTGAATCATATTTGAAAAATATGTTTAATCGCTCCTAATAAATTGATGAATTTAGATGGAGCTGGTTTTATAATCAAGAAATGAATAAGGAAGAATGTAATCAAAATCGAGTGCAACTATAAAGGGACGGCCTCTCATTTGAGTGGGAGCAATCTAGGTTTGGATAGCTGCTGCTTATAGAACTAAAGAGGATCAGAAAAGTTTTGATCAGGAATAAAATCACTAGATTATTTTTTTTTATTTTAAATTTTAACGTCCATTTTTAATTAACTCAGAAGTTTAGAACGGGTTATCTATAGGTTACCACCCTTTTCTAGCCAGGATAGGGCTGATGCCTCTTCTTTTTTCCAAAGAAAAACCACCGGGTGGTGTTCCCGTGGGAATCGAACCCACGACCCTCGGCATGGAGTGCATATCCCTTAGCACTCACGGCCACCGTGTCTCCATCAGTGGATTAAAATTAAAGACAAAGGATACAATCATTTAAAGCAAGCAACAGGTCAGTACATGAAAATAGTGTTCCAAAGTTTCATATTAAAGCATTAAAAATGATAAATATTCATTACTTTGCAAAATGGAGAAATGTCAAGTTCCAGAGGAAATGCAACATGCCTACTCAGTTTCCTGAAAGAAGACATCTGAACTTGGAACCTTTTAATATGGAGAATCAGAACAGGAGGTGCTTCTGCAATGAGTAATTGTTTTGTTGACATAGTATAGACCGTTTTCCCATCTTTTTTGCCTGGAGGAAAAAAAAATATATATATATATATATATTCATATGAAATAAATAATAAGAAAATAAATATTACAGTTTAGATGATTAAAAAAAAAAAATATCACTTTTATATAATTTCCACTGAAACCATCAATTCTGAAATGTTTGGGATAATATGTCTACAGTAGAACCTCTCATATCCGACCTTCCCATAACCGACTCTTCCCGATATCCGACCTTCCCATAACCGACTCCTCCCGAAATCCGACCAAGTGCCCGACCGTCTGTGACACGCGCCCCGTTGGCGAGCCTGTTCGGGCATGAAAGAGTATCTACACTACGCTTTGTTTTCCTGGCCCAAACTGTCAGTTCTGACGTGATTGTTGATGTGGAATGTGCTGTAATCTTGAACTGTTCTATATTTGTTAACGAAGAGTGACTTGTTGAAGCTGATGTTTCAGAAGTTACTAATGAATATCTTAACAATGACAAAATCATAGCTGCTGTGCAGAACAAAACCGCTGACGAAGAAATCGACTCGGACGAATAAGAACCCACCAATGACGACGTAGCAGGTCATTCTGCTGCTAAAGACGCATCCGACGTAGCGGTGAAATAAATCGAGCAACATCCAAATGAAGCTGAAAGAAGCGTATTGTGGGCTAAAAAGTGGAGGGAACGTCCGCAAATTCAAGATTAACAAAATTAAAACAACAATCCATAACTGAATTCTGTAAATATAGTATGCTTACATTTTGTTCGTCTTTTCAAAAGAGTAAATGTTTTAAATATATATAGCAACAGTTCTACAATTACAATAAAGTTTTATTACAGTTTGTGCTGTACATTATAGCTGTTTTTATAACTTTGAAAGACGTTTTTTTTTCCTCCTCCCAATATCCGACCTTTTGGCCGTTCCGACCATGGCCCGGTCCCGTCATGGACGGATATGAGAGGTTCTACTGTATTGTGGGATTTATGGGTGGGTAAAGAGGGGAGAAAGTGCAGTCAGTTTTTTACCCTTAAGCACAAGTAAACAAACAACAAGATGTGCAGTGGTACCACACTTCTATCAATTCCCTCTTACTTTTTTGCCATTAATTATTACTCAGTTATTTAATCCTTTCCCGACTGTGAACTGATATATCAACTCACCAGAAGATTTGCCCTGGGGTTTGTGATCAAATTTATTGAAGATCCACCGAACTCATCATTTAATTGATAGTTTTAAATATGAAATAGGTTTTTAATGTTTACTAATCAGAAAAAAAAATAGTTTAAAATATGTCAATGTCAAGGAAAACTGTAATAGTAAACGAGGATAACTTTTGTTTCAGTATGAGATTGATTCGGGTAGGCTAGTTGATATTTGGGGAGGGTGAGAGGAAGAGAAAGGAGCCAAAGCTTGAGATTGATAACATAGTACAATATTTATCTGAAAATTCAACTCCCAGCCAGGCGTTAAATTTTCTAAAATATAAAGATTTGGAAATTAAGACACTAACAACTAATACCATGCTGTATTATACAGTGGTTTAATATATTGTCCAAATTTCTTTCAACAATGAGAAGGAATTATCCCAATGAAACAATACTCTAATGTTATTTTATAAAAGCTTTCTTCTTCTCTCTTTTTTTTTCTTTCTTTTTCAATTTCTTATATAAATTAAATCTGTAACTTTTAACAAGAACAATCAATTTAAAAAAAGTAAGAATTGATAAAACAACCCATTTTATATTTTAAATTTTAAATGTACCTTTCAATTATTTCCTGCTCTTTAAATTAGTTAAATAAGAGTTATTAACATGTTTTGTTATGCCTTAAAACATGACTTTTGTTTTGTTGACATTGATTTGGCAGGGCAGTGGTGGCACTGCTTCAAATAGGGAATCCAAAACGAAAGGTCTGCACCTTAATTATTTATTAATTTTTCATAGCACGCTTTCCAAGTCCCGGCCAAATAGATGTCAAGAAATCTACATCCTCGTCAGGTTTTGACTTGAATCTCTAAGTGCATGGACACTAGACACACATTCAAGGTGGAGCTGTTGACTCCAAAAGTGTGCTATGAAAATTTAATGAATAGTGGGGGAGGAGACCTGGTGTTTTGGTTTTACTATTTGATGGTTTTTGTTGTTTTAGCTATGAAGAAATTGAGTAGAAATATGGCATTATTAAACTTACAATTATTAAACTTTTTCTGTTTATTTATAGAAACATTAAATTAAAAATATCATTTCACCGTCAATTTTTGTCTTTGCTAAGAATTTACCATATCCCCAAAACTTATACGCTAATCCCATTTTATTACATTTAAAAGAGAAGAACATTCGCCAACAGACCACATAAAAAAGTCATTTTTGGTATTTAATGACGTTTTTCTTGTTCCAAGATACAGATATATTTTATATACAGTGTTTTAAGTTCACAATATACTGCACATAAGTTTAGGTTGGGAAGAATCGCCTCCAAGTGATACTGTTCAAACAGCTTTGTATTTCTGCTACTGCTTGTGTCTTGATGGATGTACCGTCAAAGGAGCAGTTGGGCTTCACATCAAGCAATGAAAGCAGCAAGTTAGGTAATGCTGCAAGTTAGAAGAAACTATTCTGTTTAAATTTTACTTCTATTACTTATTTATTATTAGAGAAACCAAAATGACGCAGTCTAAACGAGTTTACTCAACCTCCTCGAGGATCAAGTAGAACCGCTTTGATAAGTTCCATTTGATAAGAAACAGTTCCGTTTGGTAAGGAACGACTTTGAATGTTCGATATTGAATCCAATGCTATATGGTTCAATTCCAAGATAGCTTTAATCAACGAGCAGTCTTCTATCCACCTTGAAATAAGGAAAAATAAATCGAAGTGAATAGGACACATACTAAAAAAATGATATGGCCATCGTAAAGAAGCTTTAAAGTGGAATTGGCAGGGAGTATGAAAAAGAGGAAGGTCTAGAGATGAGGCGTAGATGAAAACAAGGTAAGAGGTAAGAAGATTGACAGTTAAAAGAGCAGAGAGGCATGCACTCATGGATGCACTACCTTCCACTCGGAATTAAAATAAATAATAGTATAAATAGCATTAGCAGTATAAATAGTAGTAGTAGTAGTTTTCATTGGGTCCACTCTTTATTTTGGCACTGGAAAATGTTTCTAGCTAATAGGTTACTCACATTAAAAATGTTAACGATGATCACAAATATTTTTCTTTGTACATTTGTGCCTTTACTAAGCACATTTTTATATCTGTAAAACTTATCACATTAGAAAGAAATTTTTCTTTTTAACCACTATAAAAAACAAAAATAATTTTATAATTTCTTTACATTGGTTGCTCGTGTTCCTTGAAAAAGAATTAGATACAAGGTCCTAAATATACATTAATTAGTTCTTGATAATGTAAAGGAGTTATTAAACGTTGTTGTCTTGAATTATTAAGAAATTAATTTGTTCAATTCCTTAAAAAAAAAAAAAAAAAAAAAAAAAAAAAAAAAAAAAAAAATGAAGTCCCACCTTTATTAGCTCTAGCAGTACAAGTCTCGCAGCCGACTTTATTACTCCCAGTCATGAGCTCTATCCCAGTAAACTGAGAAAGGCAGGTTTGAACAGAGCACTCTCCAACAGAATCTGCATTGAAACTGCTCTCATCAAAAAGACTCCCAACCATTACCTACGAATGAAAACACAACTTAATATTTTCACACAATTTTCTTATTAATGATATACAAAGTGTAACATAAGTGGTGACGAATACTTAAGCAGGTGATAGTAGACACCAACTGCAACACAAATGGTCCTTTGGGCTGAAGGTCAATTCCCAACAGAGAAGGAGGAAATTTAAATTTTGTGTTTTTTTAGGTTAACCACATTTTTCGTTGAATAGAAACCAATAACTAAATAACTGTTTAAGATATGTAATTCCCAATTGCAGCATCGTAAACTAGATAAAATTTACTTGAAGAACAAGTAGACTTTGTCAATTATAAAACCAGTGAAAGGGGGCAAATATAAATATATACAGGGTGTCCCGTAAATGTCTAGTCATATAGTGGGAGGTGATAGAGGACCCTTAGGGGAACAAAATATGTTCTATGATGATTTTCCGAATTCTCGTCCACAAGGGAGAACTACTAGAAAGGAAATTAAACCAATCGAAAGCTGAGTAAATTTACTATAAGACTAGTTGGGAGTAAATGTAAAAATGAATGAATGTAAGTATGTATATCTTACCAACAGAAAGGTATTCTAAATGTCCTGACATTTTCTTGATATCTCTTTCCAGCGTTACTCCTCAATGGGCAGGATCTGAGATTTCCGGGTTTCAGAAAAACTTCCTCATTTAGCTAGCTTTCCATTCATGTATCACAACCCTGTGTTATTGAAGTATGTGAACGATTTAAGAACAAAAATTAAAAAAAAAAAACATGGATCTGTGAAAAGAAAATTATATTTTTTTCTTCAGTTTACTCAAAAAGCTGGCGAGAAATATTTATTTTTATAAATGTTTACATAATTATTAAGTTAATATTTACTTAAAACAATAAAAAAAATTACTTCCACGAATATAAAAAAAAATTCTAAAACAGTAAATAAATAAAATACACATTTATTTTGAATTTTTTAATTCAGGTAACCAATACTGGGTCCAGGAGGCGGCCATTAAGGAACCCCAACCATACATTAACCTCAAAAATTATTATTTTTACCTAGATAACGCATTTGAACACATTTTTACAGGTATGTATATTTAGAAAACAAATGCTTTTCCTTGAATTGATACTGATGGTTACGCTTGTGAAACTCACTGGGATTCTCGTGAGCCCATGCGTGATTGTTGTGGTAATTAAACATCCTATCCCTCATAAATAAGATGTACACAGTCCTTTAAAAAAATGTTCAAATGCGTTAACTAGTTCAAAATAATAATTTTTGAGGCTAATGTACGGTTGGGGTTCCTTAATGGCCACCTCCTGGACCCAGTATTAGTTACCTGAATTAATAAATTCAATATAAATGTGTATTTTATTTATTTACTGTTTAGGAATTTTTTTTATATTCGTGGAAGTAATTTTTTTTTATTGTTTTAAGTAAATATTTACTTAATATTTATGTAAACATTTATAAAAATAAATATTTCTCGTCAGCTTTTTGAATAAACTGAAGAAGAAAATATAATTTTCTTTTCACAGATCCATGTTTTTTTTTTTTTTTAATCTTTTGTTCTTAAATCGTTCACATACTTCAATAACACAGGGTTGTGATACATGAATGGAAAGCTGGTTAAATGAGGAAGTTTTTCTGAAACCCGAAAATCTCAGATCCTGCCCATCGAGGAGTAACGCTGGGAAGAAATATCAAGAAAATGTCAGGAAATTTAGAATAGCTTTCTTTTGGTAAGATATACATACTTACATTCATTCATTTTTACGTTTACTCCCAACTAGTCTTATAGTAAATTTACTCAGCTTTCGATTGGTTTCACTTCCTTTCTAGTAGAACCACCTGGGACGGAGCTACAACGACTATTCTTCTAAAAACCACGTTTGTCTCGATAAAACAATAAAACGACGTTTTCTCCCTTGTGGGCGAGAATTCGGAAAATCGTCATAGAGCATTTTTTGTTCCCCTAAGGGTCCTCTATCACCTCTCACAATATGACTAGACATTTACGGGACACCCTGTATATATATATATATATATATATATATATATATATATATATATATATATATATATATATATATGCTTGGCTACAAGTGCTAGACATCTGTATATTGTAAAATTATAATATTTATGTTTTCAAGCAAATAAATTATAACAAATTAAATACATTTTTAAATGCCCATTTATTTTAATTACCTCGTCATCACTATTTTTCTCTTCTTCATTGACTGAATCATCAATTTGTTTATTTTTCTCATCATTTTCTGATTCAGGAGTTTTTTCCGCAGAGGGGACGGAGGGAACATGATCTTCATCCCACTCTGAAATTACAGGTGCAGAAGAAAGAGGTTCTTGTGAGTTTTCGGATACTGGTGTGGCGTCTTCTACCTGAGTACCAACAGCTCCTTGAAAATCATCTGTCGCCAGGGTATCATTGGGGATAAAAGATTCTTCACTGGCATCCGGAGAATTTCCACATGAAGAATTCTGCCAAATTAAAAAAAAAAAAAAATAGATATAATATGTTATCTCATAATTTTATTATTTTTCATGGGTACAAATATCCATTGGACTGTTTACATAGTATTGAGAAAAAAAAACAGTCATATGAATAAAAACAGATAGGATTTTTTAAGGCGTTAGTAGATTCAGCCCAAGGATGTGGGAACTTATTGGGTTAAGATTATTCATTGCATGATGTTTTTAAAGATTAGAATGTTTAAGACATGATGTTTTATTTTCTGTTAAATACTTTATTATTACCACAAATATATATATATATATATATATATATTACCTTCATAGGAACACTTCAGAAACTTGAAGTGTTGACTAAGACCTATCATAATATATGCCTGAACCTACATTGTAGGAAATGTAAAAGGCTAATGAATTGTTTTTTACCGTGATTTTGTATAACCGTTTTTGAGACTACTAACAGTCCAAAACTACTAATGACTGTTGTTCTTTTCTTTTTTTTTTTTTTTTTCTTTTTTTTTTTTTTTTTTTTTTTTTTTTTTTTTTTTTTTTTTTTATTGTAATACTTTCCCTACTCCAAATTTAAAATATCTTAGTTTGGATGAATGACAAATTTGTGGAAAAATTTTCACCTCGATCCTTTGTTTTGGAGTACTCATAACTAAAATTGTAGTTGTTACAAATTTTCTTAAAAACGGTTAAATATATATTGCCTTAAAAGTAATTACATTACATTACCCATATCAAAATACCTGCACAAAGTTAATTAATACGAATCCCTAAGCATTCTGTTTTGTTTTTTTACACAATTTTTAGGCAGTTTTTCGTTGCTGGATTCTGCTTGTTAACAAACCTGACATTTGGTTTTGGCAAAGGGTTTTTGTGTCAAATTTAATCAAAATTGGTCAATATGTTTAGCCTGTAGAGCTTGAACAAATACAGACACCCACACGCTCTCACACAAACACATTCTCTCTCTCTCACACACACACATATACCCACCCACCCCCACCCCTATGCACACTTGAATGACCAGTTTCATGACCTAAATTTTATGAAAGGTCAACATTTTTTGTCAGTTCTTCCAGATTGTGACATCATGTCAACAATATAGGCAGGTTTTTTCCCCTATAGGGCGAAGAAAAAGCATGCTCAAAAGCCATTTTCATGAATACATGCTGCCCAAAACTGAGGATTTGCAACAAGGAGTTATATAACAGAGTTGCAAGAAAGTCTTTGCTTCACAGATAAGAAAATGTTTCAGTTTACGAGTATCAACACATCATTTTTGTTTCTGTCAAGATAATATATTATATCAGTTCAAAAATATATTTTACCTTTACATTAGATGATATTTGTTCTTCATTGCCTAGTTTTTCTTGTATGATATCCCTAATTGAGCTAAAGTGGTCCGAGTTATGAAGAATTAAATGATTTTTGGATTCTGACAGCTCAAGGAAGTGAGAGTGCCAAGAAGGATTTTCTTTTACTATGGTTGCAGCATCTCTGACAAATATCTAATAAAATAAAACATGCATTAAATACTAATAAATAAATAGCTAACTACACTAAAAACAAAAAGGAGAAATCCAAAAGAAGGGAAAGGGAGAAAGACCAGCAAATTATGACTTTGTTTTACTTTTTAAATTATTGTGTTTACTCTATCTTTCTAAACCACATAAATTACAAAATTTCAGACAAGGACAAGGAATTTCATAAAGAGATGACAAGGATAATGAATGATTTTTCGAATGAAGCTTAAAGTGGGGAGACATCGGTGGTAGGATGTGATAAAAGGTGTTTGAGCTTGGATGACTTCGTAAAAGAATGAGTCCTGAAAGTACTGTTATATTTAATTAACTCTTATGCTGATCCAAACCACTATATTGATACAGCTTCTTTTCCAGTGGGCAGATCAAATCCAGAATTTTCGCTTCTACTAGTGCTCTTAGGGAGCATTTTATGAATTTCTCATTGCGAATGGATCTACTAGATGGGAGAGGTTAAATTATTTTCCTATTTACAGGAGTCCAAATTCTTTGTTCTACTACAGCAAGGAATGTAGACGCTGCACTTGAAACATTTCAATTAATCATCAATCCTGCCTACTTGATACCAAAATGACACGTGTTAAAATTTATATATATGTGTGTCAACACAGAAGTGACCACAATTTTTTTCCCCACGAAACCTGATATATGAACCGTAACAAATGACTCAGCTTTTTTTTATGGTGTTTCAACATCTTGGCAAATAGCGCCGAGCTATCTTCAGGTTGCCACCCTTTTATAATACCAACAGCACGTGATCGGTCGCCCATTCAGGTACTGTCCACGCCCGACGTTGCTGAACTTCAGTGATCAATGGACACCGTGTATTAAACGTGGCTATGGCCGTTGGCATGAGTCAGCTGTTCATTATAAATTATTCATGTTTATTTTGTATTTATCTAGGTCATTTTAATCACATTCTTCAGGAATGCGGCATAAACTATTTTTTTAGGGAATTTGTTTAGTTAAGTAGCTCCTCTGTGACAGAATTATTCCCCTTTTCCACCTAAACATAGTTTCTGTATACTACTCTGGCTCGACAGAAGTGTTTCATGTGAACAAAACATTTCTCACTTCAAGAAGGAACAAAATAGAAAATACCTTTTGAGGAGTAACACTTGGAACTAATTTGAGAAATTCTAAATACATTTTCATATTTGAAGTAATCCATCTGATTGAAAATCATCAGAAGAAGTGCCAATGTGACTTATAGGATAATTAATACAATAAGTAAAATATTCTGAAATTTAAAAAATATAAGCATGTTTTAAATAAATTAATACTATAGAATAAAAATAAATAAATAACAATCAAGTTAATTAATTAATAGTGTTAGTCTAAACCAAAGTTCAGATCAAAAACGCTTAAGGGAAATTCGACTAAAGATAGATAAAAGTATTAAAAACTGATGAGAAAAACTATGTGCACAGTGGTGAAAACTTAAGAGTTGATCTACATACGGGACATCTTCCTCCCTGAAGGCAAGAGTAGCATAAGAGTTAAAGCCTATTTTAAGCCCATATCCCATCTATCACATACCTTCTAGTCACGACTAACCTGTCTTCAACTAGTTCATATCACCTGTATCCATCAGTCTTAAATGTTTAGAAAATGAATAATTCGTAAATTAAGCCCTACCTTTAATAAGATCTGTATATCAGCTATAATATTCAATTATAAACCCGATTACACTAATTTTATTTCTACAGGTATAACATGCCTCTTATATTGGTGGTAATCTATTCTAGGGAAGGAGATGTAAAACGGAAAATAACAAGTTAAATTTACTAATCTCAAAATTGACTTTTTACAACACTGAATCATTATTAAACATTTCCATTTATGAACTTGATTTATAGATGCATTAATAGTAATATCAGACCAATAAGGATTCTTTTAACTGCATTAATATAACACAAACATATATACTTGTAAATGTAGGTGTTTACAACAGTACAGTTGAATTAAAAATAAACAAAATTATTTTTGTGATAGTAAAAAATAAACTAACACATATTACATTTTTATATGCCTTTGCATATGTACGGGTCAAGAGCTTGGCTAATGGGCAGTGAAACTATGTAAAGAAAAAATCACTCCAGAAATGTTAATCTAATAAATAAAAATGTAAAGCAATCTACAACTAAAGGGTCTGGCAGTGGTATGGAATGAGTATTTTAGGAGCATACGGACAGGCTCAAAACCCTAAAGATCAATAAACAGCATATCTTGACAACCTACTTCCTAGCACCTGTTTAAATATTTCTATTTTGCATATATTAAGATGAAAATTTGATATTCTTATTCCAGGACACATTTCCCTGAGAAATTATTTTAAATGTGACAAATTCAATTTAAAACATTAAATTAATTCACTTGCTGCAATTTAAGGGGAAACATGATTGGGGGTTGGGTGAAACGTGCAGGGATAAGAAGTGGTGGGATTTAAAGGTATCAAGGTTGGTGAAATGACAGGAGTAAGGAATTCGCTAGCAAGGTGGCACATGTAACACATGCTTTTTTGTATAAAGCTTTATCTGGTGGGAAGGAATATAAAGTTCGGAAGGACGAGCGTGGGTGTTATGGGAGTGAGCAGAGGATTTGAATTCAAGGAGTTGAAAGATATATGAAGGTCTTTGGGATTGCATGACTTGGTAAGGGCTGATTGATATTATTTATTTATTGCACATCAGATGCTGAGGCCATTATCTTGATATTATTAGGATCAACTTGAAAAAAATCTAGTAGTAAAGAGGGTTTAAAGGAGAGGTAGATCAGGGATATTTGAGTTTAACAAATACAATTGAAGCGAAATCGAATCACCATAACCTCCGCATTGACTTACATGTTATGAACATTACGGACATGTTCATTAATAATTCAACAGGGCAAAGACAGAATAAAATATAGATAACCCCAATTTTAACTAATTATTATTTCCTTTTTGGTACTGTTATTCATCTGTGTGAAACTACTTCAGAAGGCCTAAAATAAAATGTTGCACTTATTTATGTATATAGCAGAGAAGACCTTCTGATAAATAACAGTTAATTAAAAAGATGATTCTATTCACAATTAAGCCAGATGAAATAAATATGAGTCATCATTTTTAATGGCACACAGGATAAGAAATTTCAACTATAATGAATGAGATCACAGTAAAAAAAATGGGCAAAAAAACAATGAGTCAACACAATCGTTTAGCCGTTAGTGAATTCATTTTTAAATCTTTAAGTTTTTAGAAAGCTTAGCCATCCAGACTGGGTAATTACGCTCAGGAGCATTGCTCATTAGTGGACTTCTTATCACCTGATGGTAAGTTAATTCATCTAAACGAACTAAAGCTTTAAAAAGATGGCACAGCGTCATATTTATAGGAAGACAGGCAATACAATGTTATTGCCATGTAAGATTCACAGTAGGTACCACTAAAAGGATTTAAATGAATTAAACCACAGTATAACATATTCGGTACACACAACAAATGAACTTCTGTTCACACATGAAGCCCAGTAGCGTAATTGGCAATCCACCCAATTGTTAACAGGAGACTCTGGGATCATATCCCAGCCTGAAGAGTTCATCTCTCTAAAAAATAAAGATTTGAGTCTTCGAAAATTGAAGTCTGAAAATTGTTTAAAAATATCTATTTTTACAAATAAGACAGTTGAATACCTTCAGCTTAGGCTGAGAAGAATCATTGATGGCGATTTTTGAAATGTCAGGAACGCCTTCGTCAGTGAGAGGAATAGCCCTAGTGTTTGAAGGAAATGGAGGATTCCTTCTCTTTGGTTGAACCGGGAGGCTGGGAGGGGTTGGAAGTCCGGAGCAGAGCATCTCCTCTCTTTGAGAACTATCAATAAAATCATCAGTCTTTTTGTCACTCTCTTCGCTGTCTACATCCCCTTCATCAGCTTCTTGGTCACTTTCATCTAAAACCGAAATCATTATAAGATGGTGTGATATACTTTAAGAATACTATTACATGAATGTTTTCAGTTTTTCAACACCCCTGGGTAAGGACTATTAAGAGAAAAAATAATGAATTATCAAGACAAAGGTGAAAGGCAAAAATTTTTATTTAAGGTGACAGCTTCTAGATTGTTAACTGACCATGGTTCCTCGTGGTATGCAGATGCTACTCGCCTTACCACATAAGAGTTAAACAGCCTAGGATCGACCCAACAGTCCAATTCATGACAAGCAAACCCATGCAAGAGATCACAAGCAGGGGATATATTCAAAATGCTTGAAATGTCTTTAATTTAACAATTAATTAGATTAGAATAAAACTCGATGTGTTTTACTTAATAAGCAATGTAGATATTTTTAACATACAAAATATAGATTTTTTCCTGAATATCTGACTGTTTTTCTTTGCTGAAACCCAATTATTCCCTGAATTCTTATCATCCTGATACTTATTATTTATTTAAATTTTAACGTCCATTTATTATTAACTACGAATTTTAGGACGTGTTATCTACAGGTTACCCCCCACTAGCCAGGATAGGGGTGATGCCTTTTCTTTTTTTGAAAGAAAAGCCACCACACCTAGAGGGAATCGAACCCAAGTCCTTAGGCATGGAGTGTTAAGAGCTCACGCCTTAACCCTCACGGCTACCAGGTCTCCATCATCCTGATATTATAATAAAATAAAATACATTTTAACTATAAAATGTAGTTTTATTGAATAAAAAAATAGACCGAAACCCCGACGATCAACACCTTCTACATCTCAACGGTCGACCATATCTTCTCTATAATCATCCTGATGGCTTAATATTATATCACATTATGTATTCTTTTTATACCTGCCCTAACTTAATTTTAACAGTAAAACCTGCTCCATCATGCTAGGGGTAGCATTCAAATAAAATAATGCTAGGGGTAGCAATCAAATAAAGGAATGGCCTACAATTTGTCAAAGTAGGATTTTTTTTTCATAAAATTTAAGTTTCAATAAAGTAACTTTAAACTGGCAAATTCATTAGAGGCAATCATGACCTTAAAATGCCTGATAGTTTAAATAACGTATTTTTCTTATTTGAATTCCCCACAATCTTAAAAGTACCTGTAATTCTTCCTGAGGCACTATGAATTTGTAAGTAAATAATTTGTAATTTCAATATCGATATTACATTCAGATTCCAAAATAAAAATCCTTACTCTTTTCAGCAATACATGGCATTGCTTCTCCTTGACCTGAATCCTTTTTATTATGTGGACCATGGTGCTTCCTATTCTTCTTTCTTTCCATTTTCCTTTCTTTCTTTAGCTGATGCTTTGACATTTGACTGCCTCCTTTTTCTTCAGGAGAAGAACCACATCCTTTTCGGCGAGCTGAAGGAGGGTGAGGCTGAAAAGTTTTAAAAAACATTTCTGAGATAAAGCAGTTTCATAAATGTAATCAATTTATTCATTTATTTTTAAATCTTAGACCCACTTCAGTTTCCTGTTAAGTTAATATGAGGATTGTGCGTAATTTCTGATATCATTAATTGTCTGTATAAGAGGCTTTGTAGAACTACCGGTTACTTCATGTCCCAAGATATAAATATTTCAAAATATTGGAAGAGAATGATAATTTAAAGGAGGAATTTTTGAAGGGCCAGTAAAACTTCAAAATACGATTTCACTATTTTTATTTCTCACCTACATGTTTTTCACCCTTTTTGTGCCTCATTAGGGAAATGTGTTATTATAAATACAAAAACTTACATCCTCAACTTAGTAGAACCTTCCACTAGGGGGGGGGGGTAGTCTGGGCTTAGACTGAAATAATTCAATATGGTGGAAAGTAGTCTGCAGATCAATAACCAATATGCCATATGTTTAAAATTTATTAAAAAAGAAATGTAGTTGAAAAAACTAAAAAGTCATTTTTTTCCTCTTCTAATTAAAAATATTTCTTATTGTTTGTCAAATAAATTATTATTCAAATGTTGTATTTCAGTTTTAGTCCAGTGGGTGCAGTGCCCCGGTAGCTACGGACTATTACATTAGTCCGAGGGAAGTAGTGCCTCGGGTGCTACAGACTATTATAGTAGTCTGGGGGAGTAGTGCCCCGGACTATTATATCAGTCTGGTGGTTGCAGTGCCCCAGGTGCTACGGACTATTATATTAGTCCGGGGGAGACGTGCCCCGGGTGCTACGGACTATTATATTAGTCGAGTAGTTGCAGTGCCACGGGTGCTACAGACTATTATATCAGTCTGGTGGTTGCAGTGCCCCGGGTGCTACGGACTATTATATTAGTCCGGGGGGAGTAGTGCCCCGGGTGCTACGTACTATTATATTAGTCCGGGGGGAGTAGTGCCCCGGGTGCTACGGACTATTATATTAGTCCGGGGGGAGTAGTGCTCCGGGTGCTTCGGACTATTATATTAGTCCAGAGCAGTGCCCCGGGTGCTACGGACTACTATATTAGTCCGGGGGAGTAGTGCCCCGGGAGCTACGGACTATTATATTAGTCCAGAGGGAGCAGTGCTCCGGGTGCTACGGACTATTATATTAGTCCGGGGGGAGTAGTGCCCTGGGTGCTACGGACTATTATATTAGTCTAGAGAGAGTAGTGCCCCGGGTGCTACGGACTATTATATTAGTCCGGGGGGAATAGTGCCCCAGGTGCTACGGACTATTATATTAGTCCGGGGGGAGTTGTGCCCCGGGTGCTACGGACTATTGTATTAGTCCGGGGGGAGTAGTGCTCTGGGTGCTACGGACTATTATATTAGTCCAGAGGGAGCAGTGCCCCGGGTGCTACGGACTATTATGATAGTCCGGCTTCTTTTGTGCCTGGCTGCTACCAGCTATTTTATCAGTCCTTCTACTATTGCCATCTTTAGGCTATTAATAAGAAGCTGCAGTGTCCTTCATAGCTGATAGGGGGCATAGGATTGTCACTTTAGCTTCCAACTACTTAGCCTACCTGTACACGTATACCTGCAACCTCCCCTTTTTTACTGCCGAAAACCACTGTTTTTCTCTACCTGGAATTTACTCTGCATATTTCTCTAGTATATTTTGAACTTTTCAAGTGAACAATTGTGTGTGCGTAAATATTTTTAGGAAAATTTCTTCTGACAAGAATTGTTAGAACTTTTTATTGGTGTGGGCGAAAGTGAAGTGGAGTTTTGATGGGATGACGATGAGGGTTCTGATTATTTATCCCAAAATGTTTCTATTGAATGCAAGTGGAATGCAAAATACAAGAGAAGAGGGAATCTTACGAGGAAACATCATGTGATGAAAGTATTCAGCACACGGGGCACTCCAGGTGCTAGGCTATCCCACACCGCAGTTCCATCTAGCCCTGCGTGTATTTCGCAGCCTAATGATTAACACCTTCTTTCTATTTTTGTATGATGTGGATGTTTACCTATTTTTTTATTTTCGTTCTATTTCTTTCTTTGCCTAATATGCTAATGTTTTCAAAATGGAAATTATGTTTATATTTTATAGCATAATAAGCCAAGACTATTTTAGTTTGAGCATGCTCAATTATATTATAAATATTTTGAGCAGGCTGTTGTAATTTGTTTTCAAAGTAGCTGTTCTGATTCTCCGATGTAGGATTTATCACAGCTATTGCAATTAATTTAGCTCCCTTTAATTAAAATGTTTCATTAATGAGACAAAAGTTATTTTTTTGTTGTGCTTCCACACTATCTTCTCAATATCATTCCATATATGTCTGGTTTTGTTTCAATTTATTGGATTAAATTGAAGGGGGGGGGGATATGATTAGTGCCTGGCATTTCAATTTTCTTCAACCTATCTCTGTTTACATCCCTTTGCATTTCTCTGCTAAAAGAAAATCACAAATGTTTGCACATATTTAATTTTAGTTGTCTTTTATGTTCCCAGTGTTTTCATCCAATTCATCAATTGATTTCATTTTCCATTTTATTCTGTTAACACAATTCAATTCTAGAGTTTGCATAGCAAGTGAATTATCTAGTTTTATGTGTTCAGCCTTTTCCTCTTTTTTTTTTTTTTTGTATTAAGGGCAATATCAACCACAATGGGTCATGGTCACACTGTGAAAGTAAGACCCAAGAGGGTACTTAACGTATTAAAGTTGTCATTTAATGGTTATTGATGTTGTTTGTTGCAATATGGAGACATTTACAATTACTATAAATTGATATTAGAATAAAAATTACATAATAATAAAAAAACGAAATGTTAAATAATCATTAAAAAATAAAATAAAATAAATAAATAAATAAAAGATTTTATATAGAGTGACAGGTTAAAATAAAAATAGCTGTTGAGAATAACATTAATTTCTAGATCCGGTTATATTGGTAGTATCGAAACACAAGAACGCCTATATTATTTCTTTAACTGTATTTTGTTAGAATATTCTGTATCAGCAAAATACAGTTTTAAATTTTGTCTGT
Source organism: Gonocerus acuteangulatus (assembly GCA_946811695.1). Lineage (NCBI taxonomy): Eukaryota > Metazoa > Arthropoda > Insecta > Hemiptera > Coreidae > Gonocerus > Gonocerus acuteangulatus. The sequence goes on from OX328128.1 coordinate 60,125,813, forward strand.
TAAATTTGTAGCCTCTAGGAATTTAAACAGGTTAATGATTTTTTCTGGATAACCCCCTAGAATTTCGTCTAAGGTGCCATAATTTTGAACCGATTCCTTTCAGATTGGTATGCTAAGCACTCTGTAAGTATGTGCTTCACAGTGAGGAGGACTGCACAGCTTATACAGTTGGGTGGTTCATCTTTAAACATGAGGTAAGAGTGTATAAGCCTTGTATGCCCTATTCGCAACCTGGCTAACACAATCTCTTTCCTTCTGGTTGGACAAACCGAAGATCTCCAAGTCCTGGGGGTTCCCTTTATTTCCCTTAGTTTGTTATCAGAAGTTTCCCTCCATGTTCTTTCCCACTGAAGCTAGATTCCGTCTTTTACTTGAGCTAAAACATCGGAATGAATGGATAATGTACTCCTTCCTTTACACCACTCTTAGCTAATTCGTCGACTCTCTCGTTGCCTGGAATGCCACAGCGGCTCGGAATCCAAGAGAAGCTAGTTAGGCATTTCTTTTGCTGGAGATTATATACTGTAATGATATAAAAGGGGGTGCTCTAGAAAGGGTCAGTTTCTGGCATAGCAAAGAGTAGCATTCCTATTCAAAATAAAGGCTAACTTATATTTCATAAGTCCATCACAAATATTATCATTTGTCAATCAATAAAATAAATAAAAGAGTAATAAAAGAGATAGCATTTGGCAGTGCTTAGTTTGGCAGTATTTATTTTTTTTAAAAAAAAAAGGCAGTGTTAAATAGAAGAGTCCAAATATCTCGGCTAGGAGCGATAAGGTATACAAGTTCCCAGGAAGATAACGATAGAGGTGTTTCCAAGTATGAACAGGAAAATCCAGGGAATTCGCTGAAGTCAGACACCCTTGGTGTGGTGGGAGTAACGCCTCTATAAAAAGGGCCTTCCCCCACCACTCACTCTCACTTCGACGCCAGCCAAGGGCGAGAGAGCACCCTTTGCACCACCAGAGTCAGCCGACCCCAAGCACTTCACCTGGACATGATGGGGAGACACAACTCCAAGATCTAGCAGCCGACCATCCATCTCCTCAACACAACTACAAGCAGCCTGCCTCTTCACTTCAAGAACATCATCCGTAAAATAAGCTGAGTATAACTCACTCACTGCCAATTTTTAAATAAATTCTAAAAAAGCTATCTAATATTTCATAATGGCCAATAGTTATATTTTAATATATAAGTTAATATTTTAAATATGTTCTGATTTTTCTAAGATAACCCAACATTGATACAAATATGTGAGTCAAGCAATATTTTTTATATTCTTTTTATATCACAGCCATGCAAAATCTAAAATTATATCTTTTCTTCAATATAAGTCAATTATTTCCAACTCTATTTTATTTATACTGAGCCTTTCTCCTGGTATTTAATATGGTCTCAACACATAAAATGACAAATGGTAAGAAATGATTCTAATCATATATTTCTCATGCTTTTCTTTCAGGAAATTTATTAAATTAATTTAATTATTCAAATGGTTATTCATAAGTCCGTATGTGGTGAGTTTGGTAATAGATTAAATGAACCCTGAGATATGATGAAAATATACTAAAAACATTCTAAATTAACTTTTTCTATAATTAACTTTTAAATATATTCCAATTTTCTAATTTTTGCCCCACCAAAACACCACAATACGGCGGTGAAAATATCGGCAATAATATGATAAGTGGAAAATGGATCGGTTAATGAAAATAAAACTGAAAGGGAGTCGGAAAATATGGAAAGGGCGTTTCCCTCGGGAATTACAATGGACAGAGATTTAAGTATAGCAACTAGTTCGGCTGTATAAATTGAGCATGCTGGATCTAAAGTAAACTGACAGGACTGAGATCCATAAAAATATGCAGCCCCTACTCCATCATTTGTTTAGGATCCGTCTGTATATACATGGCTATCTGCTGTGAGAGTGTTACACATCCGTGTGAATTCGGTTCTGAAGAGTATTGGGGTTGTGTGTTTTTTAATGAATTTGGAAAGGGATAAGTTGATACGGAGTGGGGGCAATTCCCAAGGGGGATTCATTGAGTAAGATTCTTCCATTAAGTTTATCGTTTCTATCTTGAGATTTTCTTTTATGAGCAGGGATCTTATTAAAAAATGTTTTCTTTTACTTCTGTGGTGCAATGGATTTAAGAAATTATTGAATTGTTGATTTAAGGGGTGGAATGAGGAAGCCAAGATAGAAATGTAATATTTTAGAGTTAGCTGATCTCGCCAAAAATTTAGAGGTGGCTCTCTGGAGTCTGCACATAAGCTTAGTACTGGGCTAGAACGAAAGGCACCAGTAGCAATTCTGATTCCGCCATGATGTACTGAATCCAACATTCGTAAAGAGCTAGGTGACGCAGATCCGTATATCATGCACCCATAGTCTAACCTGGATCTTATTAAACTCCGGTATAGCATCAACATGCTCGTTCGATCTCCTCCCCATGTTGTACTGGCCATTGTTTTCAGGATATTCTGCATGCGATGGCCAGTTGACTTCAGCTCTTTTAGGTGGCTTGTCCAGTTCAAATTTCTATCAAAGAGCAAACCTAAATATTTTACACTGTCACTATATGCAATGGTCTCATCGTTAATACGAAGAGGAGGAGGGTTCTTAACTTTTCTCTTCACAAAAATTGTACAGACTGTTTTTGTGGGAGATATGGTAAATCCGTTGTTTAATAGCCATGTGGTAATGGAGTTAAGATTATTTTGTATAATACTTAGGAGATTATGCAAAGAGTGACCAGAGCAGTAGACAACAAGGTCGTCTGTGTATAACATAGCCTTAACTGGAAGCTGAACTAATGAGAGGACTGGGTTAATGGCTAGAGAGAACAGCAATGGACTGATAACGCTTCCCTGTGGGACACCATTTTCTGGGACGAATTCATTCGATATATGCAATCCATTGCGTATCCTAAATGAGCGATTAGAGAGGAAGTTTATTATAAATTTCAGCATATTGCCTTGTACGTCATATTCGATTAGTCTCTCGATTATCAATCTTCTCCATACACAATCAAACGCGTTTTTTAAATCAATGAAGACTGCTAATAGTTTTTCCTTATTTCCGAAGGCTTGGCGGATATCCATTTCTAACATCACCAGGTTATCTCTTGTGCTGTGTCCTCATCTGAAACCTGTCTACCAGGTGGCCTGACAGGAATTACTTTCAAGATACCAGTGGAGCCTATTGACTACCATTTTTTCAAATATCTTACACAGGGAACTAGTCAAGGAAATAATTCGATAGCTGGGTAACTCGTCGCTTGACTTGCCTTTTTTGAGTAGTGGGAGAGAAATAGATGTCCTCCATGCTTCAGGGAAATCAGAAGTTCTATAGATTATATTAAAAAATGAAAGAATTATTTTTTTATTGTCTATTGATAAATTTTTCACCATCGCTATACACATATTATCAGGGCCAGGAGCAGAATCCTTACGGGACTTTAGTGCGTGAATGAATTCAGAATAAGTAAATGGGCGATTGAGAGAGTGTAAAGGAGCATCATGTATTTCTATGGCTATCGATTCCTCAACAGTTTTGAGTAAAATAAAATTAGAATTGTAGTTGGAGTTGGAGGAGATAAATTTAAAATGCTCCAATAAATGATCCAATGATGTTTGCTATTTCAGTTGGATCGATAAAAATTCTACTTTCGGTATTAATAAGGCTGATATGAGATGAGGTGTATTTGAAACGGCCAACTATTTTTCTAATAATATTCCAGACTTCTGTAATTGGTGTTTGAGAGCTGATTTGTGACACAAAGTTTCGCCAGGATTCTCTTTTAAATTATTTAATAACAAATCAAGCATGTTTCCAGCTAGAAATATATAATTCAAGATTTTCCGAGGAAGGCCCTCTTTTAAACTTATGAAGGCATTTTTTCCTGTTTTTTATAGCGTCAGCACATTTTTTATTCCACCATGGAACTAATATTTTATAATTGTTACTTTTGGTTTTGGGAATTGAAAGTTCAGCAGCTTTCAATATAATATCAGTGATGGAATCAGTTAGAGATTTTATGTCATTTGCTTCAATATTTATATTTGATAATTGTGCCAGACTTTGATATAGTTCCCAATTAGCTTCCCTTATTTTCCACCTAGGAGGACGATATGGAGAAGGCTGCCTATCATGGAAGTCAATCATAATCGGAAAATGGTCTGAGCCATATAAATCGTCCAGAGTATGCCATGAGCAGCATGAAAGCAATGTAGGACTGGCTAGAGATAAGTCAATGCTGGACGTAACTCCAGAGGAACTGCAGAGATGGGCTGGGCTCATTCAGAAATCCTAGCTGAGAATGGTCGAGGAAGGATTCTACTATACGGCTCCTACTATCCGTGTGTGACGAATGCCAAAGGACATTATGACTATTATAGTCGCCGAGCAAAAGAACGGGTTTTGGTAGCTGAGAGAAAATGGAAAATAACTGATCTTCAGTAAAAGCAAGACCTGGAGGTAAATAAAGAGAGCAAAGAGTAACTGTCATAGGTGTGAAGATTTTAAACTTTTCGTCTTTAAAACATCTTTGCTATTTTCCGTGAAGAATACATCCAAAAATTTAAAAATTCCAGTCTCAAATTTAAAATTCCGTGTACTCTTATCCATTCTGTGAATACACCTCTTTCTGTATTATATATATATATATATATATATATATATATATATATATATATATATATATATATTGTAATGATATATTACATTCACGAAAATATTTTTAAATTCAAATAACCATCAATATTTTGAAAAGCCTGCGCAAATCACAAACCATATATACAATTAACATTGTATTATATACGATCAAAATTAATAATATTTTTGGACAATACTGGTATACAATATATCCATATTAAATTTACATTCAGATTTACCTTTCCAAAATTAAGAAAAATTATAAATCTAGAAATTAACAAATGTCTGAAATGCCAATTAAATAAACCAGGAAAAGTGAACAAAGTACCAGAACAAACCATTATACCTAAAGGTCGTTTAGATCTTATATCCATTGATTATCTTGGACCTTTAATCTCAATTGGGAATTATCGCTATGTCTTTGTAATATTAGAAAATTTTACTAAACTAACCAAATTATACCCTACGAAAAAAGCTAACATAAAAGAAGCTATCAACTCAATGAAACGATTTCTTGAAACTATTGGAAAACCAAAAAAGTGTCTAAGTGATAATGCTACTTCATTTACATCAATGAAATGGGAAAATTTTCTTGTTAAAAACAACATTAAACGTATTTTAACATCCATAAGACATCCTTGTGGGAATAACTCTGAAAGAACTAATAGAGATGTGCTCACATACTTGAGAATTATTTTAGATAAAAATCAATACCGTTGGAAAACAAATTTAGAAAAGATTGAAGATTGTATAAATACTATTTATCATGCTACTACCGGTTTTACCCCCATTGAAGCTATGTTTGGTATAAAACCAAGAAGGTTTTGGGATCATTACATAGGGGAAGGTTTAAATCAAGAAGAAATTTTAACATTAGAGGAAATAGAACAAGAGATTAAAAATAATTTTCAAAAATTAAAAGATAAAAAAGAAATTGTAAATAAAAAACTTGTCAAATTCTCAACTTTTAAAATAAATGATAAAGTCCTTGTAAGAGCACTACGCATTCCGAAGAACGGAGGTCTAAATGCCAAGTTACTACCTTTATATGAGGGACCTTATAATGTTAACACCAAAGTCTCCAGACATACGTACCTTTTAGAAAACAAGGATGGAATTAGAAGAGGACTATTTCATGCCAGTTTATTAAAGAAATTTTATCCAAATGATGATGAGAACATGATTGACCAATCTAATTAATAGTTCTGTATCCCGAAACTCCAAATTAAAAAATTCAATTTTAATTTTATCTTTTATACCGGACTAAAAACATTTTTTTTTTTAAATTTTTTTTTTTAGAGAGGAGTGCAAATGTAATGATATATTACATTCACGAAAATATTTTTAAATTCAAATAACCATCAATATTTTGAAAAGCCCGCGCAAATCACAAACCATATATACAATTAACATTGTATTATATACGATCAAAATTAATAATATTTTTGGACAATACTGGTATACAATATATCCATATTAAATTTACATTCAGATAACACTAAATTAATTATTTGAAGTTACGAAAAACATAATTATTATCTTTATATATGAACGAACATAATGCGGAAGTTAAGAAACAAGGATGCAAAGTTTTCCCTCTAGCAAAGCGTCAGTTGAGTCCCAGCAGCCCGCTCAAACGGTGGGTCTCTCTATTCTCAGCGTTGGTCGCGTGCGGAGCTTGAGTCCATTAATTGCTGAAGCGCAGTGTGTTGAGGCCTTGTTGGAAGCAAATTGATTTAGAGGTAAAATTTATTTTTTTGTAGTTCTTGATTCTTTTATTATTATTTGTATGTATTTTAATATTGTTTTGTATTTCGGAATTGTCTAAGAATCAATATTATATTCTTCATTCACTCGGAACTTCTATCCCTGAGATTAAGTTAAATTAATATAATAAAACTAATTAAAATTTCTTTATTTCTTTTTATAAAAATTGATCTTAACATTTATTGGCGCCCAACGTAGACGGCCGAGTGAATTAAAATTAAAAACGGTAAATAAATATTAAAAATAATTTTTTTTATATAATAAAAATGTCTGACGTAAATATTGAACAATTTCAAAATAACGGTGAAGAAAATAATGTAGAATCACCGGAATACGTATTTTTTACGCCAGGAGAAATAAATATAATAGTCGAAACACGTGAAAATGAATTGCAGGAGGATGATGCAATAGCATTCAGAGAATCGTCGGCGGGTTCCTTAGGAACGGAAATTATATCCAATGGCGGGAACCGTACTTCCGAGAGGGATAATGAGATGCATCCTCAAGGCCTAGAACATTTGATGAGGCTATTATTGGAACAAAATAAAGAACTAAAGTTCGAATTAAGTAAAAATAATAAAATATTGGAAAATAAAATAGATGCAAATAGAATAGAACAAAATAAAAAATTGGACGATTTATGTAATGTTTTAAATAACATGGAAATCAAGATAACAAAAGAGACGGATTGTAAATTGCAATCATTAAGAAAGGAAATAGATGAACAAAATTCGGAAATGAAAAAATCAATAGATATTGTAGATCAAAAACAAAAAATGACTGTAAATGAGATAGTAACAATAAAACAAGATGTTGCTAAATTAGAAGAAATAACAAATGATAACAAACAAACATGTGAAACAAACCATAAGAACATGGAAGGGTGTGCCAGATTTTTAAAAGATAGGATGGAAGGAAATACTAACAAAATAGATCAAGTAGAACACAAAATAAACCAGTTTAAAGAAACAATAACTAAAGAAATGCAAGAAAAATTAAATTATATCCAATTAAGAGGGCAAAATGGAAATAACAATTTTAAAGATATTGAAATCAAAATCCTATTTAAAAATTTTGAAGAACAAGACCCTAATGAGTTTATAGATAAGTTAGAGCAAAATTATAAATTGCATGGTCAAGAGTGGAATTTATTTTCAGAAAAATTAATAAATTATTTATCCGGTACTGCTGAATCTTGGTATAAAATAAATAAAAAATCTTTTGACTCATGGACGGATTTTAAGAAAGCATTTAATAACAGATTTTGTGGAGATAGATACATAGAATATTTAAGTGATTTACTCCAAACAAATTACTCTCACTATATGCATATAACCCCGGAAGAATATCTTTCAAAATTTGCAACTAAAATTATTACCGCCAAGCTATTGGAGGAAAATTCAGCCACTAGCATTTTAATAAAACACTTTGGGAAAACTGTTAAAAATGTTTGTTTTAATAAAGGAGTAAAAAATCTAAACGAATTGCTCGAGGTAATACAATATGTTGGTCAAGTTACCATTGTAAATGTTTTAAAGAGGTCAGTAAAATTTAATATGAATCATGAAAACTATGTAGAAACTAAACAACGAACTTTTGAAAATTATAATCAACCATATAGAAAAGCAAATGATAATCAAACAAAAACGGAGTATAATAATTTTAATAAAGATCATGGTATAAATCATAATTATAGATTTAAACAAAGACCAAACTATTTCGGAACAAATGACAGAAATCATAGTAGTCCATATAAAAGATTGTATGAAAACTGGAGGAAGCCACACTTGTCTGAACCCCATAAAGAAAGAAATGAAATAACCACAAGTCAAAACGGAAATTATTTTCAAAATCGTTATAATAGGGAAAGAGAACAAGCTATAAAGGATAGAACAGAAACATGCAACCGAGATTTAAATCAAATTTCTGTAGAAGCCCAAGTTCATAGCAATGATCAAAGAAATAAAAATCGAACTGAAGAATTATGGCTAAATAAAGACTCTACCCGGAATTTGAAATTTACAGATAAAAAAGATCAACCAGAAACATATTTTTCGAATAACATCATTAAAGATAATATACTTTTGGAAGAATCAAACCAAGTCAAAATTCCTTCTTACGAATTACCTTTCATACAATTGAAAAATAATAATAAAAAATATTTATTCCTTATAGATACGGGTAGTGAAATCAGCATAATACAAAAAGAATATTACTTACAAATAAGAAAAAATTTAGAAAAATATAAATTATTACCTTTAAAAAATACATCTATAATTTCGGCCAATGGAAAGAAAACGCAATGTTGTAATAAACAATTATTTATTGAAACAAAGTATGAGGAATATAGATTTGATGTAAATTTAATAATTGTGCCTGGGTTGACAAATAAATTAATCCTAGGAAATGATTTTTTAAATAAACACAAAGCAAAAATTGATTTCCAAGAAAGAACAATAAGTTTAAATTCAGAAAACCAAGATTGTTTAATACCTTTTTATAAAGTTATACTGACAAGAGAAAATAAAGAAATTTATAATATCATATATGAGAGCGAAGAAGAGGATAGCTCATTAAGAGATCAATCAACTGAATTTGAAACAGATCCATTAAAGGAAATAAAACAGAAAATTCATGAAATTATAAACAAAAAAAAACAATAGAGATAAATGAAACAGAAATTCGAGATTTTGAGAAACTTTTAATAAAATCAAAAGATCTTTTCAATAATAAAGTAGGCTGTATAAATTCGTATGAACATTATTTGGAATTGACAGACACTACACCATACAAACAATATCAATATAAATTAAATCCAAAATTGTTAGACAAAGCTGAAAAAGAATTAAACAATATGTTAGAACAAGGAGTAATTGAAGTATCCGACTCTTGCTATGTAAACCCTATTATATTGGTTCAGAAGAAAGATGAATCTGTTAGAATTTGTCTGGATGGAAGATTTTTAAACAAAAGAATAGTTCCAATGTATGATTCCCCTCCAAAGATTGATGAAATCTTAGCAAATTGTAATAATACTAAATACATGGCCACTTTAGATTTGAAAGCAAGCTTTTGGCAAGTGAAATTGCATCACAGCAGTAGAAAATACACTGCTTTTCAATTTAGAAATTCCACATATGCCTATAAACGCATGCCATTTGGTTTAAATTCTAGCTTAGCATCTTTAATTAGAGCAATGAAAACAGTAATTCCAAAAAATTTAGATAAAAATATTAAAATATATGTAGATGATATATTAATACATAGCAACAATTTCAATGAATTTATCAATACACTACAAAATTTATTTTCATCTCTTCAATCTGCAGGAATAACAATCAATTTAAAGAAATCACAATTTTTCATAAAAGAATTGCCTTTTTTAGGATATATAATAACTACAAATGGCCTTATAAAAGAACCCAGTAAAGTTGATGATATAGTAAATTTTCCAAAACCAAAAAATAAGAAAGAGTTACAAAGTTTTCTCGGATTAGTAAATTTCTACAACAAATTTTGTCCAAATTATGCAGAGATATCAAAACCATTGTACCAGTTAACTTCAGAAAAAGTTAAATTTATTTGGAAAACTGATCAGAAGATGCTTTTGAAAATTTAAAATCTTTGTTAAATAAAAATATTGTATTGATGTACCCAGATTATAATAAAGAATTTTATTTGGAAACTGACGCATCTGCATTTTCTTCTGGTGGAATATTATATCAGTTGGGAGAAAATAAAGAAAAACAGATAATAGGATTTTGTAGTAAATCATACAAAGCCGCTGAATTAAATTATTACAGCACGGAAAAAGAAATACTTGCCATTATCCACTCAATTAAAAAATTTTATTTCATTATAGCAGGATACCCCACTATAATAAGAACAGATTGTAAATCCATTCTTTTTATGCAATCTTGCAAAAATCCTCCAGATCGAATTATTCGGTGGATGAATTTTTTAAACAATTTACCGTTAAAGTATGAGCATATTCCTGGAAAAGACAATTTTATGGCAGACTATTTAAGCCGAATACCAATCATGAATAAATCAAGAATAAAAGAATTTCAGATAAACAATTTGAATTTAGAAACATTTTTTCAGAATCTAGTAACAAACCAGAAATTAAGCATGGACCTAAATGAAAATGTGAAAAGAAAACCAAATAAATACCAAATTATAAATAATATGGTTCATAAAAAGTGAAAGATAAATTTTTTGTAATTCCAACAAAAGATGATATTAAGAAATTAATAAATATAGTCCATAATACATTTTGTCATGTAGGGGTAACCAAGTGTTATCAAATTATAAAAGAAAGGTTTACCTTTCCAAAATTAAGAAAAATTATAAATCTAGAAATTAACAAATGTCTGAAATGCCAATTAAATAAACCAGGAAAAGTGAACAAAGTACCAGAACAAACCATTATACCTAAAGGTCGTTTAGATCTTATATCCATTGATTATCTTGGACCTTTAATCTCAATTGGGAATTATCGCTATGTCTTTGTAATATTAGAAAATTTTACTAAACTAACCAAATTATACCCTACGAAAAAAGCTAACATAAAAGAAGCTATCAACTCAATGAAACGATTTCTTGAAACTATTGGAAAACCAAAAAAGTGTCTAAGTGATAATGCTACTTCATTTACATCAATGAAATGGGAAAATTTTCTTGTTAAAAACAACATTAAACGTATTTTAACATCCATAAGACATCCTTGTGGGAATAACTCTGAAAGAACTAATAGAGATGTGCTCACATACTTGAGAATTATTTTAGATAAAAATCAATACCGTTGGAAAACAAATTTAGAAAAGATTGAAGATTGTATAAATACTATTTATCATGCTACTACCGGTTTTACCCCCATTGAAGCTATGTTTGGTATAAAACCAAGAAGGTTTTGGGATCATTACATAGGGGAAGGTTTAAATCAAGAAGAAATTTTAACATTAGAGGAAATAGAACAAGAGATTAAAAATAATTTTCAAAAATTAAAAGATAAAAAAGAAATTGTAAATAAAAAACTTGTCAAATTCTCAACTTTTAAAATAAATGATAAAGTCCTTGTAAGAGCACTACGCATTCCGAAGAACGGAGGTCTAAATGCCAAGTTACTACCTTTATATGAGGGACCTTATAATGTTAACACCAAAGTCTCCAGACATACGTACCTTTTAGAAAACAAGGATGGAATTAGAAGAGGACTATTTCATGCCAGTTTATTAAAGAAATTTTATCCAAATGATGATGAGAACATGATTGACCAATCTAATTAATAGTTCTGTATCCCGAAACTCCAAATTAAAAAATTCAATTTTAATTTTATCTTTTATACCGGACTAAAAACATTTTTTTTTTTAAATTTTTTTTTTTAGAGAGGAGTGCAAATGTAATGATATATTACATTCACGAAAATATTTTTAAATTCAAATAACCATCAATATTTTGAAAAGCCCGCGCAAATCACAAACCATGTATACAATTAACATTGTATTATATACGATCAAAATTAATAATATTTTTGGACAATACTGGTATACAATATATCCATATTAAATTTACATTCAGATAACACTAAATTAATTATTTGAAGTTACGAAAAATATAATTTGTGGTGTTTTTGTGGGGGATTAAAAAGAAAAATTGGATTATTTGAAAGTTAATGTAGGAAAAGTTGATTTAAAAAAGTTTATATTATATTTTCATTAAATCTCAGGGTTCATTTAAATTTACCAAACTCACCACATACGGACTTATGAATAACCATTTGAATAATTAAATTAATTTATTAAATTTCCTGAAAGAAAAGCATGAGAAATATATGATTAGAATCATCTCTTACCATTTGTCATTTTATGTGTTGAGACCATATTAAATACCAGGAGAAAGGTTCATTATAAATAAAATGGAGTTGGAAATAATTGACTTATATTGAATAAAAGATATAATTTTAGATTGAGCATGGCTGTGATATAAAAAGAATATAAAAAAGAAAATTTGCGTGACTCACATATTTGTATCAATGTTGGGTTATTAAAAAATGTTTAGAACATATTTAAAATATTAACTTATATATTAAGATATAACTATTGGCCATTGTGAAATTTAAGATAGCTTTAAGAATTTAATTAAAGATTGGCAGTGAGTGAGTTATACTCAGCTTGGTTTACGGATGATGTTCTTGAAGTGAAGAGGCAGGCTGCTGGTAGTCGTGTTGAGGAGATGGATGGTCGGCTGCTAGATCTTGGAGTTCTGTCTTCCCATCATGTCCAGTTGAAGTGCTCGGTGTCAGGCTGTGGTTGCGCAAAGGGTGCTCTCTCGCCCTTGGCTGGCGTTGAAGTGAGAGTGAGTGCTCTGGCCCTTCGTCGGCGCTGGAGTGAGAGTGAGTGGTGGGGGAAGGCCCTACTTATAGAGGCGTACCCCCACCACACTAAGGGTGTCTGACTTCTGCGTCCTTCCCTGAATTTTTCCTGTCCATGCTTGGAAACACCTCTTTCGTTATCTTCCTGGGAACTTGTATACCTTATCGCTCCTAGCCGAGATATTTGGACTCTTCTATCTACTTAACACTGCCTTTTTGAAAAAATAAACACTGCCAAACTAAACACTGCCAAATGCTATCTCTTTTATTATTCTTTTATTTATTTTATTGATTGACAAATGATAATATTCGTGATGGACTTATGAAATATAAGCTAGCCTTTATTTTGAATAGGAATGCTACTCTTTGCTATGTCAGAAACTGACCTTTCTAGAGCACCCCCCTTTTATATCATTACATTTCGGGTGGGCTCCGGTGTAAAAAAAAAATTAAAAAACTGCTTAGCAAGTTTTAAATTTTTTTTTTTTTTTAATTTAATTTGGTCTAAAGATTTTGTTTTCCGGCTCAGGGTAGCATTACTATTCAAACACTGGATACTATTAACAGGTTTCATTTTTAAAAAATTTAAATTTGTTTTTTAGATGCTCTACATTAAATTATAAACATTCCAAAGTCTTAATAAAAATTATAAATTATGTTTTATAACAAAAAAAATTACATACAATAATAACATTTACATTTACAACACATGTTGTATGGCTGTATACTTCTTATTCCAATACAAAGTCACTTATCAAAACATAAAAAAATTATTTTTATCTATTTACATATATATTTTTTTTTTTATTTTTTTAATCTTTAATGTTACCCTTAATCCCCTAATTACTAATTTTAATTTCAAATGAACAATATAATATAATTAAAAATATCTACTACGACAACAACAAAAAAAAAATATAAGTATAGCTCAAAGCTGAGCCTCCCGGGCTCATTTAATCTTAAGTTTTATTATTATTTATTTATTCTTTAATTATATTTTATGTACAATAATTTTTCTTTTTAAGTTCATTGTGGTTTTTATTCATATTTAATTATTTTACCCAATGCATTTGACATGACTCTAATAATTGTTCAAGAAAGTTTGTTCCCTCACTAGCCCATTTTTAAAAAAATTGAAATTTTAATGTAATAAAATAATTTGTCAATAGTCTATCAGTCCTTGTCGGTGTCAACTTGTTTGTCAGTCACTCCTTCTTACTACATTTCATTTAAAAACTTCTCCTTTCACTTCAATATTTATTAAACTCCTTCCACTTCAATATTTATTAAACTCCTTCCACTTCAATAATTATTATTAATAAGTTTCCCCCCTTTATTATAATATAGTATAATATAATATTTCCCAATTCGTAGATAAGGTACTCCGGCCTCTTTATGGGTCCGTGAGCCTTTAATACAAAACAAATAATAGGTACTCCGGCCTCTTCATGGGTCCGTGAGCCCTCAATATAAAATAAATATTTAATTCAAATATATCAATCAATATATTTCATAAATAAATTCAATTAGATTTATTTATTTCTCCTTCCCCTTACTTCAATTATTATTATTCTTTACTCCTACTTCTTCATTTATTTATTATTAACTTTTGAAAAGGTTTTTTCCCTTTAAATATTTATTAACTGTCCTTGTCAAAGTCTGTCTTTATCTTTATTTAAACAATTATTAAGTTTTAATTATTTTATTATTTTTATTTAAAACGTAGTTTAACCATTAGTTATTCTATTCATTAATTCGTTATAGCCTTATTGGCTTCAAAAATATATTTCTCATTTAAAAACCTCCTATAGTTGGCGGGTTCTAGTTACATTGAATGGGGAGTGATGCGAGCGCTGCTCGGGGCTGTGGCAATTATAGGAACTTCTTGGCTATGTAGACTACTAGCGCGGTGCGCGTGTCGAGAACTTGAACTAGCATGAGCCTGCATTGTTGACATTAGGGATTATCAAAGCTTTCTTCCCACGAGGTAGATAAGAGCTTTTGGGAGTTAATTATCCTATCATCTGCATTCCTAAGATAGGAATAGGATTTTAACCTAAACTGGAGATTTCCTGATTTTTTTTTTATCGATTCTCTTTGTCTTACACTTGCGTGTCTAAAATTTTATCACGACCGATAATGAAATAAATTTTTTTTTTTTTATATCTTCTTGATAATAACATTAGGATTTTATGTTGGTGCAAAATTTTAATTTTTATTAATAATTTTACTGCTTTTAACGGATAAAACCGGTTATCATTTTACTGAATCTACGTCTAAAAAAGGATAATATAATGACTTTTTTAGTAACATTTTTCGTTTTTAGTGTACGGTTGTGCACATGATTTTAAAAATAAAATAAAAATGAAATAAAATATGGGTTTTGCCTCTCGTAATTTTGAAAATGGTGTATAAAAAATTTATAAACATTGGTTTTTATCAATAAACCATAGAATTTTGATAGGTAATATAATTTAAATATTAATAAATTTATTATTTATTTGTCCCTATCCACTCAAATCCGGTACCCAACGCCGGAGGAGCTCCAAAACAGAGAGGTTTTATCGTTATACTTTACTGGTTAAATTTTTTATTTCATCATCTTTGGTCGGTTCATGATAATATTTTAGTAGAATCGAATGGAACATTCCCCGTATAATTCCATTTTTATTTGATAAAATGAAGGTATATTTCCCTACTTTTTCTGTGATTAAATACGGTCCTTCGTAAATTGGCAGGAGTTTAACATTTTCTAAGTTGTTTTTTGGTACTCTAAGTGCTTTAACCAACACTGAATCCCCGACTTTAAATCGTTTATATAATTTTTTTGATTCATGTTTAGCTTTATTTTTGTCTCCCATACTCGTGAGTTTTTCTCTAATCATTTTTTCGATTTCCTCAGGGGTTAGATTTGTATTCTTTGATACATTTTCGCCTATATATAATTCCCAGAATCTCATGGGCCTAATACCGAACATTGCTTGTGTTGGAGTTATGTTTGTAGTCGTATGATACATGGTATTTATAGAAAATACAATTTTTTCTAGCTCCTTATACCAGTTTTTATGTTTGCCTTTAACGGTCACTCTTAAAAATGTTAGTATGTCTCTATTTGTTCGTTCCGACAAGTTTCCACACGGATGTCTTATGGAGGTGAGGACACGTTTTATGTTGTTTTTATTTAAGAAACTGTTCCATCTTTCCGTTGTGAAGCATGTGGCATTATCGCTCAGACAGCGGTTGGGAACTCCTACGTCATTAAAAAATTTTGTTAGTGAGGTGATTGCCCCTTGGACGTTAGCATTACGGGTTGGATATAACTGCACGTATTTGGTAAAATTGTCAATTACTATCAAAACGTATTGGTATCCGTGCGACCTGACTAACGGTCCTAGATAATCTATGGATATTATATCCAATTTCGACTTGGGTATTATAGGTTGGTAAGGGGTGTTAGGGTGTGGACTTATTTTATTAAATTGACATGTTTCGCATGACTGTATAGTTTTAGCTATTACCTTACGCATGTTTGGGACATAAAATCTTTCTCGTATGATTTTAAAGCATTTAGTTACGCCGGGGTGGCAGTATCGTTCATGAATTATTTTTATTAATTGTATCATATCGGTATTTGTAAGATATATTAAAGAATCCTTTCCTAATATTTTGTGGATCATTCCATCTATAAGCTGATACTGGTGAGGTTTTTCTTGCGCTATTTTTGATAAGATTGAATCTTGTGCTTGATTGATTGGAATATTTTTGAAAAACGTTTCATCGTTGATAATTTTGTTAATTCTGTAATTGGGGTCTTTTCGTTCCGGCTCTTCTATAGGGTGCCTACTGACATAGTCGGCGAGTATATTTTCTTTTCCTGCTATGTACTCGTATTTAATTCCCAAATTTCCCAAAAAATTAATCCAACGCAGCAATCGTGCTGGTGGGTTCTTACAGTTATGAAGGAAGGTAATTGCGCTATTATCAGTCCTTACTATTATTTTGTAACCGGCAATTATAGGGTAAAATTTTTGCATGGCATGGATTATTCCTAGCAGTTCCTTTTCTGTTGCATAATAATTTAATTCTGAACCTTTGAAGGTTTTACTACTATATGATATTATTTGTTTAACTCCGTTTTCGTCTAATTGATAGAGAATTGCACCCGAGGCATAATCGGAGCTATCTGTTTCCACATAGAAATTTTTATCAAAATCCGGGTACACTAACAAAATGTCTTCTACCATTTTTGACTTTATTTGTTCAAATGCCTGTTGATGGGTTTCGTTCCATTTATATGGTTGTTTGATGGATGTTAATTGGTACAAAGGTCGGGTTATGTCTGCGTAATTAGCACAAAATTTATGGTAGTAATTAAGGTAACCTAGAAAACTTTGTAGTTCTTTTGTATTTTTGGGTTCTTTAAAATTTTTGATTGTTTCAATTTTGCTGGGGTCTTTCAATATGCCTTCGGTGGAAAGGATATATCCCAAAAAAGGTACGGATTTCCTAAAAAATTTGGATTTTTCTAAATTTATGGTGATACCGGAGTCTAAAAATACTCGAAAAAGATGGTCTAGCACAGTTATAAATTTTTCTACGCTATCTGCATGAATCAACACATCATCGACATATATTTTTACGTTTTGAGCCAAATCATGGGGAACCACCGTTTGGATTGCTTTAATTAGAGCGGCTAAACTGACTGATAAACCAAATGGGACTCGACAAAAATGATAAGTTTGTCCGTTAAATTGAAACCCAGTGAATACTCTGCTTTCAGGCTCTAACTGAACTTGCCAGAAACTGCTTCTTAGGTCTAATGTAGCTAGTAATTTTGAATTTTTACATTGGAACAATAATTGATCTATACTTGGTGGTGAATCATACTGTGGCTGTAACCTTTGGTTTATGAAACGTCCGTCTAAGCAAATTCGTACGCTGCCATCTCGTTTTTCTACTAATATAATTGGATTGACATAACATGAATCCGAGGGCTCGATTATATTTTGACTTAACATGGTTTGAAGTTCGATTTTTGCTTTTTCTATTAATACTGGATTTAATTTGTATTGATATTTTTTATATGGGGTGGTTTCTGAAACTTTCAATTCGTGGAGATAATTTTTAATACATCCCGGTCTATTTTGAAAAATATTTTGATTCTGTTGGAATATTTGTTTGAGTTGAATAGTTTGATGTTTATTTAGGATTGAACTACCTTCGTACAATATATTATCAATTTGATTTTCAATGGGGTTTACCACTGGGGTATGTTGGTGCACAGCTTTCATTATTTGAAGATTTTGAGAAGTTAATTGTTTTTTTATTGGATTTTCTGACTTAGGCGCGTCTATAGGTAGGATTTGACCTAATTCCATTTCGGGTTTTAACAAGATAATTATGGTTTTATTGTCATGATTTGCAATTGAAATATAATGTGAGTCCAAGTTTATAATTGCTTTAGCATTTATCAGAAAATCGATTCCCAGAATCATGTCATTAGTGAGATCATGTACAATCAATAAGTTAGCTTTAAATAAATATTTTTCGATTTCTAATGTTACATATAATTGTTTGTTTATGCATACAGACTTTTTGCCTGTTGCTGACACAATTTTGGTCTTTGCTATTGGTAATATACTGTGTTTACTGAATTTATGTTTATTTTTATTATAATAGTCTTTATTAATTATTGAAACTTCCGAGCCAGTATCTATTAATGCCGTACAGACTGTTTCTCCCAGGTTTACCTTTATATGGGGACATTTAATAGTTAATTTTATGTTTTCTTTTGCTGCCTCTTCTATCAGTATATTTTCTTCAAATAAATTGTTTAAAACGAAATCCTCATCGGATATTAATAGATTATTGGACCCGGATTTTAATTGTCATTTACACCTAGTACAACAAGTTTCATCATACTTTATAAGAGGAGAAGGTTTACTTTCGTGAATTTCGACTGGCACTTCTATCTGATTTATTTGCAATTCATGTAATTGTTTGTGATTTGTTATTTCGGGTTGTTCCATGATAAATTTGTTACATGATCGCTGCCTGTGGTAGCGATTTTCGTTATTTTGTTCTGTTGGTTTGTTTTGAATCTCACGATTTTCCGTCTGTGGGTTATTTTGCCTGAATTTAGCGTTTCCGTAATTTTTGGAATTATTTTGTTGACGGTTTTGACCTGGCATATTTGGACGAAAATGGTTGTTTTGTGGATTATTAAAATTATGCTGGTAATTCCTGTTTTGGTTGTAGCCACTATTATAATTTTGAGGGTTCCTAAAACGTTGACGGTTATTACTATAATGATTATGGTTATAGTTTTTGTAATTATTACTTTGAAAGTTTTTACGATAATTATTCGGATTGTTATCATCATGTGAAGATTTTTGTTCATTATTTTCCGGCTGGAACTGGTTTAAATAATTTCCACGTATTTTGTTTGGATTATTAATTTGTTCTCGCCTTTGATTTTTTTCTCGTTCTGATATTTTAAATTGGTTCTCGGTTCTGATTTCATTAATTATAAAATGACGGTCAAAATGGTTAATAACTTCGAATAATTCAGAAATATTTTCTACCTTTCTATTTAAACACACGTTAGAAATAGTACTACCAAAATGTTTGGAATATATTCCACATACGGCATTTTCATCTAATAGGTTGGCGGTTATGAAACGGGTTGCATTGTCGGCTAAATATTTTGAAGGAGATAGATGACTGTGATTTATATATGATTCATTTAAACGGTTGAAAAGAAAGCTTTTGTAATCCTTTCCACAGAAAACAGATTGGAATTGATTTTTAAAATCTTCCCAGTTAATGAATTTGTTTTTATTAATTAAATACCAGCAGAGGGCATTATCATTTAACATATTTTCAATTATTTCTTTTTGTTTATTCCAGCTGGTTACACGCCTCATGTGGTGTTCTAATTTTAATAAAAATTCGCATGGATCTTCTTTTTGATAATCACTAAATTCTACATGTTTATTGAAACCGAAATTGTCGCCTGAACCCCCCATTTCTACGTGTGATCCGAAGTTTATTTTTATTCCGTTATTTTTAATTTCATAAAGGTCAATTTTTAGTTCGGTCAGATTTTGATCCAGCGTTTTAATATTTTCGTTTGTGGATAATTTGTGGTCGTTTATGTCCTTTTTTACGGCTCCTAACTCAGAGGCGACATTCTGCTCAAGCCCTATTGTCTTTAACTCGCACAATTTCAATGATTTGTCGTATCCCTCTATCTTATGGTCTAAGATTTTAAATTTTTCGTTGGTATTTTTCTGCACTTGATCTATTTTTACAGTCGTCCGCGTATCTAATTGGTCAATTTTTTGATTAATCTCAACTATTGTATTATCTACTTCATCAAATTTTGTTTTGCATATGGCGAAATCATTTTCGATTTTCCAATCTATTTCTTTAAATTTTTGCTCAACGACCATGAACTCATTTTTAACCTCATTTTTGAACTCCGCCATTTGTTTTCCTAGCTTTTCTGATTCTGCTTTTAATTCAATTTTGGTACTTAATTGGTTTTCCATTAATTCGTTTTTATTTTTTTCGGAATCTAATTTTAAATTTTCTCTTAATTCGGTGTTGTTAATTGAAATTTGGGCCATCAATTGTTCCATCATTAACTGCATATTTGTATACCCCAAATTTTGTTCTTCCCTACTCTGTGTAATACGGCCATTACCCTGTAATGTATTGATACCCACGCTGTCCCAGTGAAAATCCGCCTCCTCTAATGGCAAATCCCTAACACTTCCCTGGGGAGTTACATCCGAATCTTCTCCCTCCGTTTGTAAAACATTATCGGAATCATTAGTCTTACATTCTAAATTTTCTTGTTCATGTATTTTGTTTAAATGATCTTCGCTGCCTATATCTTCGTCTTTTTCCATTTTACCCGAATTATTAATTTTAATATATCAAAATTTATAAAATTATGCGACAATAACAAAATACATATATAAATAGACAAAAACAAATATATAAAATTATATCTATTACTAGCACACTTAGAATTATTTTCTTTTTGAAAATGCCATCACATTTCCCAACATTGATCCAATTATGTGGTCGTAGCAAAATTGTCAAGCTGACAAAACAAACATATAAAAACTTAAATAAAAATAATTTAATAAATATCACAGCTAAAAATAAACTATTTGCTAAAAATTTAATATCACTCAAAAAAAATGTTATTTTTCATACAAATTTATGTTTTGAACCTTAAAACACACTTTTTTAAATATATGGTCTCAATGTTAAAATCTGAAAACATAAAAATAAAAAATAAAAATTTTAATTTTGGTTTTAAAACACGCGCGCGCCTACTGCAACTCTTCTCTAAGCTGCCTGGCTGCAATACGAAGCTACGGGAATGATTACGCGACTCAACCTGTTCAGGATTTCGGCGACAGGTTTAGTGGATCGCCCCACGTTGGGTCACCAAAATGTGGTGTTTTTGTGGGGGATTAAAAAGAAAAATTGGATTATTTGAAAGTTAATGTAGGAAAAGTTGATTTAAAAAAGTTTATATTATATTTTCATTAAATCTCAGGGTTCATTTAAATTTACCAAACTCACCACATACGGACTTATGAATAACCATTTGAATAATTAAATTAATTTATTAAATTTCCTGAAAGAAAAGCATGAGAAATATATGATTAGAATCATCTCTTACCATTTGTCATTTTATGTGTTGAGACCATATTAAATACCAGGAGAAAGGTTCATTATAAATAAAATGGAGTTGGAAATAATTGACTTATATTGAATAAAAGATATAATTTTAGATTGAGCATGGCTGTGATATAAAAAGAATATAAAAAAGAAAATTTGCGTGACTCACATATTTGTATCAATGTTGGGTTATTAAAAAATGTTTAGAACATATTTAAAATATTAACTTATATATTAAGATATAACTATTGGCCATTGTGAAATTTAAGATAGCTTTAAGAATTTAATTAAAGATTGGCAGTGAGTGAGTTATACTCAGCTTGGTTTACGGATGATGTTCTTGAAGTGAAGAGGCAGGCTGCTGGTAGTCGTGTTGAGGAGATGGATGGTCGGCTGCTAGATCTTGGAGTTCTGTCTTCCCATCATGTCCAGTTGAAGTGCTCGGTGTCAGGCTGTGGTTGCGCAAAGGGTGCTCTCTCGCCCTTGGCTGGCGTTGAAGTGAGAGTGAGTGCTCTGGCCCTTCGTCGGCGCTGGAGTGAGAGTGAGTGGTGGGGGAAGGCCCTACTTATAGAGGCGTACCCCCACCACACTAAGGGTGTCTGACTTCTGCGTCCTTCCCTGAATTTTTCCTGTCCATGCTTGGAAACACCTCTTTCGTTATCTTCCTGGGAACTTGTATACCTTATCGCTCCTAGCCGAGATATTTGGACTCTTCTATCTACTTAACACTGCCTTTTTGAAAAAATAAACACTGCCAAACTAAACACTGCCAAATGCTATCTCTTTTATTATTCTTTTATTTATTTTATTGATTGACAAATGATAATATTCGTGATGGACTTATGAAATATAAGCTAGCCTTTATTTTGAATAGGAATGCTACTCTTTGCTATGTCAGAAACTGACCTTTCTAGAGCACCCCCCTTTTATATCATTACAAATTATTATCTTTATATATGAACAAACATAATGCGGAAGTTAAGAAACAAGGATGCAAAGTTTTCCCTCTAGCAAAGCGTCAGTTGAGTCCCAGCAGCCCGCTCAAACGGTGGGTCTCTCTATTCTCAGCGTTGGTCGCGTGCGGAGCTTGAGTCCATTAATTGCTGAAGCGCAGTGTGTTGAGGCCTTGTTGGAAGCAAATTGATTTAGAGGTAAAATTTATTTTTTTGTAGTTCTTGATTCTTTTATTATTATTTGTATGTATTTTAATATTGTTTTGTATTTCGGAATTGTCTAAGAATCAATATTATATTCTTCATTCACTCGGAACTTCTATCCCTGAGATTAAGTTAAATTAATATAATAAAACTAATTAAAATTTCTTTATTTCTTTTTATAAAAATTGATCTTAACAATATATATATATATATATATATATATATATATATATATATATATATATATATATATATACTGTAATGATCTAAAAGGGGGTGCTCTAGAAAGAGTCAGTTTCTGGCATAGCAAAGAGTAGCATTCCTATTCAAAAGAAAGGCTAAGTTATATTCCATAAGTCCATCACAAATATTATCTTTTGTCAACCAATTAAATAAATAAAAGGGATAGCAATTGGCAGTGCTTAGCTTGGCAGTATTTATTTATTTTTAAAGGCAGTGTGAAATAAAAGAAGATTCCAAAGTCTCGGCTAGGAGCGATAAGGCATCGAGAGATACAAGTTTCCCAGGAAGATAAGAATAGAGGTGCTTCCAAAGATGACCTTTGAACATCCAGGTGGCGATCGCTGGAGACAAACACCCTTGGTACGGTGGGAGTAACGCCTCTATAAAAAGGGCCTTCCCCCACCACTCGATCTCACTCCAGCGCCAGCGAAGGGCGAGAGCACGCTCATTCGAGCGCCAGAGACGAAGGGCACACGATCTCGCTGCAGAACCAGCTGGTCAGCCGACACCAAGCTCTCACTTCATCTTCACTTGATGGCCAGACACCACTCCATGATCTAGCAGCCGACCATCATTCTCCTCAACATGCCGACATAACTACAACCAGTCTGCCTCTTCACTTCCAGAACATCATCCGTACCATAAGCTGAGTATAACTCAATAACTGCCAATCTTCAATTAAATGTAAAAGCTAGCTAAAATTTCATAATGGCCAATATTTATATTTTAATATATAAGTTAATATTTTAATTATGTTCTAACTTTTCTTTAATAACCAACATTGATACAATTATGTGAGTCAAGCACCTTTTCTTTTTTATATTTTATTTCATATCACAGCCATGCCAAATCATAAATTATAATTTTTATTTCAATATAAGTCATTTGTTTCTAACTCTATTTTATTTACTATGAACCTTTCTCCTGGTAATAAATATGGTCTCAACACATAAAAGGACAGATGGTAAGAAGTGGTTCTAATTTGATATTTCTCATGCTTTTCTTTCAGGAAATTTATTAAATTAATTATTCAAACAGTTTTATTAATAAATCCGCATGTGGTGAGTTTGGTAATATTAAATGAACCCTGAGATATAATGAAAATATAATATAAACATTTCAAATCAACTTTTCCTAAAATAACTTTTTTATTCTTCCCCCCCCCCAAAACACCACAATACACACACACACATATATATATATATATATATATATATATATATATATATATATATATAAAACAGGCTGCGAGAGCCCAGAGAGGCACATACTAATGCCCAAGTAATGACAGCAAAACGTACCGCATACTCAATAAACTAATACTAAAGTAGATACTATAGTGTAAGATATATAACTCGTCACTTGGCTGTGGACGGGTAGGGGAAGCTGGGAGCGCCTCTAGCCAATGACAGCCTTGCTAGATTGCCACTCCTCCCTCTCCTAGGCAGAGTAGGGGCTGGGAGGGTTGTAGAACTGGCGAATTTGAGCCCCCTCTACACTTTCCCCAAGTGACATATAACTATCTCTCACACTAAAATAGTTCTCATATCTCTCAACAGATGTTTCACTGCTAAGCCTTTATTGAGCGCATAAATCAATGGAGAACAACAATGCCACAACGATGGCTACCCTTGAGCCATGATAGCCCAACCTTTACAAAATTAAAAAGTTTATTAAATTAGAATATTCTATTATAATCAACATGATATTATAAAATAAAACTAAATGACTAAGGAAAAATGTAACAGTCTATCAAATTTTAGAACCACAAAATTGATAACGAAAATTCAAACAGATAAAATGTGTTTAATGACAGATCAAAACTATTAGTAAAAAATGTGTGTACCTTCTCTGTAGTCACAGGCAGAGACAAATCCAGAAACGATTCTACACACTCAGATGAATGCTTGCACTCTTGGCATTCAAGTCGACTCACTAGAAATCCTCGAAAAACATGATCAGGAACAAGCATTATTTTCTCTGTTACCTGAAAGAAAAAAATTATTAAAATGCCTTAAAATTCTACTGGAAGCAGCACGGCTATTCAATTTGAGGGTCTTGGAGTTCACAAAATCAGCTGAGCAAAAAAGCATTTCTCTAAAGCCTGATAAAACTACTTTTACAATGTAGTGGCTGTAGAACAGCTTTCACCAATTAATCTATAAAATAAGAAGGGGTTCATTTACTTTAACAATATTATTTTGATTTATATTTGATAGTTAAATGAATATCGTCACTCAAATTTCACAACCAAATGTTGTGAAATTTGAGTGTTGTTGCATGTTTAATTTGGGGCAGAAACATCTTTAAATGAGGACCTTTTTTCCAAAATAAGACTTTGTTATACCAAGCAAATTGTGGAGACCTGCCATCATGAAGGAAAAACAATACTGGATTGGCTCCTCCAGAACCAAAAGTAGTGAAATCAGCCAAGTTTTAGGTAAGAACATAAAATTAGCTTTTATTATTTAAGTGATATTATATTTCATGTTTATATATTATATTTTCATTTTAAATACCTACTTAATTCAGTTATTTATTTTTTATGCCAAACTTTACATTTTTATATATTATCTTATAAATTATTGAAGAGCAAAACACCACGTTTTGAACTCACAATCATTTAAATTTTAATAAAAAAAAAAAAATAAAAAAATAAAAATAAAAAAAAAGAAAAAAAAAGCTCAATAAATAAATAAAAATATTTGATGTACAAATCTGGCTTCTTGTTCATACCAAGCCTGGGTGAGATCTCAGCAAAAATTTGTACAACAATTACTGGAGTAAGAAGCCAAAGACCTAGATAAAATATGGGTGTCCGGCAAAGCAATATAAGAAAAAAAAGGAAAAAAAAAAATAGTTAAATTATATAATTTAACTATAAGAGGCAATTTACATTCTAATTCTCAATAAATACATACAAAAATGGAGACTTATACTTCACTAACTTCTCTATCCAGCTGCTTTAGTTCTTTTGTTTTCTCTGAATCAACCTTCTCCATATTGTCAATACCATTTAGGCCAAGTTCATTAAGCATTATCTTCCTGTACCTCT
Source organism: Gonocerus acuteangulatus (assembly GCA_946811695.1). NCBI lineage: Eukaryota > Metazoa > Arthropoda > Insecta > Hemiptera > Coreidae > Gonocerus > Gonocerus acuteangulatus. Next base: position 60,151,777 of record OX328128.1, read on the forward strand.
GAAAAAGAAAATTAACATAAAAACATTTATTTATTATTAAACTTTTAATGTCCATTTATTATTGACAATGTATTTTAGGACGGGTTATCGCCCTTTTCTCCTTTTCTTAAAAGTGTTACCAGCCTTTTCTAGCCAGGATAGAGCTGATGCCTCTTCTTTAGAGACAAAAACATTTGTTTCAAATGAATGCTATTCCTCTAAAACATATGAATAATTATTCCCTCCTTTCTCTACCACACATACCATTGCATGGTATGAAAATTATTATTTAGTCCTGTAAGATGCCATGAGGGCAGATACTGTACAGATATCTGATTCTTGAACTTATGGCTCACTAGGGACATACTGTGGTCAGTACTATGTCTTTGCCCCAGTTCTAGGTACTCATTAAAAGCTGGGAGAGCGTAAGGATGGTCTGGGATCCTGATTACAACTCTCAAATGATGAGAACACAATCCATACTGTACCTCTTGAGCCACAATTGCCCCTAAACATTATTATTTGTGCTGTGTCAAAAATACCAACACATTTTTATTTAAAAATGCAGCTTTATTTAACTAATATGACCAAACAACAATATTCCTTCATCTTAGATTGAGATCAATCTCATAAGTGGGTTTTCTCGTTAAAACAAATGTGTTGCAATTCAGAGCTAAGTGATACTTTTTTTTTTTTTTTTATGGTGCATCTACATCTAGGTAATTAGCGCCGACACCCAGGGTGCAGCGAAGAATTTTCCCAGCGAGCCCTGAGATGAGAAAATTCCTGCCGGAAGTGGGAATCGAACCCACCATCTCTCGCTTATGAATCCGAGGTGCTAGCCACAAGACCACGGGAGACCCCAAGTGATACTGTTAACACGTGTTTTGTCTATAATCCCATAATGTAACAGTAGATTAAAATGTTTGGGAAGTAAATAATTTTAGGACATTTAATGAGGATTATCTTAGCTAATGACTACAAAACATCCATTAAAATTGAAGTTCAATTTCAGTACCTTTAGGTTTGAGCATCTCACAGAATCCAATAGATGTCTAAGGAGCTCATGAGAATCATGTTGATCGCTTCCGCGAAACTGAGGAACTTTTTTCCGGAGGAGCGTCAGAAGCTGTATGGGAGAGAAAGTTGGACCTCCACTCTTAATCTGGATGAGAGTATCAGCTAGTACTTCGCAATAGCTGTCCCATTTTTCAAGTTTTCCTTCCTATAAAAATATAAATTTTAATGCTAATTATCTAAATTGTACCAAATACAATATTTTAAGATTGTACTATCGCAACAGTTTTGTCATTTGCGATATATCAGCATTCTTCCTAGAGTATATAACAAGCCCAAAATAATTTTAAACAAGTATTTTTCTCGTTATGAAGCATCACAGGCATAATCAGAATAAAACTAAGTATTAAGCATCAAGTATAATCTATATTAGCCATGAAGTCTAATCTAATAGCCTGATTCTATTCTGATGAGAAGTATTATATGAATTAGTTACTACTTATATATTATAAAATCACTGTAATGAAAAACAAGTAAAATATGATAAGTTATTCCATTTTGATATGTAGGCTATCTTTAATTATTTATTAAATCTTCCATGTTATCAGCCTCCAAACCTGTGTTGTAAAAGAGAAAAACCATCAAAATGACAAATTTAGTAACTTTTTTATGGAAAAATATAAGAAAAATAATTTATATTATTTATATTATTTCCATTTTTATATCATTGGCCAAAAACAATACTCACAAAGAATATATTTGAAATTTGCTGAGTCAGTATTACAATATTTTTATATGATGCTAGGAGAGCTTCTATATTACATTGCAAAAATATATCCAATCGCCAGAATTCGTTCTTCATTAAGAGAGTGGAAACAAAAATTCTTTATATTCATCAAGAAACATTTTAAAACCAAGTGCTACAATTGTTCCATGTTAGAAAACAAACTACTTACAAGTGTTCGTCCACTTTTCAGCTCAATGGAAACTTCTTTCGGTATTTCCATTTCCTTGAGCGTTTCAACAAGATTTGGGGTTTGCGCTAAACACTGCAGAACTGAGTTGAAGAAACACGTGTTTCCTAGGTTCCAAAGGCCCTGAAAGAAGAAAAATAAATACTACAAATAATTCACTACTACATTCTATTGTATCATCTTATACTTTACTAGCCGAATACCCGTGCTTTGTCACGGTAGATAAGTAGCTATTTTATTGCGTTAAATAATGTATCATCGAAATTAACGCTACTATATAATTTTTTGCATTTTATTATAACATGATTCCAGTAATACTATATGTTATACATCAATTGATAAGTAATCAAAGTATAATGTTTCTTGACACTGGGGCGCTCCGGACCAGTATCAAGAAACAGATAACCTACAGATATAGGTCACCAGCATGGGCGTATATAAGGGGGGGTTGAGGGGTCTGCACCCCCCCCCCCTCCCGAAATTCTGATTTGGTGGTAAAAATGTGTCTTAAAACCCTTAAAAATAAATTAAATAAGATCACTTAGTTCATAAAAAATATTTCATTTTAGTTGTAATAGCGTCTTATTTGCCTAAAACTATTCCAAGTTCTAAATTGTTAGTATTCCATATCCCACTCCCCCCCCCAAATTATTTCCTATATACGCCCATGGTTAGCTTAAAATTTAAAAATGTATGTTTCTCACATGCCATTTGGAAACAACCATTATATTTGTGAGCATGACCAAGAGGTGTTCTGACTGGGGAGCTGATGGGTGAGGAGGCTGTGCAGGGGTTTGGGATATTATTACCTCAAATGGATCTTTACCAGGTTTAGCAAAAATTCTATGGGGGACAAGTTGAAATGAACCGCAATTAAAATGGTGATTTTGTCTCTCATAGCGTAAACTCTATGAGAAACAGTTTATTTCTAGTAATTCAAGGAAGGCCATCATAGTTGAAATTAATCTCAATTGAAAATAATATTATGAAATAGATACAGTACGGTAACAGCTGTTCTTTTATCGTCCTAGCAACGCATGCTGCCTAGGCTTGCCTGCTCTAACCAACTAAAATGTTAAACCCCTCTAAAAAATACTTAAAAATTTGAATATCAAAAAATCCTTTCTTAGCGAGTGTCTACATTCTATAGGGAGTGTCCATGCAAAATTTCAAATTTTTCTGTCGATTGGTTTGGGCTGGGCAATGATAGGTCAGTGAGGCAGTGAGTGAGTGAGTGGTATTTGAATATATAGTAGATTACTTGAATTTATTTAGGCCTGTCAATAATTTTATTGAACCTGAGCTGAGAGAGTGCAGTCATTTTATGTTAAGTCCTTGTAAACCAAGCTTCATGCATTGATTCAAGAGGACTTTGATAAAAATGGACCACACACAGATAAAACAAACACCTGGTCTACATCATAATATATTATTGGAAATGATTGATCAACAGATGGCAGCAATTTCTCTCAATCTCGTGAAGAGGAAAAACCTTGCTTTTCAGCATCTGGAATATTCATGGACAATCTCCTTTTTATAACATCGTCGCAATTAAAATGGTGATTTTGTCTCTCATAGCGTAAACTCTATGAGAAACAGTTTATTTCTAGTAATTCAAGGAAGGCCAAAACCAAGAACGTACGTTTATAAGTAGTAAGTAACTGTACTGATTAGTTTTTTGTACTGTTTACTTACTCCTTTCTACATGCTGTTTACTTTCCAACTACCGTATTTTCATTGTTTAAAAATAAGATTGGTTAAAATTTATTGTCTTTATGTAAATACTACACTCATTTCTGCCTGTTTTTTACTTACGAGTTGTATATTTATTTTTTTACTTATAAGTTGTATTTTTTAGCTGAAGAAGGCTGCCAATGTGCAGCCGAAACGTCCAAATACAGATCTCTTCCTGAAAGTCTGACGTTTTTCTCCTAGCTGAATCCCAACTATACCTTGTCTTCCTAACCTATTCAGGATCATCATCAGGCATCAAAATAAAATAAAAGTAAAATGACGAGTAAGGAGGAAACATCCATATACTACTAATAACAATGCAGATAAATTAAATGAGGTATATAATGATAAAATATATTAACAAGGGCCCAGTGTCGTGGCATATGCATCCAAGAGATGTGTTCTGCAGGCCCAGCATCATGGCGTGAGCATCAGCAGATAGCTTGCCTTTCTTTCTATCCACACTACTCCAGGCCTTGTCCTATACCCTTCGTGTGTGGTTTGAGACCTCATTACGTTATTCCAGATTAGGTTTACGGGTCTGGTATTGTATGATTCTGAATCCGCCAGAAAAACTCCTTCAGCGAGGAGTATCGAGGTGTATTTGACACTTAACTAAATTGTAATTAATCCACAAAAAGTACTTCATTTAAAAGTTTCTTCACTTCTTTATTTTCTTTATATGTTTGCCGAAAGGAAGACTTATACGAAAGGAAGACTTGGGTACCGATGGAAATTTTTTCAAAGCCATCGGTCCTGAAAGTGTTAAGTTATGTTAAGTTCTATTGTGATTTTAAATCTCATTTTAAGGTCCATAATTATTAAATTTTGAGAGTGAACATTTAATCTTACTTTCATTTTATGTAGATGCCTGACGATGAACCTGAAGAGGTTTGAAACGTCGCTAATATAAATTAATGTTTTAAACAATTATGGGGCGCAACTCATGCTGTTTTCTTCAAGGATGTTTGTTTATGTTAAGAGATAAGGCAGTATTCTCAGAGTTTTGGTTTTGTCACAGCTCCAAAAATATATCACAAGTTCCAATAATTTCGCTAAGAGATAGAGTAAACCACATCACAATGATGGAGTGGGTTGGCCATGATTTAGGACAATTAGCTCCAGCTCTGATCCACTCGCTATAATGGAGTCACACTCCAAGAAAATGGCATCCATTAATATATTGTACTGATAACAATGGAGCTGCTCCTCAGAAATTGTCACTTCGCCAGAAAAAAAATTTTGTCAGAAAAAAAATTGTAAACAATTTGCGATAAAATCTCAGCATCAATATTCCTTATTTATGAGGTTCATTTTCTATAAAGATAAAGCCCTTTTCTCTTCTTCCAATCAAACCAAAACTCAACTACAGACCAATCTTTTCATAAATATTGAATTTTCTTCACCATTTTTGGACTTTTTCAAAATTAAATTAAGGCACACATAAAATAATTAATGGCTTACCCTAACAGAATTTCCTGGACTCGGAGATTTCGTCTTTGCTGGTAAAAGGGGGACTGCTTCTAATTTATTTTCAACGGGTGATTCCTCAGCAATTGATTCTATTTCTAAAATGAAAGAAAAAACAAAACAAAAAAAAAAAAAACAGAAATAAGTAAAACATTTAATAGACATGGAATGTCATATTTCACAAATGCGATATCTCTAGGATGGGTCTAAAAAGAAAAAAAAATTACTCTCCTTCCCAGGAACTATATATACATATAGATAGATAGAAGGATTCAAATTATAACAGAGGTAATTTTTGGTGCCTATTTGGCAGGATTGATGAAGATTCGGTAATGAGTGCAACCTCAATAGAAATATTCTAAAATAATTAGATCGTTAATAAAAAAAAGAGAAGTTGAATAGAGAACAACGATGAATTAAACGAAAGTAGTAAACAAATTATTATTATATTTTAACGTCCAGTTATACTTAACAATTTTAGGACGGGTTATCTATAGGTTACCGCCCTTTCTAGCCAGGATAGGGTTAATACCTTTTCTCTTTGCCACTACCCCTAGTGGGAAAGATATGAGATTTTTTTTTAACAAGAAGAGTCGAGTTACTTAGTAATGATCTGGAGAAAATGAATAATTCAAACTACAACCCATTTTACAAATTTCTTTCAGTATCCCCAGGCCTACCTCATGAATTTCTCACCATGGGGCTGCCTTTTGTTATTGCAAAAACCATAGCTCAGTTGAGAACAGCCAGCAACTACAATATCAAATTTTCAATAAAAAATATCCATTATTCTATTAACCCTCAGGAAATCTGCACCCTCTGTAATAATAACGTATTTGAAGACATTTTTCATTTTATCTTGCATTGTCCTATTTACTCCCCCATTAGAAGGCAATTCCTCCAGTTTATCAACCAACCTATTGAAAATTCCCGATTACACGAAATCTTAAACAAAGCCTCAAAATTTGAATATATACACATTTATAACTATATAAAAAACTCCTTGAAATTGAGAGCTTCATTAATTTCTGATTGACACAATAATAATAATAGTAAAAACACACACAAAAAAAAATCCAATATTTAATATTAAGTAATCCATTTTTTGCACTGTTTTCTCTATCTAAAAATAATTTTTAATAATCACTTCTTGGTTAAGAAATTGTATTTTATATTTAGTACATGTACAGAAATACTCCTTAAATTTAATGCATAGAAGATGTAATTATTTTCATTTATTTTAAGTTAAACTTTATTATTTCACAAAGTATCTGTATGTAAATAGAACATATGCGTAAGTTTTATGTTGGGGTATGTTTATGAATATATTACTAACATAGGACTAAAAACATTATATAAGGTCAACTCCTTGCAATGGGGAAACCCTGTATGCAATAAAATAAAATTAAAATTAAATTAAAATTGAGTGGAGTCTACTCCACTAACTACAGTTGTTCTAGAGTTAATAAATCTAATAATATTAAAAATCATGAATTAGAACTGACTAATTAGTAAACAAGAAATGTTCTTTATTTTGGTGTAATTTAGGCTTTACCAGGAATTTTAAGGCCCAATTATATTAAAATTAATAAAAAATGAAGATACTTACTGGGTGTATTCTTTCCTGAAGTTCCCTGCAAGTGCTTTTCGTACGAGTTGTCTACATTATTAACACAGGCTTTTAATTTTTTATATGATGAAACATCTATTTCCAATTTACAACCGTGGCACCTTGAAAAAAATATACTAACTATAACATAAAAAGTGGTTAGTTAATATGTTAATACATCTAGTGGTGTAAAAAGAAAACAGCTAATTCTTATCTTGGTCCTTTCAATGGATACAATGTTGTAGAAGGCAATGGAAGTTTCTTTTCATTGAAAGTAACTTTTAAGTCAATCTGAGGATACATTTCAAATATTTACAATATATTTAAGCCACCACCCTTTGGATGAAACTCATTCATATAAGAACTAAATATTTAGAAATAACACATAAACGTATATAAATAATTAACCAAATTACCAGACAGTCATGTTAGACAATTTTAGTGCCAGAGCATGAGGATCAGATCGAGGAACGTCATTATGGATCTTGGAATGCTCTAAGGAACACGATTTATCTCCACATTGCAGGCATACAAAAATATCTTCACCCTAAATATACAGAGCATATTATTATAAGACAAAAGCATTCCATTTTTTTTTTTTTTTTTTTTTTTTTTTTTTTAAATACTACACATATTTACCTTGAGTGAGTTTCCTTGTTTGCAGCATTGCTTACAGAAATTATTATTGTCTAAATCTTCAAAGTTTAAATTCTTTCGGCTTACATTTTGGTCAACTGATTTAGCCACATGTTGACACAGTCGTGTAGAATCTGTAATGCATATGGTACATCAGAAGTCAAGTACACATGAACGAATGTCTGAATAAATCAGGATATGCAAATGTCAATAATGAGACAGCAAGAATGTGAGGAGAAAACATATTAATAATTAATTCATTTTCTTACTTAAACTTTTCTCTTGTTTTTGAGATCCATCAGATTCTGACGAATCTCCAGGAACTACACCATTGGAAGATTGCTGCCGCTGTCTTTTCTTACCCATTGTTTAAATAAAAAAAAATCCTTGAATATTCAGCTTGTCAAGCTGAAGTAAAGCATTCCTGGACTCTAACGATGTCAAATACAAATAATATTCACGGCACTTTTACAATAAAGACAATGTAATGACAAAGTATAGAGCATTTTCAGAAACCTTTTTTCTGAGATGCCACAAAAGGAAAAGTTGTAATCAAAGATCTTCACAGATATATTTATTCATTAATACGGACATTAACCAATACAAATCAAATTGTATCATTTTAACAAATATGTTAATCGATGAAAAAGGAGACACACGTGTGTTGACATGCTTTTTTCTTTGTTTAATAAACAAATTTAGGCAAACAACTATTATAAGGACTAAACTGGCACTAGAAAAGTTTCTTGCAAAAGGTGAATAATAGGACTTCTCAACGACAGATAAATTGACAATGTGTAAACAAATAAAGCTGTGAGTAAATTAAACCATGGACTTTTGCTTTGAAGTGCAGGTTATTGAATTAATAACACGATAAAGAAGTCGATTTAAAAAATGTTATCGATTATTTTCTGTATTGGATCAACTTAATTTTTATCCCTGAATTCTTTTAAAAAGTGATATTTCTTATTATTCCGTTTAAATTGTTGTACACCATAAATCATAAAAATAATTTTTTTTTTTTATTAACTATTGAAAAAATCCATCGAGATAAAAATATGTCCATATATCAGATCAATCTCGTAAGGTCACAGGGCACAGAGGAGTAGAAACTGTAGATGTATTTGATTCTTGGGAGATAGTGTGGTCAGTACTATGTTCTGGCCACCGGACCCCGAATCTAACCCTCGAACAACTACACGAAGATAACATCCTTCCCCAGCTTAAGAGTCGAGTGCTCTTCCACTGAATCAATTTCACCTCCCATTTTGGTGCATAATATAATTAAAGTAAACCCCCCCCCCCCCATATCAAAGCAGTTTTCTGTTTGTCGAGGTTGCAGAATTATGTCCGACCCTAATAGGAAGGCTCCGAAATGTGTAGTATTCTGATCTCAATTATGAAGGAGAGTGTACGAGTGAACCACGAATGGACAAGATCGTCTTTGAGGAGAACCGAGAATATCAGTTCTCTTGTTGCACCATTGAGTAGACTGAATGAGAGCTCAGAGAGTCCGAGGCACATCTGGATAAACGTAGTATCAGTTCGATGATGTGATGCACCTTCATTTTTGCGGGAATATCTCCGGAACAACTCAAATTACAGTAATTGAGATATGCGTAAATGGAAATATTCCCTGAACATATTCTTAAAACATACCTATTTTCTTTTATGTTTTTTACTTCTTACATAACGCCGAATGCTTTCACGCTAGAGACCTTCTCAAGGTGTCAAAAATTTTTAATAAAATTTCCAATTATGTACCATAATTTAGAAATGTTAAAATGTATTCGCTGCTTTGTAAAATATCAATAAGTATAAAAAATGGTAAAAACATTTTTTATATAATTTATTTTGGCAGCTTAAAATGCATTCAGGACCTTCTAATTCCAGGAATGAAATGTTGATTAAATAGTAAAACAACCCATCAAATTTCATTTAGTCAAAGTTTGCAATTGATGTATCAGTAAAAAATTAAGATGTTTGTAATTGTTGTAAAAATTCAAATGAAATGTATACATAATCGAAATATTAAAGAAAGAAAAAAAACTATTGTGTTTAAGCTTTCAAAAACAATTTACACATTGAAAAAGATTCAATTTTCTCGGATTTTTTAAAAAGCTACATATGTCCGCGAATCTTTCAACCAAATTAAAATAAGTAAACACCATCGGAGAGTGACTAGAATGACGCTAAATTGGGCTCCAATATTGCGTACCTCAAGATCTACACTTAAAGCACCAAACTTCACGATTACAACTAACACAGTATCTACTGAGTCAGCAGGAAGATACCCTCTATATAAGAACCCATCCCTTCCTCTTCCATCAGTTGTCTCCTCGCCTCTCAATAGCTATGACCTTTAACTTGTAAATATTGTTGTACTATTTGCTTGTGTCTCATACCAATAAAGTTTTTTTTTGGTCAATCGCGAGTGCAAGTATTTATCTTACGAAACGGAATCGAAAACCTAAAATTGAAAAAAAAACAACGTGAAATTAAGCTTCATTTTAGCACATTCTTTAAAAGCAAAAAGATTGTTAATAACTTCTTAAAAAATCCTGAAAGCGTCAAACTTGACTGATTTTCAGCCTGTCAAATGAGTGCTTTAGTTTTTTTCTTTTTTTTTTTTTTCTAACAAAAGGATATTTCAAATATGCGGTAAATGTGAAGGAGCGCGGTCTCCACACCGATCCTTTTGAAATGGTGCACTTTAACGTATTTTGATGCACTAAACACGAATCCGTTAAAAAAAAAAGCTCGTTTGTCACTAGGAAAGAAGTTATGAAACACTAAAGTTCACTGTTGTGCGGGTTCTGAAAGGTAATGTAACCTACTATGTTTGTCAACATGCGCATGCGCGGGTATGGAAAAGTTCGTAATAAGGATGTCTAATTGAAATTTACCATCAATTATTTATCAATTTATCTCCAGTTAGTTATTCAAAAATATTTTTTTAAAATAATAAACCATTCTTTAATTTTTATTTTTTTTTAATTTTAAGAAGATATCAAAACTCTAGTCAATCCAACTCGCTAAAATTAATAGAATTCTATTAATTTTAGCGAGTTGGATTGGCTAGGGGTTTTGATATCTTCTTGAGCGAGCGGAAACGCATAGCATGTATGCCCAAAAGCGACAATTTACGACCAAGTCAGCTACCACAAGGTGAGTCTAAATTTCAATTACACTTCGTCATTAAGGACTATTGCGCATGCGCGTGTTTACAAATCCGCTGTTACCCCGTCTTTTATAACCTCCATAACAGTGAACTTTAGTGCTTAATAACCTCTTTCCTAGTGAAAAGCGAGCTTTTTTTTAACGGATTCGTGTTTAGTGCATCAAAATACGTTATAGTGCAACCTTTCAAAAGGATCGGTGTGGAGACCGCGCTCCTTCACATTTACCCAAATATGCAAAGCATTTCGAGTGGCTTTTCCAACAATTTGAAAAATTTAAATACCTTTGCTGGTGTGAATTGCAAAAACTATCAAACCAATATAAACAAGATTTGAAATATATAATCAACATTTTTCCAGTAGGACCTTAAATTTATTTTAATTTGCAGAATGAAATGATATAAAAATTGTCTATTTTTTACTTTGTTCACATACTTATTGATATTTTGCAAAGCAGGGAATACATTTTAACATTTCTAAATAATAGGTCATTATAGGTAATTTCATTACAAATATTTAAACATTAAGTAGATCTCTGGCTTGATTACTTTCGGAGTTATGAGCGAAAGAAGTACCTACCAAACTAACTGATTTTTTTTTATATTAAAAAAAAAATGATGCAGTAATTTCTTGATTTACGCATACCCTCAATTAATGTTATTTCAAGCGTGCCTTCTCTGTGAGTTCTGTGAATCTACAAGGAGCTATTCCACCAATTATAAGGAGGCATAACAATTCTTATAATACATAAGTACGGATACTCCTCTCTCCTCCTTCTTCTTATCTTCTCCTATTTTTTTCGGTAAACCTGGAGGAGAGCGTCCTCAACACCGATTTTCTTCAAAGTTTGCACTATAACGTATTTTCATGCACTAAACACGAATCCGTTGAAAAAAATTGTTGTTCTCAACCAGGAAAGAAGTTATTTAAAAAAAAAGTTCACTGTTATGAAGGTTAGGGAAGACTGCCTTGGACGACTTTTGGGCATAGAATTCTTTTTATTTCTGCGAGTTGGATTGACTAGGGGTTTTGATGTTTTCTTGAGCGAGCGGAAACGCATAGCACGTATGCCCAAAAGCGACAGTTTACGACCAAGTCAGCTACCACAAGGTGAGTCTAAATTTCAATTACACTTCGTCATTAAGGACTATTGCGCAGGCGCGTGTTTACATATAAGCTGTTTACCCCGTCTTTTATAACCTCCATAACAGTGAACTTTAGTGCTTAATAACTTCTTTCCTAGTTGCGAGCAACTTTTTTTTTCAACGGATTCGTGTTTAGTGCATCAAAATACGTTATAGTGCAAATTTTGAAGAAAATTTGGTCGTTTGTAACCCGCTAACAGTGAACTTTTTTTTTAAATAACTTCTTTCCTGGTTGAGAACAACAATTTTTTTCAACGGATTCGTGTTTAGTGCATGAAAATACGTTATAGTGCAAACTTTGAAGAAAATCGGTGTTGAGGACGCTCTCCTTCAGGTTTACCTTTTTTTCTATAACTTAACTTCTTTCGCTTCCAAAGTTGCCTCATAAGAAAAAAGATTTGACAGTATACAGGTAATTTAAATGGTTGGGTTGGATATTAGAACACTGTGGCTGTCATTTATGTAAAACTACTCAGGATTCTCATTTGAGAGTTATACAAAAATCAAGTTGCCTCAACGAAATAAAGCAGAATATTTTTACTATTAGGAGAAATGCTCTACAGATTTTCATTCTCTTAGCAAAGGCGGCAAGTAACAGAGTATATTTTAGCGCAATTTCTTTCTTCCTCTATAAGGAGAAAATCCGCTTATTACGTCCATCTGATAGCAGGATTCATATATATGTGAATATGTGTGTGTGTATGTATACGTATATATACTTCTAAAAGATGGTCCAATATACATGTAACTTTTTTCTTATTTGAAGGTAGTGAGTGGACAAAGTAGTACACTATTCATTTTCAATTATGCACTTATTACTTTATATACTCTGAATGGGTGACCGACCACGTGGTGTTGGCATTATAAAAGGGCGGCAACGTAGAGATAGCCTGGCGTTAATAGCCCAATCGTTGATACGCCGTTAAACAAACACTAAAAAATAATTACTTTATTTATTTATACATATATATACACAGCTTATTCAGTCTTCATTTATATTATATTACATTTTTGTTGTTGTAGAAACATTTCGGCTATAAGCCATTTGCAATCTAATTTTTTTTTTTTTTTTTTTTTTTTTTTTTTACGGCGCATCAACTATTTGGCTATTAGCGCCGGGCTATCTACAGGTTGCCACCCTTTTCTTCAACGTGGCTATGGCCGTTGGCTCAATCTAATTATCTGTGAAATACAATTAATTATACTGGTTAGGATATTAAGTTAAAATATAAACAAATAATAAACATAAAAATTAGAGTATACTAATGTATCAACAACTGATCTGTATGATTTTGCATTATTTTTTTTATAAATTATAATTATTTTTTTTATAAATTATAATCTTATAATAATTATTAATTAATATCTCTCTTCCTGTATATGTATTTACAAATATAAATAAGTTTTAGACAAATATATGCTTATCCCTTCCCTAAATAAATTTGACATGTCACATGAAAGTTGTTTTTATATATATGTATGTCCAAGTCTTACCTTGTTATGAACAATGCTTAAATTGCAGGCATTTTTGCTGCCTAATCTGTAGCATTTAAGAAGATTTGTCGACATTTTGTCCCAAAAAAGTTCTTTCATGAGTACAACTTCAATAGCTACATTTCTTCAATAACTGTTACAAAACAGGGAAGCTTCTACTTAGATCTGCTGTCTTCACATAGAAAGGAGTAGACAGTGAGATATGATTTGGGGGTGTGGTAAATTATTCCAGATAAGCTATTTGGTGAATAAAAAATTAAAGTAATTTCAATATGTAGCAACTACTTACTCAATAATTACAAAATTTATTATTTGAATTAGTAGTATATGAGTAATACTCTTTAAACGATTTTCCAAGGTTCCTTTCTACAGGCAGGCTGAAAGCATATAATAGATTTAGCTCTTGAAGAGGCATCCAATGCATGCAAAACTGGGGAAAATATAGATGTTACTAGTAGATTTGGTTTTATTAAATGCCTGCCTTATTATTGCTGTAATAGTCATTAAATTAAAGAAACAAGAAAATATTTCTTATATGACTATTGCTAATTTACTATTTATTTTTGTATGTTTTCAATATTGGGCATTTTATATAAGGCCATGAAGAAGCATTGTCAGTCATTTCAACCAATAACATTTTTTAAAATCAAAATTTGTTTTCATTTAACTACTGTGACTGAATAACAATTATGGCAATAAAGTTTTTTTTTTTTCTTTTTGCTACCTCAACCAAATTTTATTTTATTTTGCAGAATGATATGCAGAATTTATTGATCAAGCTTGTATCAGTGAAATTCATTAATTCTATTTATCTGTTTGATAAAATGGGGGGGGGGCAGAAAATGAAATGTGATTAGGTAAATAACAAGTAGATGTCATATGCATCTAGGAAAGACTTAGCCCATAATATAAAATAGTTAATAGGATAGCATGAATTTTCATGATAATTGCTGTTAAGTAAAAGAAGTGAAAAAATAAAATTTGGTTGAGGCAATATAATGGTTGAGGATAAAAAGAAACACTGATTTCATAAACATTCCTGCTTCCATTGTATTATTATTGTGATTAATTACTACAGCTTTATGACAAATGAATCTATGTCCAATATTTAATATGGTGACTCTTATGTCCTGGAAAAAACCCGTATCTCCATAAGACATTAATGAAGGTATAAGAAAAATAAATATTGAATGTATTTGTGCTTGTGAAATATGGAAGCCCCCAGTTCCCAAATAATAATGGAACTAAGAGTCAATTGTAATTAAAACAAAAGAGTTAAGTCTTAAATATTTTATTGGTTTTGTTGAGTGGGGGTAGTTCTTTATAATAATCAGAAAAAATGGAAGTATTCACCACAAACGTTTTTTCCCCTCTCTATACATGTATATATATATATATATATATATATTTCAAGCATAAAGAGTTCTTGCTCTACCATGAGTTTGTCTATGAACATAGATCATAATGTTGATAACAATAGATAAACATGAATAATAAGGACCATAATTTAAATATCTTATAATGCATAATAAACAACGCTCAGAAAATACTTTATTTATATAAAATTACAGAATAATTTATTACAGTCTTACAAAACAATAATTTATTCTTTATAAGAAATGTATGGCATCAGTTGACTCTCCACATCCTTGGATAGCTGAAGATCATTAATATAATTTTTGAATGTGTTCGCAATCCTGTAAATGCTTCTCTTCACAGACTTTTTCAAAGCTGTTCCTTCCATAGCATTCAACTGATCTTGTGCAGAAACATTAGTTGCCTGAGAAGAACGTTTCAGAAGGTTATCAATTGTGTGTTTTAAGTGTAAAAGCATAACTAGAATTCCAGGTAAGTCATTAACCAAAATTCCGTATTTATCTTCAGACACTGAATGGCAAGCAAGAAATGAGAGACTCTCACAAGCCCATTTCACAGGTAAACACAATCGTAAAACATGACGAATTCTCATATCTTTTCTATCTCCAAAAATTAATCTGTAAAAGGGAGATCTAATTATTTGAGCTTTAAAATCGTTCAAAAGAGTAGGAGGATCGGGTTTCTTATTGTCAGCAGCGGGAGGTACATTTGAAGTATTAAGGTCTACTTTGTAGTTCACAAAATAGTCTGGAACATTACGTCTTAAGGGGGATTTGATTGGTTGTCTTGATGAAGTAGGAGGAGCTGGAGGCTTCATAACTTCTTCAAGATCATTAATAAATTCTACGATCAATGTGCTGCAACTTTTCTTGATGGCATTCCAAAGATGTGGATGACCTCCAAAACTACTCAACTTATATATCTCTTCTCTTCTTGCCTTACTGTGCTCACACAACAACATTAAATCCAAAAAAGCAAGATGCTGCATAATGGGAAACTCACTCATCTTTAAGCCATCTGATAGTGTAGGGACATCATCTTGACCAGAATGAAATGGGAAATGATAACGTTCTGTGAGGTAAACTCTATAGAACAACTCCATTAATCTCATTGAACCAACAATCATACTCGAAAAAACAAGCAAATATACTAATAGCCGGAGGTCCAATATTCCAGACAATGTGTCAACCCTCTCTTCTTCCATGGCCAGATTTAATATGTCGGCAATGGCTGTAGTTAGTCTTCCGCCTTTCATGAAGTATAGAAATACAAAAACTATGTCTGGTAGAATCACCCATTTAAGAGACGTGTGAATAGTTTCAAATAATTTACTCTTTATTAAGACAAATTTAGGAAGTTGAACAACAGGAAATTTTAAGTACCTTGTACCTAAGAAGTGACTTTGAATAAAATATACAAAATTTACCCACATGCCACCCATAATTAAAAACAATCTCTTCTCAGACAAGCAGTAACTATTACGGTATAAACAAACATATTGCAGCCTTTCATAATTTTCACCAATAAATGAGGCATAAGTCCAAGGTATGAGGAAACCAACAAGAATGTGTAGCAATGCGATCATAATGTAATGAACAGTAAATACCTGTCGAATTAATGATATTCTAGTTGCATAAAATGGTTGAATCTTGACATAGTCTTCTGTGGAAGCAGAACCTTGTCCAATCACAATAACAGTCAGTGGTAAAATATATAACCAAGAGCCTTGCCAAACAAAGTACACATACCAATCATAAAACCACTTTATTGGATGGAGAATGTCTGCTTGAGTCACAAAAATAAATACATTCAAAAAAGTCGTTTGCAAAAGAAGATTCCATATTATGGGCTTAAAAGATCTTTTGCTAACAAAAGAAGATTGGAGTGAAAACATAGTGTTAAAAAAATGTTCACTTCTTTAAACTTCACAGTCTTCAGGAGTAAAATCACAGTTAAACTTGTGGGCGCACGAAACTCTTAACTAAGCCCTTGGTAACTTCAGGAAAGCATGGTGCTTCGTTATAAAATCCGGAGTACACTATGCGCGGGATAATATAAACGGTCGTTAATTTCAACCAATCATTTTTTAGCTTCCAGGATTAGGAGGTTATAAACACAATCAGCTGTTTGGCAGGTTATAACAAGCCTGCTCCTATTTGCAGTTGCCCAGTTGTAAATTCAATGGTTACCCGTAAATTAAGGGTGAGACACAATATCGAATCATAACATTAATTGATATACATTTTTCAACTATTTAAGCATGTTTAAATTGCCTCTTAGGTGTTATGTCTTCACGGATGCCGACAGGATGCAAAAACGTTTAATATGAAAACTGGTAGCTTAAGAAAAGTACTAAAACGTTTACCCTTGCAATTTGAATGCATTAGCGCTCCAAATTCTATAAAAACGTTTGATCCCGGTGATGATTATGGTAAATGAAAAGAATCTCAATTTGAAAACAAAATTGGATATAGTTTAATAATGTCCACATTTCTAGATTACAGGAGTTGGTGGTACACCAGTTCTGACAAAAATTATAATTCTAAAGAACCCAGTGAAACAGATGATGGATTTAAAGAAAGCCTCCAGTTTATTCTTGATTATATAAAAGAAAATGGATCTTTTGATGGAGTTTTAGCTTTCTCACAAGGTGCATCGCTGTTAGGAATGATTTGTTTAATGATCCAACGGAAAGGTTAGACCACATAACTTCTATTGTTTATGGAATTAATATATTTTATTGATTCTACAAAATTAAAAAAAAAAAATCATTGAAATATCTAATATTTGTTGCCATAATTGGGCTAAAAATATATTTAAAATACCAATTTAATTTCCATGAGCCTGAATTCTATTTGTTGTTTTATGAGAATGTAGTAAAATTAGTAATGAAATACTAATTGAATCTTTAATTTGATATAGTTTTATCAAACAAAATTATTTTAGTGTCCGTGTAGTTCACTGTAGAACTACTGCTGTCAATGAAGTTTCTGTACCATAATAAAAGTGAACATTAATAAGCAACACTTACACAAATCTCACAGAAACAGGAGATGCGGGTTCAAACCCTGCTTGATGTAGGGTGAATTTTTTCAGCAATAGGCTTGTTAAAAAATCTGTTGTTCAACTTGAAAGTTTTAAAAGGACAGCCACCTGTGAATAGTCTAGTGTTAATTGCATTTTTACACATCCTGTCATGAATATAACCTCAAAAACTAGATTCATTCTGAATGTGCTAACGTTAAAATTCTTTTTTTTTTTCTTTTGCTACTTCTGAGATTATTCTTAGCACACCAACAAATACTCTTGGGGGAAGGTAAGTAGTTTTAAATAGACCTGGGCAATACTGGAATAATTTATTCCTTAAATAAATAAAATGGTTATTCCTGAAATAATTATTTCCGGAATAACGGAAATTCTTTAAATGTTATTTCATCGTTAAATAAAACAATCTTCATCAAATAACTAGATGTATTTATTCCTTGAATAATTATTTGAAAATTTTATCATTCTTTGAAATAAATCAACATTATTCTAAAAGCTTTATTTCTGAAATAACTATTTGATAAATGATATTTCAGTATTTTTTATTCATGAAATAAATTATTTCACTCAGATGCAAAATAATTATTCCCGAAATAACTTCATCATGAAATAACGTTTGTAATGGATGAGAATAATGCGAATGGTTAATACTACCATCAAAACACGAGTTAAGGAGATAATCCTTTTAGCATTATTATTGGGGTCTCCCCCCGTGGTCTAGTGGTTAAAGCCTTAGATTCTCATGCAGGAGATGGTGGATTCGATTCCCGCCGGCACGAATTTTCTCATCTAACGGCTTGTTGAGAAAATTCCTCGCTGCAGTTTGGATGTTGGCGATAATGGCCCTGATGTCAATGGGTCGTAGAAAAAAAAAAAAAGCGGTGCTAACGTGTTTAATCAGTCTTCAATTTTTTTTTTTTTTTTTTTTTTTTTTTTTTTTTTTTTTTTTTTTTAATCCTTATCGACATCCAAGGTGGAATTTTCTCAACGAGCCATTATATGAGAAAATTCCTCCCGGTGGGAATCGAACCCTCCCCCCAAAAAAAAAAAAAAAAAAAAAAAAAATTGAAGACTGATTTAACACGTTAGCACCGCATTTTTTTTTTTTTTTTCTACGCCCCATCGACATCAGGGCCATTATCGCCAACACAGCTCAATGAGGCTTCACAGGAAAACATGTATTTAGAGGATTTTGTATAAATTAAGATATCAGAATATATTATTCCATCAAATAATCATTTCGGGAATAAATATATCATTAATCATGAAATAATTTAATCCTTGAAATAATTAATTCCAAAATAATATTTTAAAAATTTATAAAATAAATTATTTCTGAAATAATCTGTTAAGGTTATTTCATGATTTATTCCGAAAATATTATTTCAAATAAATTATGCCCAGGTCTAGTTTTAAAAAAGAACTACTAGTAAGGTTATACAAAATCAACTACACTGTACTATGGAAGGTTACAGTTATTTTTAACATACAGATGTTATTTTTTGCTACATTAATAACAATTTTATTTCCAGAATTTGATGCAGAGTTCAAATTTGTGATACTTGTCTCCGGTTTCAAATCGCCTTGCAAACCTCATGAAAAGTATTACCAAAATAGCACCAAGGTAAACATACCATCGCTTCATGTCATAGGTGATTCGGATTCTATTATTAGCAAAGGTATTTTTAATTTACATTTTTCCTGTAATTGTTTTCAGTGATCTAATATTGATCATATTAGATGATGGAAACATTTTTTTTTTCAACATTCTTTGTTGTTTTTATAAGATCTTTTTTTTTTTTTTTTTTTTTTTTTATAAGATCTTTCCCGTCCCAAAATTCGTAGTTAATAATAAATGGACGTTAAAATTTAAATAATAATATAAGATCTTTACTTATTTTTAATTTTTGTTTAAACTAATGTCACGGGGGGAGAGGAAAAAAACCCTGAAAATTACAAAAAACAGAATCTTTTATATGTAAAGAGTATAGTGTTAGGTGAATAGAAAACTAACTATTTTGAGAAAGTTTGGTTTTTCGAATTGGTGGCCCATGGGCTGCATTTTACATTTTCTATCTAACTTCTAACCTGTCTAATTTTCACAATTCCATCTTTATTCGTTCCTAGATACATAATTATATGGTATATTCTTATTTTATATTTTTGAGCTAATTAAATGTCTTCATTTTTCTTCTTTTGTTTATGGGTTACTTCGTAAAAAAAAAAAAAAAAATAAAAAATAAGAATAGCACTTCATTTTTTTTTGCCACTTTATTTAACAATCTATTCTACTTGTGTTGCCTCCTGACCACATCTTTAAGCGGCCCCTACACGGTCAGTAATAATGACATTACCTTATCAAAATGACAGTAATAATGATAGTGTAAGGTGGGCAAAGTTGGAATGACGAACAGTAATGATGTGAATCCGGATTTTCTGATCTCGGCTTCATCATTACTGAAAGTGGAGGGGATACTTTTTTTTTTTTATTTTTTTGTTATTATTTTTTTTTTTTTTTATTTTTTTTTTTTTTTACGGCGCACCTACATCTAGGTCGGAGGGGATACTGTCATTAGTAATGATGGTGTAGGGAGCGCTGCATCATTAATGTGTCATTACTCAGTCTATCTCGAGCTGTAACTAGGTGAAAGAGATGTAAAGGTTAGACTAGATTGAGTAGAAAGGGCAAAAAATAAGATGAATTGAAATGTATGACTCTACCTTGGTAACATTATAGTTAGAAAATAGTTTTAAAAGTAATAAATATATATATATATATATATATATATATACATATATATATATATACATACATATACATATACATATATATATATATATATATATATATATATATATATATATATATATATATACATATATATATACATACATATACATATACATATATATATATATATATATATATATATATATATATATATATATATATCAAAGTAACGAATCCACATTAAGTCTAATTAAAATATATCATAGAATAAAAAATATATAAAGTAATCTATATACCAACAACATCTAGGTACCAACAACTTTTCACATTCGTTACTTTGCATTTGTATCGACGATATAAAATAGGTTGAAATTGCTTTATTTTTTATATCGACTTTAGAAAATAATGTTGATGTGATTCTTTTACCAATTCATTTGTCTTATAGAGTAGATTAGAAGAAAAATATAATCGTTAAACTATAATTTATATTTCGTCAAATATATTAAAAAATATGCTTACGTTTTCAAGTAAACTAGTATTATACATTTTTTTACACCAAAAATAATAGCAGATTTAAAATCAGCACCCCAAGAAACCCTAACGTGGTGAATAATATTGAAAACAAAAAATAATGATTTTTCCCAGTCTGGAAGAGAATAAAAATTTGTAAGCGAAAAAGTAATGTGACGTTTTGAAATTCAATATTTCCCCTTGAGATAATCCGATTTTTACGTCATTGAAATCTTTCTAAAGAAGAAAGACTCCTTTTTCTAACCATATGAATGACAATTGTATTATCTCAAAAGGTACTTGCGAAAAATGGTTATCAAAATAAAAAGTAAACTTTTTTGCACATAACGTCGGTCCCAGAACACGTAGAAACGCCCCGATTGGAAGGATATGTGTCATATTAAGGCCTTTACGAATGTTTTGCATGTTTTTTTTGTGGCTAGTGTCGCAATTATAACTACACAGGCGACTTTGCGAGGATCCATTATTAACAAAACACTTCTATCAGGGAGATCACAATGCATACTGAAGAAAAGTAACGACATTAAAAATGATCCGTGGAATGACGGTGTAAGGTGTACGTTGTAATGATGATATGGAATGACGAGAGTTGAATAGTAATGACATTACTGATAATGTCATTATTACTGACCGTGTAGGGGCCGCTTTAGAGGCCATTAGAACTGAAACCATTTTTTACATCTATAAAATTTTTATATTTATCAGGTTATTAATAGGCAAAATGTAAAATCCACAACATAAAATTCAAATGTATGGCAGTAGATTAAATTTTATACACCCTATGTATGTACGGTCTTCTTGTCACCCCTATTAAAAGTGAGGCTAGGTTCATCTGCGAGAGAGGCTTCATACAGCTGACCATGTTCCATATCATTTATACTCATTATTTTAATATCGAGTTTTTCTTAATATAATAATAAAATACTTTATTTAATAATTTTATTTCTGTTTTTTACTACACATTTTTTTTTTTTTTTAATAATGATAATATATTATTTTCTCTTAATATTATATATAGACTTGAAATAAATTAATATAATAATAATAATAGGTGGATATTACAGCTCACAAAAAATAAAGTTGGTAAATCTCTGAAAGAATAATGGAAATATTAACCCTTTCTCTACTGTCGACTTCTCCAGCAGTCGAGAGTGGCTGGGCTCTGTGTACCGTTGACTTGTTCAACAATCGTGAGCTCATATCTTTTACCGTTGCTCTCTTTTCATTTCTAGTCTTTAGAGCTATTTAGAGTTACGTAACATACTTCTAAGTATTACTGCTTGTAACTAGAGGCTATTTGAATCAAGTTTTTGGCTGTGTGAGCTATTTAGGCATATTAGAACCCGTTACCCTCTAAGTCTTGCCAAATTACCGTAAGTTCTTATACCTCTGTCCATTCCCAACAGCATGTTTATTAAGTTTTTGAGTATATATTTCCCCTGTTTATTATTCAATAGGACAAATAGTAAACAGGACATTTTTTTTTTAAGTAAAGAGAGACAAAAGTATCCTGTTTTGGGGGCCGAGGCTAAGTACAAGTATCCCAAACAGGAGAAAAATTATATATTAACTCTTACTTTTCACTCCATACTTTAAAAAAAAAAAACATGAGCAGATAACCACAATGCAATTTCTAAGACATAAATAGAAACTGAATTGTTATTAAATATTAAACATTTTTTCAAACTGCATGTTGTAAGAATATGATTCTATCGAATTTCAGAAACCTTGTATAGTAAAATAGTTCTTTCACTTGTCAATACTGTTAAAATAATGAATATTTGTTTCAGACAGAAGTGAAGAACTCATGAATTACTTTGAAAATCCTGAATTACTTAGGCATCCAGGAGGCCATCATGTCCCAGCTGGTAAAGGAGAGAAAGAATCATATATTAATTTCTTTACAAAAATGGTTTCTCTTGTAGGAATTGAAAATTTATCGTTATCTAATGGAAATTAATTGACATCCCAGTTTGTTTTTATGGGTAATTATTCAATATAATATAATTATGAAATATCATTATGAGTTACATGTCAAAAATAGTTACAATTTTTTTTTTTTTTTTTTTTTTTTTTTACTTCAGAGATTAACAGGATGGAAATAGTCGGGTTGGTCATAATAGGCCAATAAAAATATATTTTCAAAATGATTGAAGCCTTCATTAGGATTTTGAGAGGAAGAACTGCTTCTTATTGAACGGATAAATCAGTTGTGATATTAGGCTGATTTCAAAATCGCGGAAACTGTTTTCATGATATTATTTATATCATAATATTGACCCCAAAAGGTGAAATTCAGTTTTATCATTAGTAAGAAGTTAAAAAGTAATATAATAAAAATCGTTGACCAAATAATCTATCATTCCATTTTTTTAGAGAAAAATATTGTGATGTTGAGGCAAGAGTCAGTGGTTGTCTTAAGAGATTGTTCCAGGTAGTATTTTCACACTTGCTAAAGGACACCATTACAGTTGATGATTTATGATGAACCCCATCCGATTGATCAAAAATTTAAATTTTTATTTACAAATTGGGTGTTATTAATTGTATTGTTTAAAAAATATATAATTTAAGAAATAATATAGTGTTTTATTTTTACTATGTGACCTTTCTCGGTTTACCTTGCTTTATTACATTCTTGATTAAAAGAATAAAATATATAGATTTGTTAAAATTACCTCCTGATCTAAAATACCAATTGCCAATGAAGAAATAATAAAGGTGAGTATAAAAAAGTATGGGATTTGTTTGAGATTCCTTAACCGCTTAAAGGCTAAGCCCGAGTATTTTCGAACCAACTAGACACCCTCCACAGGCTACACCTGAGTATTCAGATGAGTCATTATCTGAAGTCCATTTATAGGCCTTTCAGAGAATTATCTGCTCTCTAACAATGGACAGTAGTATTTCTGTGATATCTTTCTCATCAATAGATGTCGTAGGTATCACTTCTTACAGAAATCACTAGTAATAAGCCTTTTGTTTTGATGACTAAATGAAGGGTATTAATTAATAATACCAACACGTGAAGAATAACCCTTCCACCTTCCCAGGTTATTCTTCACCTGTTGGTATTAAGGCTTTTGTCTTTCGCAGGATGGCTCGAAATTATTAATTTTTCGAAAGAAGCTCAACATGAAAACAAATAAAAAATTCACTCCATAATCCAAAGAGAGTCTTTGTGATGAGTCTGACAACAACCAAAAATTTAAACAAAACCACAATTGAATAGATTTGTAAGACAAAGAGGAAAATCCGTATGAAAAGTCCAAGTATATTACAAAAATATACCACAGTAAATATCGCTGAGGAGTTACTACGAGTAAGACATCTCGAGGAATAATAAGAGAATATTTCTGTTAGGAAGGGTAACTTTCAAAATCAGGTAAAAAAGGTTTGAGAGGTAGTTTATTAGAGTATAGACTTCATAGAGGGCCTCCTCGTGTTCCCGTGGCTAATTTAATTTAATTTTTAACACCTGTATTATTATTATTAACTAAGAATTTTAGGACGGGTTATCTATAGGTTACCACCTTTTTCTAGCCAGGATAGGCCTGATGCCTTTTCTTTTTTTCTAAAGAAAAGCCACCACCCCATAGTGGGAATCGAACCCATGACCCTTAGCACAGAGTGTTAAATGCTCACGCCTTAACACTCACGGCCACCGGGCCTCCACCAGTGGCTAATGCCTTGGGTTCAAGTCCTTCCTGCAGCAGGTTAATTATTTTCATTTCACGGCCCGTCGAAAAAAATTCCCTGCTACATCATGGATGTTTAGGAAGGATGGCAACCTACAGATAGCCTGGTGCTAATAGCTTAGATGTTGGTAAGTCATAAAAATAAAATAGACCTCATAGAGAAGAAAGAAACAAGGCATATATCATGTGCAATCTATAGATGAATTTGGAGAACTACTAGAAAAAGGCCCTCTGTAGGACTAGAATTCAATTTTAAGAGAAGACTTAAAGCCGATTCGAAATAATGAGGGGAGAGTGTTGACATGACTGGTCCCATCAATATTATATCAGGAAGTTCAGCCTTAGAGAGCCTTTTCAATTCCACATTGAGTTCATTGAAATCACGCTGAAGTCGTGCTATATGGTTCACAACCCCTTCATCTATACTAATAATACCATATGAAAAGAATAATTCCAACAGTCTATCAACTCTCTGGCTTGAACTCAATTCATACACAGATGTTAAAATGTCCCATACCTCCTTAGCAGTCTTGCAAGACGAGGTAAGTTCCTCGTTGGTAGGATTCAGGGTGTTCACCAATATCAGCTGAGCAAGTGAGTCCTTACTTTCAAACTCATCCATATTGGAATTTATTTTCTTTGAACCGCTCTTTGGAACGGGGATATGAATTTTTTTTTTTTTTTTTTTTTTTTTTTTTTTGTTCTGAGAAAGTTATTCCTCAGTGTGACAGAAGAGGCACATTACTCTTGTGTTGAAGCATTATAAAGTTTCTGATGTTCTCAGTGGTGATACAAAGTTGTTGGAAGATGGTTCCAATATGGATGAGTTTGAAACTAAGGACTCACTTGCTCAGCTGATATTGGTGAACACCCTGAATCCTCGTTGATAGGATTCAGGGTGTTCACCAATATCAGCTGAGGGTAAATGTGAAGGAGCGCGGTCTCCACACCGATCCTTTTGAAATGTTGCACTACAACGTATTTTGATGCACTAAACACGAATCCGTTAAAAAAAAAGCTCGCTTTTCACTAGGAAAGAAGTTATGAAACACTAAAGTTCACTGTTGTGCGGGTTCTGAAAGGTAATGTAACCTACTATGTTTGTCAACATGCGCATGCGCGGGTATGGAAAAGTTCGTAATAAGGATGTCTAATTGAAATTTACCATCAATTATTTACCAATTTATCTCCAGTTAGTTATTCAAAAATATTTTTTTTAAATAATAAACCATTCTTTAATTTTTTTTTTAAAATTTTAAGAAGATATCAAAACTCTAGTCAATCCAACTCGCTAAAATTAATAGAATTCTTTTCATTTCTGCGAGTTGAATTGACTAGGGGTTTTGATGTTTTCTTGAGCGAGCGGAAACGCATAGCACGTATGCCCAAAAGCGACAGTTTACGACCAAGTCAGGTACCACAAGGTGAGTCTAAATATCAATTACACTTCGTCATTAAGGACTATTGCGCATGCCCGTGTTTACAAATACGCTGTTACCCCGTCTTTTATAACCTCCATAACAGTGAACTTTAGTGCTTAATAACTTCTTTCCTAGTGAAAAGCGAGCTTTTTTTTTAACGGATTCGTGTTTAGTGCATCAAAATACGCTATAGTACAAAATTTCAAAAGGATCGGTGTGGAGACCGCGCTCCTTCAAATTTACCCAGCTGAGCAAGTGAGTCCTTAGTTTCAAACTCATCCATATTGGAACCATCTTCCAACAACTTTGTATCACCACTGACAACATCAGAAACTTTATAATGCTTCAACACAAGAGTAATTTGTCTCTTCCAACGTGACCAGTTACTTTGATCCACCAGTTTCTCCACAGAAGCCTTGAAATCAAATGATCTTGATGTGTTCATCCTCAACATACAGTTGAAACACAGTAGGAACTGCAACCCACCAACACAATTTAGGCACTTCAACACAATTAAGAATTCACAGTTCGCGAAAGCCTGGGCCCATAACCTATTGATTGAGCCAATTTGTTAAAAAGCACTTTTTATTGTAACTTGCAATTGCTGGACTGAATAACAACATATTATTATAAAACATCTGTCTTGAGTTTGGTTCTACTGGGTAGCTCCAACAGTACTATGGAACCCCAGATGGAGCCATTTTAAAATATTTTTCAAAAACAAGGGCAAAGTAATTACAGAAACACTTGGAGATGAGTACATTCTATAGAATTTTAATTTCATGATTCTAGGAATTTACAATACTGTGCCATGGGTTCACAGTTTCTATATCTGAAAAAAATCAACAACAGATTTTGTTAACAGTTAATAAACTTTATTGGAATAATTAGAAAAACATGCAATTGTAAAGTTAACTATATTAAATTTAATTTTTGGCAGACTACCTACACTTAAATTTAATTTGAAAATCTTAACAACAAGTAAAAATTTCTATATAAAAACATAATAAAATTGATATGTATATCCATTGACATAATGGTAATTGTCCAAGTTGTAATGATAGTAGAATGTTTCACTTCATTAAAATTTAAATATAATCTTGTTACAATCATTCAACTGATTAAATAGTTCTTAAGCGCATGAAATTCAGTAAACAATTGATTTTTGAAGCAAAGATCTCCAAGGTGAGTTTAAAAGTACTTAGTATTAAAACAGTAATTGAATTACAGATATTGTAATAAATAACATAATACAATTTTATTATAGTTATGTTTAAATATTGACTGATTGGAAAGTAATAAAATTACTATTAGTTACTCTTCAACAATTAAATGTTGTTTTATGGAATGATTTCCTCCTGGCTTCATCCTCTGCAGGTATAGGCTTTACATCTTAAGGTAATTTTAAAGGATAAATTTTGACATTACTAAAATAATAGATAACAATACAAATTTATTCAAGGAATTAACTATAATACATAACAATTTTTATATTATGTTATCTTTCCTAAAAATATTACTCACATTCCTAAAAATTTCAGAACTTCAGAGATTAGTAACATAATATTATTTTTGTAAATTATTTATTGATACCCTACTTTTAGTATTGTTTATTGATGTGTTACTCTTTTTGGCGTCACATCAGGAGCTTTTCACAATAATTTGTTTTATACTAAAATCTAAAAGCCCATGGAGGTAAACTTCTGCCGTTTTAGTAGTAAGAAAGCTTAAAATTCAAATAACTATTATGAAACAGGCGCACTTATATGTTATTAATTTTAAACCTGCCATTTGTATTAATTACATGTTTTTAATGGTGCTTCTCAAAAGTGAGATACTATTTTAAGTTGGCTTCATTTAAGTGGCATCCATGAGTAATTTACAATCAATCTGCAATTCTTAAATTTGATTAAAGCTAGTGGCCAACAGATTTTCTGTTGTTAACCAAAATACAATTCCAACATAAAAATTGTGCAAAAGTTCTGATACTAGTTATTACTAAAATTCAGTCAGCTATTTATACTGGTCTAAGATCCCGGTATACAATGACCTTCATCGAGCTGGTTAATGGATGAAAATTATTTTATACTAAATTAATTATGTCAATAAAGATATTTTGAATGGGTTCCCTGAAAAAATCAGTCCAGAATATGAATTATTAAAAATTTGAAAATTAATTATTTTTTTTAAAATTGCATCGATTTGGTTAATAGACAAATTCCATACCAATCGAAAGTATGAAGCCTATAGAATATGCAAACGATAGGTGGCCTATTTTTTTCCTGTCACAACTCTTGGGTTGCCCGGTGTAAACAGGTAACTCGAAACGAGTAACTTGCATCGGTCTGATTAATGAATTAAAGTTAAGTTAAAATAAAGATCATTTCATTACGAACACGGTGGTATAGGGTTGTCTAATTTTCATCCATTAACCAGCTCGATGAAGGTCGTTGTTTACCGGGATCTTAGACCAACTATGTTAAAGCAATTATATAAAATGCAATGCTTATCAGAAATATATCAATAAAAGAACTTTTCACAAGCATTGCAAGAAATATCACAGGTCGTTTGGCGAGAGGAAATGGATTCCGTCGAACATGTACCACAACTCAAAAGCTCAGTAAAACTTCATTATAAATAAAATATTAATTCTATAGGTGCTTTTAGATTAAATTAAAAAAAAAAAAAGTACACAATATACACCTCATAAAATAGTGGTTTCACAAAAGCATCAATGTACCCCAAAATATTTGTGCAATACTTTAGGGACTTTTTACCACTTAACAAAATTTATAATATACAAAAAATAAAATTGACAATATATAACCAGTTTTGAAGTATTTTAACATTCTTGTTGTTGTCTAATATAATTTCAATTCAAAATAATAACTTTTTTTAAATTACTAATAAAACTTTGAACTAATGGTCTAGATGTCAATGCGCCATAAAATAATAATAATAAAAGTACTCTTTTACTATTTTTAAAAATAATAAAAATCAGTATTGTGCTCACAGAACTCACTTATAAAATCCTTCTTCTAAAACAAACTAACTTCACAGCCCATAAAGCACCCTGCGAACTAGGTGGACAAAAATTATGAAAACAATCATTGCATTAAATAATTTAGAAGAGAAAGCTTAACAGTTTTTTTTTTTTTTTTTTTTTTTTTTTTTGCTCAAATGTTTTTAAAATTTAGGTTAAACATCATTCTTTAACAATATTAGAACACATTTCAGGAATAAAATGCATTATATTAGCTTAACTTATAAGGTAATTTCACTAATAAGACGTTTAGCTTTTACATTTTACTGAAATTTTAGTTTTTACAACATTTTATGTTATTATCTTTTATCAAATATTAAACGGTAACTAAAAAATTACAAAGCAATTTTGAATAGGCGCATTGGCCAATCAGATTAGAAACATATCACAGATAAATTTACGAATGATCATTTATTTGCTTACACAATAAGCTAAACATCTCCTCTTTCAGTATTTAGATCATGGATATAAAGAATTGTTGGAGGCACGGTGGCCGGAAGTGTTAAGGCATGAGCACTTAACACTCTATGCCAAGGGTAGTGGGTTCGATTCCCACTAAGAGGGGTGGCTTTTCTTTAGAAAAAAGAAAAGGCATCATCCCTATCCTGGCTAGAAAAGGGTGGTGACCTATAGATAACCCGTCCTAAAATTCTGCGTTAATTATAATGGACGTTAAAATTTAAATAAAAATAAAGATTTTTTTAAAATTAAACTCCAACATTTGACTAATTATGATTTGTAAAGCCAAAAAAAAAAAAAAAAATAATATTATTTATAAAACATGTTCATAAAATTAATACTAAAAAAGGGCTTGAATTATTAAAACCTAAGAATGTAAACAATTTTATTAATTTTAATTCTACAAATTGTTGGCAAATGTCAATGAATTGACACCAACAAGATGCAATAAGCATGATAGAGATTTCTAGGTTGTTGGAAGGTAATTCTTTATTATTCTGTTTTTAGTATTTTCTTTTAAATTATACATGTAGTGTACATCATTAATGATAAAAAACTTACATCTTTCCTATTTGTTAAGAATTACAAAAGAAATATATTTATTGAGAAGAATATTAGTCCCGAACAGGCTGTGAGAGCCGAGAGGGGCAGTTACAATACAGACACGGCACACTAGGGAGATAGTGTGGTCAGTACTACGCTCCGGCTGCTTGATTTTCCCCATTGCAGGTACTCATTAAAGGCTGGTTGAGCCTAGAGATGATCTGAAAATCAAGTAGACCATAATTTGTGAAAGACTTACTAAGAACCTACCATGATAATAGCTTACATCAAGTTCTTTCAAGAAACAATGAAACATATATATTCTAGGTGAAAGGCCTTTGCAGTAAAATTACGACCGCAATAGAAGTGATCGTGTGTAATCTATCAAAGAAATTAAAGTATACAAATTATTATTTTTAAATAGTTTTATAAACTTTTCTCTTTAATTTGTTCTTTCTACATTTAAATAATTATTGTCTAAACTGAAAATATTAAGGTTTTTTTAGTTTTCCGTTGATTAAAACAGTGGAGCCCATCATTTGGAAAAGTACAGATTAGACTATTTAGTTTCAGCAAGTAATATGAAGAGAACAAAAACCTAATACTGACCTTTTTTTACACTGAAAGGAAATGTTTCTAATTCTTTCCACATCATTCTCTAGAGTAGACACTGAAGAGATCATAAAATCTTTTAGTAACAATATTAATAGTAAAT
Organism: Gonocerus acuteangulatus; assembly: GCA_946811695.1. Classification (NCBI taxonomy): domain Eukaryota; kingdom Metazoa; phylum Arthropoda; class Insecta; order Hemiptera; family Coreidae; genus Gonocerus; species Gonocerus acuteangulatus. The sequence goes on from OX328128.1 coordinate 60,182,577, forward strand.
GTTAATGTAGATCAATTGCAAATTGAGAACCCAAATTTTAAACACTACAAAGTGATTCACTTAAACATATAAACTATGCTAGATAACCATTTGTTCAACCATCGCATCGTACTTTTTAATGCGATACGCTGAACTCTCGAGAGCAAACGTCATTTGTAATCTTCTATATCTAAGAAAGCAACAAGGATGAACTGATACTGAATTACAAAAAGGCATTCTGCTATGAGAAATGTGCAAGTCCACCTTCCATTAGCATCGACCTAAAATACTGAATGAAAATCCTGAACATGTACTGCTCTCGGTTTATTGGGCAAATCCCTTCCATGAATCCTATATGTCCTCCTCTTGATGTGACGACAATGCATAGATTATCCATTTTATTGGCAACATCAACAGGAATACCTAAAAGATAAATGATATATATTTAGATTACATTTGTAAAATAATAAGAATTCTATTCATAGTTTCGGTTTAATACTTAAAATATTAAAAAAAGTTTAAACGAAAATAGAAATTGTCAGGGTTCGGTCATTGTGTCTTAATAATATGAGATTTTATACGTGAAAAGGGTTTTATTGTTTTCCGGCGTTTTGACTTGAAATTCAAGCCTTCATCAGGGCTGTAAAACAAGTAGGACAGATTTAATACTAATGTGCGTGTGTGTGTGTGTATATATATATACACACACATACAAAAATACTAAAAAAACATTATACTATAGCTAGAGCTTAAATTAGAGGTAGATCGATACTGGTTTAAGGCGTAGATGGGTAACATGGATACAGGTATAAAATGAACAAATGCATTATGAAAATAGGCTTACCGATGAGAAGAGAGAACTATACCTCACGGCTGCGAAATCATTTCTGACTGTGGTTCTTCGTCTTCCCATCGGGTAGGGTAGGGTGAAAATTTATTTGGGTGAAAAACTGCAAGGTTGTTACACCCTAGAATTTATTTATGTCTGTCTAAATAAATTCTAGGGTGTAACAACCTTGCAGTTTCTCGCCCAAATAAATTTGCACCCTACCCTACCCGATGAGAAGATGGAGAGCCACAGTCAGAAATGATTTTGCATCATAGGTAAGCCTATTTTCATAATGTATTTGTTCATTTTATATCTGCATCCATGTTACCCGCCTAGGTCTTAAACCAGTATTGATCTTGAATTTCAAGCCAAAATGTTGGCAAACAGTCATAACCATTTTCACATAAAAAAACTACTTCCGCATCACCAACGGTCAACGATCTCCTCTCATCCAAAAAATAGTTTACTTTGCTTTTAGCATGTTCAGGAGTAAGGAGGGATCCCTATTGAAAAATTGATTTATTTAAATATTTACGTCCATAATAATTAACTAAGAATTTTGGGACGGATTATCTATTGGTCATCACCCTTTTCTAGCCAGGATAAGGCTGATGCCTGTTCTTTTTTCTCCAAAGAAAAGCCACCACTCCTAGAGGGGATCGAACCCACAACCTTTGGCACAAAGTGTTAGGTGCTCACGCCTTAACACTCATGGCCACCGGGCCTCCCTATTGAATAATAATTTTATAAGCTGGCATGACTAATTTTGGACTTTTAATATGTTTTCTTAACTATTCAAAAAGAGTCATGAAATTGTGATAAGTAGAGGACGAGGATAATTTGAAATCCTAATTCATTTCATAAGGAAAAAGTGCAGGTGTAAATGTTAAAAGGAAACGGCTAAAGAAAAAAAAAAAAAAAAAAAAAAAAAAAAAAAAAAAAAAAAAAAAAAAAAAAAAAAAAAAAGACAGTGCTTACAGTATGAGAAGAGTTAATTTCTGAAGTTTTTTAATTACACCATAAGTAAACATTGTATGGAACACATTCTAAGATGGCACAGTTTCTGTGAGAGACAGCCTTTATTATTTCTATTAATGTTTAGATAATATCCTATAATTAAGTCTTTGAACAATGTGTAAAACTACATCAAGTTATCCTTTTCAAGTTTTTACCTTCAAAAGGTTGAAATGGATCATCAGAAGAACTTAAGCAAAGAACAGGAATCTTAACTCTTGAGATTTTATCATGAAGGCTTGCTTTGTCGTAGTAATCTTCAACATCTTTGAAGCCAAATTGTCTCACAGTAAAATGGGTATCAAATTCCCTGATAGTTTTACTCTGTAAAAATAAATAAATTGGTAATGAATTGCATTCAATTGAAGGTGAGGAAATTATTACTATTTAAATAAAATAGACGTGTTTGTATAATACAGATTAAGAAAACCGAGATTTTTCAATCTTGGTTGATCATAATTAACATAGATACAAAGGACCTCTCACTGTAATGTCACTAGCAATAGTCATCAATAATAATCCTTCTTTTAACATTTATTTATTCAATGAAAAAAAAAAAAGCGCCTTAGATTCATAACCGGGAGATGGTGGGTTCGATCCCCACCGGCGGCAGGAATTTTCTCATCTCGGCTCGTTGAGAAAATTCCTCGCTGCACTCTGGATGTCAGCACTAATGGCCTAAATGTTGATGCGCCGTTAAAAAAAAAAAAAAAAATTAATTTTTGATAAAAATAAAATATTATGTTTTACAAATAGAAAATTATACGAATGTTGTTCCAGAATCCCCCCTCTCCCCTGGTTTGAAGTGTTGTTTATAAAATGTCCTATTTTTATTTTATAAATTTTATTAAAATGAGCAAAGAAGGCATTCTCTTTAAAGGAAATTTTCGACGAACGTGCCTAAAATGTGTTTCTCTATTTTTCAAAATAATTACTATACCTTGAGAACTTCATCAATAACGTTACTGTCAAAAATACTCTCTAGAACTGTCCTAGTCCTGAAACCAAAAGAAGTTATCATTAATAAGAACGAAAATATATTGGGTAGATGTGTCTGAGAGGGAGGGGGAGAGAAGATTAACCAATTGTGATCAATTTGTGACACTTATTCTTCGTAATATTATCTAAGATGTGACAGGTTTTTTTTTTAATTGGGTGCCATTAATGTAAGTTATAATTTTTTTTTAATTTAAAATTTTGATAAAAAAATAAATTTGTTTTCTGCAGCTGTGATTTCTAATTCATCTTTGCCCTAATGTTAAGAAACATTATAATTTGATTACTTATCAATTAAAGAATAACTTATAGTATGACTGGAACCACAAAATGCTTTAAATTAAGGAGTGAGCACAGCCTATTAGTGAGAGCTATGATAGACAGTTTTACCTCCACTGACAACAATATTTATATATGAGTTAGCTATAAGGTTTAGGGCTGTCGGGCTGGGCGCCCGCGTCCTTCTCTTTCCCTGCCTCTTCTCGCTTACCACTGGATCGCCAAGGCCCTTCCCATCATAGGCCTAATACGTCTCAATGGAGCTAATGACCGTAAGATTGGCAAAAAATAGAAGATAGAGATATATTGTTGAAGAAAATAATTTTAGGAATAAACGTTTAAAATATTTTTAAAAATGAAAAAAAATCTTAACTTGCTGAACAACACAATCAAAGGCGATCAACACATTGACTGCCAACTATGAGTTAACTCGTAGTTTGTATTATTTCCTAGGAAGCCAATAACTTTCATTAATTATTCTGATATGAGTGAGTTGGTGTTCAATTCTGGCCACCAACCCACTCATATCAGAATCGTAGTACTGTGGCAGTCAATTAGAAGAGGAACTTTAACTTTAAATGAAGCTTATTTTACTTCAATTCGAATGTAATTATTCTAAATAAGTGTTATGCTTCTTTCTCTTGCCTTTATTTCTACAGCTCATATAAAAGCAGACTTACCTTCTCACTATTTCACAGAGACAATTGGCAAGATGTCTATTGAGCATCAAATTGAGGACAGGCTTTTCTATGCTCTGCGATCCAAGATGGACATTCCAGGGAACTGAAATAATCATTGCACATTTCAAAAATGGTTCCGTTTGAGTAGTGAGGTAATTTCCCAATATTAGCCTGTGAAAAATTGAGATGGTTGTTATAAGCATTCATTAACACACAATATATGCACTTACATACAACATATAAATATAAATGAATAAATCTAGAACAGTCTTTATCTCATTCTTTCATGTCATAAGAAAAATTATTTAATGCACTTAAAAAGACATATCAGTTGTGAAAAGCTAAATAAAGGGTTGCATTTGCAAGTGATATAAGTCAGTCTGAAATAAATTGTAAGTCTGACTTGTACTACTTCTGTTTTGATAAACCGTACATTAATGATGCTATCTGTCAAATATTTTTAAAAATTTAGCCGTATAAAATGTTATTCCTGAATTGGTAGATTGGTTAAGTTATAATATCCCAGTAAAAATCAACCAGATTCTGAACAACAAAATAAGAAATTATGAAATCTTCATATTATCAATTTAAATATCAATTTTCCCTCATGCAATAGATACACAATGTATCTGTGAATAATGAACTTTTTTATTAAAATATAGAAAAAAACTAAGACATTTATAATGTAAAGACATTTACAAAAAATGAGAATAATAAAGTTTTGTGAAGAAATTATTTAACAAATTTTTCTTTTAGACAAATCCAGGCTGAGGATTTGAACCTAGAATTTCCTGCTTTACACATGAGTGCGTAGCCAATTATACAACCGGGCTTCATATCACAGCATGGCAGTTAAAATCATCTATTGGAGCCGAAGTTTATGACAGATGTCACAGTGCCATCTTCTCACACGAAGAAACAATTGCAGAGGCACAGGCCAGTGCATACGTGCAGGGACCCCAAAGCAAGTAATCCAGTTGGTATAGAGAGCTTCTGCACAAGATGCCGCTGATATGTCTTGCAGTGGTTGAGCTTCAGGCCACCTGGTATACCTGTCGATAACTGTCAAGCAGTAACTCGCGAAAATGCATCAGCCACGTCGTTCTCATTTCCTGCGACATATTGGATGTCAGTCGTAAATTGACTGATGTAATTTACCCACCGAATCCTCAAAGGAGTGGAGGTCTCTGGTTTCTGTTGAAATGTGAAAAGTATTGGCTTGTGATCAGTCCATATTGTGAAGTGGCGGCCTTCAATTTGTGAGGGGAAGTGCCGAATTGCCTGGTGAATGGCCAAGAGTTCACGGTCATAGGTGGAGTAGGCCCTTTGGGTTTTGCTAAAGGTCCTTGAAAAAAATCCCAAGGGCCGCCAGTTATCATGTTCCTTCTGTTGCAGTGCTGCTCCCATCGCTGTTGCTGAAGCATCACACACCAAGACTAGCTTGGTGAGCGAGCATGGTGGCCTTCCGGATGGCTTCTCTACAACCCTCAAAAGCCTTGTTAGCCTCAGTGGTCGAGAAAATCAGGGTCTTATCGGTTTTCTTTGTTCCTTTGAGGGAAGCGTTTAATGGGGCTTGAAGAGCTGCGACATGAGGGAGACAACGCCTGTAGAAGATGGGCATTCCTAAAAAACGTCTTAAGTGTTTCACGGTCTCTGGGTGAGGATAAGAACTTATGGCTTCGACTTTCCCTGGGAGGGCCGTGATTCCGTCGCTTGTAACACTGTGACCTAAGAAATCCAACTCTGTGGCTGCGAATACACATTTTGCCAAGTTAATGATTAGCCCATGTTCTTCAAGGCGTCAAAAAACTTTTTGAGATCTCTCTTGTGTTCTTCCTTGTCAGCTGATGCCACACAGATGTCATCCAAATATGCAAACATACAAGATAAGCCTCGCAGCGCGCAATCCAGGAACCTCTGGAAGGTCCGAGCTGAATTCCGAAGACCAAAGCACATACGCTGGAATTCGAACAGTCCAAAAGGGGTGATAATAGCTGTTTTGGGAATGTCGTCTTCTGCAATAGGGATTTGGTAGTATGCTCTTTGCAAGTCTAATTAGCTAAAGACTCGTTTCTCTTGTTGGTTCACATTGAAGTCTAGGTAAAAGTGAAGTTTCATGCCCTCAAAACCGATTTTTTTTCAAATTTTGTACAATAACGTATTTTGATTCACTAAACATGAATACGTTAAAAAAAACCTTCGCATTTAACTAGGAAAGAAGTTATTAAGCACTAAAGTTCACTGTTATGCGGTTTATGAGAGCTAATGTAAACAACTAAATTTGTGACGACTTTAAGGGATAAATGACGACTTTAAGGGATAAATGACGACTTTAAGGCATACACGCTATGCGTTTCCGCTCGCTACGCTTGCTCAAGAAAGTAACAACACCCCAGTTAGTCCAACTCGCTAAAATTAATAGAATTCTATTAATTTTAGGGAGTTGGATTGACTGAGGTTTTGCTATCTTCTTGAGCGAGCGTAAACACATCGCACGTATGCCCTTAAGCGACAGGTGACGACGGGTGAGGCTGCCCTTAAAATTAACAATATTTTTGAATAAATGGTTTATGAACATTTCAAATGAGAGTTATGTTTCCCAATGTTACATATCTGCGCATGCGCATGTTTACAAATACACTGTTGACGCCTAGTTTTATAACCTTCCTAACAGTGAACTTTAGTGCTTAATAACATCTTTCCTAGTTAAATGCGAAGGTTTTTCTTAACGTATTCGTGTTTAGTGCATCAAAATACATTGTTGTGAAAAGTGTTAAAGAAATCGGTTTTGAGGGCGTGAAACTTCGCTTTTACTGAAGTCTGCAATGTTTGGGACTGCTTAACGGTCCGGTACCGTTTTCGCGTTAAGCTTTCTGTAGTCCCCACACGGCCTGATTCCTCCATCCTTCTTCGGTACAATGTGCAATGGACTCACCCATGGACTGTTCGAGGGGCGGATGATCCCCTCTTCCATCATTTGTTCAAACTTGGGTTTAGCTGCTGTGTATCCATTGAGTGGTAACCTTCGTGCTTTTGCAGTTACAGGTTTTCCGCGAATCTCGATATGATGAACATTGGGATGTGAACGTTTTTTTGCGAAGGCGTTGGGCTGAGTGAGGTTAGGAAATCGTTTTAATAGTTATGTGTACCACTGGCCCACAGGGATAAGAGAAATAGCCGAGACATGTACATCTGCAGTCCTTCCTTTAGTGGTGTGTCCTTATGTTATATCCACTAATTGACAGCCAGATGTACCATGAGGTTGAAGCGGTACAGGAAATCAGCTCCGAAACTTGGTTGTTTAACTGCTGCTAGAGTAAAGCGCCAGGACATGGAGCGTCGTAACCCGAAATCCAGTTGGATAGGTTGGTATGGGAGCCCCATTAGCTGCGTAGAGAGTGAACTCATTAGGTTTGGCCTGTGTTTGCTTCTCTATTGGGAATACTGATAAGGCAGCGCTCGTGTCTATGACGGGATTGCCAATCAGTAAGAAAAAGACGGTGGTGAAGAAATTCTGTGATGGATTCTGCCTTAGCCATCACGACACCTAGTTTTCTGAATGGTTTGATAGTTTCCAGGTGCAGGGAGGCCGACATTTCATGGCCTTATCGCCAAATGTTGCATGATAGAAACATTATCGCTCTTAGTGTTTTTTGGGGAAATCGGGTTTGACAATCTAGAAGCAACGAGAGATTTTTCTAGGTTTTCTACTCGTTTGGAGAGTTTATCCAACGAGTTCAGGTGCTCATCCTCCCAATTCGCACAGGAGGGTCTTGTTGAAACTAAATCGCAACTCTTTAGCTCGTAAATCTCGGCGATACGATCAGCTAGATTGGCTAATTTATCAAGATCGGTTTGGTCTGTTACTGTTAAAGCCATTCGCAACTGATCAGGAAGTCCTCTTACCCATATAAATTTCAATAGATCGTCAGAAACTGACATACCGTCTAGTCGTTTTAGTTGCATTAAGAACTGTGAAGAACGTTGATCTCCTAGTTGCTGTTCATCAAGAAGTTCTCCAAACTTAACTTGATGTCCTTTCCCAAATATATTCATTATTCAGTCTTTTAATATTTGGTAGGGATTGTCGTCCGGTGGATCAGGCATAAGGTCCATTACTTGCTTCGCGGTATCTACATCCAGTTGGGACACAATATAGTGAAATTTCGTCATGCTATTTTTAACACCATGCAGTAGAAAAATGGTTTCAGATTGTTAAAAAAAAATACATCAGGGTCACGTTTATGGAAGATTGGGAGCTGGGCCTTGATAGCCATAGCAGAGGAAACGTCTAGTTGCTGAGGCATCGAAGCCGGGCTTAGTTGGTCTCCGTCTGCTGAGCGAAGGCCTAGCAAATCACCTTCCATTATATTGTCTTTATGGGAGCACAAAAATGAGTAAATTTATTTTCTCACCTTCCTTGTGTGCTCTTCTACGTCGGGGTCACCAATTTAGAGGCTTCCTGACACTTATAAATGTAATTTAATAAGCACAAAACAACTTTTTATTTCTGTTAAACAATGAATTACTGAATTATTACTTTTTTTATAACCTCATACGATAAAAATGAAGTTTCACGCCCTCAAAACCGATTTCTTTCAAATTTTGTACAATAACGTATTTTGATGCACTAAACACGAATACGTTAAAAAAAAACCTTCATAAATGCAAAAACCTGGCCTAAATGACGACTTTAAGGCATACATGGTATGCATTTCCGCTCGCTATGCTAGCTCAAAAAGATAACAAAACCCCAGTCAATCCAACTCGCTAAAATTAATAGAATATAATATTAAGCACTAAAGTTCACTGTTAGGAAGGTTATAAAGCTAGGCGTCAACAGCGTATTTGTAAACACGCGCATGCGCAGATATGTAACATTGGGAAACAGAGAACTCTCATTTGAAATGTTCAGAAACCATTTATTCAAAAATATTAATTTTAAGGGCATCCTCACCCGTCGTCACCTGTCGCTTAAGGGCATACGTGCTATGCGTTTCCGCTCGCTCTAGAAGATAACAAAACCCCAGTCAATCCAACTCGCTGAAATTAATAGAATTCTATTAATTATTCTATTAACTTTAGTGCTTAATAGCTTCTTTCCTAGTTAAATGCGAAGGTTTTTTTTTAACGTATTCGTGTTTAGTGCATCAAAATACGTTATTGTACACAATTTGAAAGAAATCGGTTTTGAGGGCGTGAAACTTCATTTTTACCCCTCATACAATCATATGGGCAACAATTCTAATAGTTGCCACACAATATTTATCTGTAGCTCGCTGTTCAGATATATTATTATTATATAATATTTTAAGGCTAGAGTGCCCTACTCAATTTTAAATCTGTGTTATACAATGGTTTAATAGAATTAACAAATGTTAATATTTAAATTGTATATATTCCAACAAAAATGGATTAAGAAGCTGCAGAAAGGTGTAAACAAAAATTTGGCAGAATATTTGACACTAACCCTCCCATAGAAATGCCAACTGCACCTAATGTTGTTCCTTCATATTTTTTTCGTGTGTAGTCAATTACTTCAACTAGGTCGTCACTATTAGCCGCACAGTATGTCCGAGGAGTCTGAAAGAATATTCAGTTCAATACAGATGATAGGTAAATAATTTTTAAAAATTAAAGAAAAATAAGATAAACTATTTTTACATTAATTTTATTTAGTTTTCTAAATGCATTCAAATTTTTAGGAGCTCAGAATAATTACTTAAAGCATAACATCATAATAAACACCTGGTCTGTATTTTAAGAAATTTTAAATTAATTTATTGGAGGCCTGGTGGTCCTGAGAACTTAACACTCCGTGCCAAGGGTCGTAGGTTCGATTCCCTCGAGGGGTGGTGGCTTTTCTTTGGAAAAATGAAAAGGCATCAGCCCTATCCTGGCTAGAAAAGGGTAGTGACCTATAGATAACCCGTCCTGAAATTCTGAATAATATTAATGGACGCTAAAATTTAAATAAATAAATTCATTTATTTTCTAATATAATATTTATATTGTATAGAGATGTCCCAAGGTCTTGCTGACCAATAGGAATATTTCTATTGTATAGGAGTCTGATTAGCTGGACACTTGGATGAGATTAGGAATGAGATCAGCTCAAGGGATCAAGGGAAGCAACTTGTTGCCAATCTAGTCAGGCTGAAATAGTGACATTCTTGATTATTTTATACCATTAGAAGTAAACGGCCGATCCTTGGAAACTGCTTCAGAAGATTCTTCTTCAGAAGAAGCAGCATCATTCCCGAATGAACTTTCACCATTTGAGAGTGGACATGTAAGCTCTCCTAAAATGTCTACGTCCTCCCAAATTCGCTACCTGCCTGCCATTATATAAATTATCAAATATAGACTAGAAGTCAAAACACAGCGCGCCAAAAAAGTCAGTAGGCACTGCATAACTGAAGAGACCAATGTTTAAAGACGCCAAGAGGCTGTCCCAGGTATAAAAAGTAACGATACCGTCCAGAGAAACACAAAAGTTTTATTACTAGTGAATTGTGGAAGAAGTGAATACCTACGAGATCTATTCGTGGTTCTATTGATGAGAAAGACTACTGTCCACTCATAGTGAGCAGATAATACTCTGAAAGGAATAAACAAGGCAGGGATGCCAGAAAATGACTCACCCAAAGAAACTTTAAGTGTAGCCTGCAAGGTCATTTAGTAGGCACGAAGATACTTGTACTTAGTCTATGGAGGGCATTAAGTCAGCCAGAAAATACTTGGTCATAGCCTTTAAGCAGTTAATCCATTAGGAATTACATTAAAAAACACTCTGTCTACCAATTCTTTTGTGTAAGTGTTGAATGTTTTACGTGTTCTGCCGAGAATGAGAATTAGACTATAGCTTAAAAAATATGAACCAAGATTACAAGAGTTGATCGTTTGGTTATTATTTTTAATCTTGTAATAATAAATATTAATTAGATAGCACACTGATACCTTGATCACTACGGACGCAAAGTATGGTAATTCTTGTCCATATGTAAGAGCTAGAAGTCAGAAAAATTTATTTTGATGCAATAAAATGCATTACATACCTTAATGGGAATTCCACCAACACCCCTTTGGTTGAAGACGAGAATTCTGATACCAGCATCTTTGGCAATCAGTGCTATTCCTTTCACATAGTCTGAGTGGCTCCCTCCTGTCAACCCTTAAAAAATGGAGGTAAAATATCAGTTTAAGTTGTGTTAACTCGAAATATATACTTTGACTAAAATCACTAAATAAATTAAGTACAATGAAAAATGGCAATAAAGTATTCTTAATTATTTATTTACGGAGCTCCAAAACACCAAGGTGATTTTCTCGCATACATCGTGAAAGTTAATTCAATAAAATAAATAGATGAAAATAAATTATTAAAATGTATTAAGTGTAAACACAAGGGGATAAATTATAAAAAAGTCCGTCACGCAGGAGCTGCATAACTAAGCACTTTCCTCAGAATTTGGGTAGTGTAGACTGATTTCCAGAACAATTTGCTTAAAATATCCTACATAAATAAAATAAAAACATGAATAGTTCTCTTTTAATTTTGTAATGAGTAAATGATAAATTATTAATTTGCTTCCAGAGTTATGTTTACACATGATACATATTACACTACTTAATAAATACAATAAACCTCATATTATCGTATTTTGATCTAACGCAGGAACCGGATACAGTCCCTCTAGCGTTCCTTGCGGCGCCTTTGTGGACCTATGTCTGGCTGACTTTTCTATTGAAATATATTACAAAGTAAACCCCCCTTTCCGATTGACCGATTCAGCTCATTTTTATAACACTTCTTTCTCATGAGTTACCCACGACGTATACCGCGTTTCGTTACAATACAGCAGAAATTACGACCGGTATGAGTATAATAGGAATTTGGGTCCGGAGTAAACCCCCCCTCCTAATGAACCGATTTCGTTTATTTTTACAACACATATTTACCTGTGGATTAGCACTACGACTACCGAGTTTCGTCGAAATATACCAAAAATCACGGCTGGTAGTGGCGAATTGGTATTGTGGGTCCGGAGTAAACCCCCCCTCCTAATGAACCGATTTCGTTTATTTTTACAACACATATTTACCTGTGGATTAGCACTACGAATACCGAGTTTCGTCGAAATATACCAAAAATCACGGCTGGTAGTGGCGAATTGGTATTGTGGGTCCGGAGTAAACCCCCCCTTCTAATGAACCGATTTAGTTCATTTTTATATCTCAATTTTCTCTCTATATTAACACAACGAATACCAAGTTTCGTTGAAACATAACAAATATTACGGCTGCCATAGTCAAATTAGTGTTATGGGTTCGGGGTAAACCCCCCCTTCTGGTGGACCGACTTTGGTGGTTAACGAACTCGTTCAATCGTTTGCTAATTGAATGCTATATACCAAGTTTCGTGACGAAAAAACAAAAACTCTGGCCGCTATCGTGTTAACAGACACACACACACATATATATATATATATATATATATATATATATATATATATAAATTTTAACGGGGGTCATTTTCGGTGTCTACTAGGTAGGATCGATAAAGATATGAAGAAATTTTTCAAAAATTCCGTCATGAGTCCAACCTCAATAGCTACTTTCCTTCGGAGGAAAGTGCTAAAAATAGCTATACTTTGTCCCATATGTTTATACTTTATTCTTAATTAATAGTGGAATAGTTAAATGATAGAAAGAATAATTATTTGAGATGGATAACAGTTCTTTCAAGTTGAAATGTGGTAGTCTCTAGCAGCAAAGAAACTTGCCACTAACAGTAAAAACAGTATTAAAAAGAATTTTTAAGCCTCTAAAACTTCTATTATTCATAATATACTATAAGATGAATGTATACTTATCAAATATTTAACAAATAGCCTAGTGCTACTCTCCTAGTCATCAAATAAGTATTGACAACCCACATGCAGAAATGAACAGAAAATTACCTCAGATTCAGAGGCCTTCAGATTTCAAATCACTTAAATCATAAAATTCTGACAAGCCACTAACTAGAAACATCTCTCTGGCATTTAAAAAAAAAAAAAAACTTTTTCCTATAACGCCTGCAATTGTTTGTTAATTAATGTGTTGTGTGGAAAGCAACTTATAGTTGGGCAACTAAACTTTCTTTGTTTTAAAGTTTTTCTCTTTCTTTTGACAGCTGTTAATAATAAAGATACTATTGCTCTCTTACAATGAAACAAGCTATGTAGTATTCAAAAGTAAGAAGTAAATATTAGCCAGAAAATTTGTTTAATATATATTTATTTATAAGTTAGTTTAAGCCCATTGCTTGTAAATGTGGCGGGAACCAACTAACTAGCTGAGGAAAGTGCTTAGTTATACTCCTACATGACTTTTTTCATCTGCAATGTATATTCGAAAGCTTGATTGTACATGTTTAATTTTGTGCTTAGAAGTCCCCATGGCCGTGAGTGCTAAGGTGTATGCACTCTATGCCTAAGGCCGTGGGTTCGATTCCCACCAGGGGTGATGGTTTTTCTTTTGAAACAAATAAAAGCATAATAATAATAATAAAGCTACAAATAAAAGCAAATTGCATAAAATGTTCCTGAGATTGTCTAATTATAGAACTTTTCAGACTTTCCTTCAACTTAAAAGAAAGTATACATTTAGAAAAATTATTCATATTTTTATTAATTTATCTAAATAAGCCAGGGTAGGGTTAATGCCTTTTCTTTTTACGAGAAAAAAAAGCCATCGCCCCTCCTTAGTGAAAATCGAACCTCCAACCTGAAGCACAGAGTGCACATGCCTTAACACTCATGGCCACCGGGCTTCCAATTTTAATTTAATTTCAGTTAAACTTTACTACTTTACTTTGCCATTTTGTATTACATTTATTGGTATTCATATATCAGTAATTTAATCTATTTTTATAGATTTTAATTTCACTACAGCAATTTCAAAGTCTAATTTTCTTTAATCATTTGCTTTCTTTCTTCTGAATAATTATTTTTTATTAAACGTTTTATTATTTTTGACAAAGGATTGACAACAGTGCTTCATGAGTTAATGGCCTAAATTTGCGAAGCTCATAAATAAAGGAATAAATAGTTATACAACATTAGGAGCAATTGCTTAAAAATATTGATGTTATGAATTGTAAATTACCTGGTAAAACAATAATTGTAGGCGTACTACTAGGGCAATTCTCGGATGGGTCGAGCACATCTAAATAGATCTGACCTCCATCCTTGAGAGTTAATAAATCTCTAATCAAAGAAAAAAGAAAAGTCATAGAATCAATTAATTTGAAACATTGAGGATGACATTACTTATGTATAATTTAAGTCATTACCTCTTGTAATGAACCTGCGGCAGTACTGAAACACGGACAAATGTCGCAAACAATGTCTGTGCTCTTGATTCAATACACCAGAATGTTGGCCAGAATGTTTCCTTCAGCTCTGGTATATATTTATCGATATAATCAGCAAACTTCCCTTTTGGATTTGTTGCAAGAAGAGGTTTCTGATAATAACAAATTAATGAATGCTCAAAAATTCAATTCACATTGAAGAAAATAATACTAGTAAAATTAATATATGGAAAATGTTATCAAGAAAACATTAAGGGAACGCTACAAATGTAGGCGACAACATGTCAGAGGCAAAGACAAATTTTGGGGGTGGATTTACTACAGATATTTTTTATATTATTTACGATAATAAAACAATAAAATTTTGTAGATTAGATTGCATTAATAACAAACAAACCTAATTTTGACCAAAAATGTAAGTTTGACAAATTTATAACTTATTATTTATCCTAACAAATAAAATCTTGTGACCTGTCAAAGATAATATAAAAAATATGTTTTGTAAATTTTTATCAAAATTGGTTGAGTAGAACATGATATATCTTGTAAAAAAGTTTAAAAGAAGTTGGTTTTGAGAATACATGTATAAAATATTCTTAAAGGTATATACATGAAATTTGTCAACTTCATGTAATATGCTTTATTTATCGCTCTACATGTCCACAGGAGCAACTTAATTATACATAAATAAATTTAGCCTTAGCTAAAGGGGCCCTCACACTGACAAAAAGTTTTCCCAAAAATTTGAAGGTGTCGGTTTTGTACAAAAATATTGCGAGTTTGAGGAGAAATACTGCGCATAAAATGGGGTATTCAATATTTTGTGGGTCTTTCAAAAGTTTTCTGAAAGTTTATAGCATGTTTGTGTATCACATTTCTTAATCAGAGTGCAATTTCATTCAATCTCAGGAAACTCTAACAAATTGTAGGTTCCAAGCTCAGTTCTCGAGAGAAGCTTATGAAACTCAGGCCTGTAAGAAACAGTTAGTTGGACTGTGTGAGGATAGATTTCTTACAAGAGATTGGACGAAGAAAAAGTGAGAACCAAGGACCGATGCTGCAGAAAGGTGATACCGCAATCTGGGTTGAGTTTGGACAGGTCATACTAGTTCAGACAATAGTCCATGGTGGAGGAAATCACTGCACTGGTGATTTCCTGCACCATGCACTATAGTCCGAACTCGTACAACCTCTCCGAACAAATGGGGTACTTCAGCAACAGCATATAATAATGTAATATTTCTTATTCTACACAAATATTTAAAAATTATTTAACACATGAAAACACAGTCTAATGCGAGTATTGAATTACTGTGTATTGAATTACTTAAGCAAAGTATTTGAAATTGCTAGCTCCAACAATTTCAGATAAGTAATTTTAAGAGGAGAAAGTATTAATTGGAAGGTTATTGATATAACTCTAAAAAAAAAGTTATTTAATGCAATAAGAAATACAGAAAATGCAAAAAATAATCACCTTGCCAACTTCAAATAAATAATAAAGAATGTACAGAGATGTCATGGCGGTCCCTAGATACCAGCTTGGCTGGCTATAAAGGTTATCGAATGCCTCTGCAACCCAATTCATCTACAACAAAAGAATATAAGTATCTCATGAATTAAGGAATTTTTAAAAACAATATATAGTTTGCAAATAGCAAATAACACATTTTTAATACCATCATTTTATAATCCTTAGATGTCACAGACAGTCAACACAACTTTATAAAATATTCTCTAAGTGTAAAAAAAAAAAGTTGTAACAGAATGAAACTGCATTTTAAAATAAAATAGTTTTTTATTTCCAAGATTTCAGCTTGAATTTCAAGCCCACATCAGGACTATGAGGAGAGGAACTGATCCGTTTGTAACCCACTCACTGATCTTTTACTCAGCACTAATGGAAGAGATCGAGCAACTTCCTAATAGATCAGTTTTTCCTCGCTTCATAGAAAGAAAAAAAAGCTTCTCGCTTTTTTGAAGCCAAAAAGTTAACAATAAAAATTCATTTTTATTTTCAAATCTAGTTTTATTAACTATCTTGACTAAACCCAGACTATTTATACACTATTTTATTCCCACAGTCAACGTTTTCTTTTGAATGTAAAATAACAATATTGGGATCACTTATTCTATAAATAAATAAGAATATTTTTCTGCTTGTCATGCAAAATTATTGAATTCTACAATCGAATATAATTAACAGAGTTTTAATCCCTCAATTTTTTTTTTTTTTTTTTTTTTTTTTTATTTAAACTAGTAAATAAAAGTGACAAAACAGTATGACTTAAACAGACCACATTTTTAGCCATTTAAAAAGCCCAAGTTTATAGAATTAATTAAAAAAATGAATACAATCACAGCAAAAACCATAGGAAAATCCTTTTTGCAGGTAAATAGCCCTCATGAAAAAATATATGAATGATATTTATTGATATGAAGCACTTATTTTTCTCTCGCCAAATTTTATGAGCTAAATTAATGAATATGACCTCTTAAATAATGCTCCCATCTTCTCAAACATATCAGTTCAATGGTTCTCAAAAAGTATCTTACATGTGAATTTATGTACATATATGCTAGAAATCAGAGATATAAAGGAAAATTAATGGAAATTAGTTAGATCAAAGATCAAACTGTTTTAAACGTTATCCTTGTAATTCTCGCTTTCTACATTTAAATCCACTTTTTTTTTCTTTATTATTTCTTAAGTACTCAAGTTTATGAAGCTTACGGATACGATACGGAAAAAAAGTCTTAAGAAAACCTGCCTACCATAATTTTCTTTTGTCGATTTAACATTTTTTTTTTTAAGGTCTACCATATGAAGTTATACACTAATTCAACCATTTCAAGTTGTCTAGATATTGGTAGTTTTGAATTTGAATTCAAAAGTATTTTTGGATAGCTATTCATGAGAAAAAATAAATAAAATACAAATATACTAGCACTAAATGATTAACAGAGATGAAAAAATTTTCATTACCATTGATTCAAAATATTATCGAGAAAAACAAAGAATACTCACAAATTATTTAGGTGACTATTTAAACGTAACATAATTATTTACCTTCTTTATGTCATTCCCTGTGATCTAATTTAATGTAAAATTAGAACATATATAAGCTACTTTTTTTTTTTAAATGCATTTGTTACACTATTAACTTAAAAATATTCAGGCAAAAAAGTTACTTCTGGAAAGGTTTTGTGAAGGAAAGATTAAAATCATTTGTGTAGCTACCATGTAATTAAAATAAGAAATCACAAGACAAGAAACACAACTGAAAACGGACAGGACTTATATGAAATCAATTTTACATTGCCTAATAATACTGCATGAGTATTTTATTTGTCCAAAATTAAAAGGTTGTGACAAACAGAAATCACACACAAAAAATCAGAGTATAATATTAACACATACACATATCAGATTATCAAAGTAGATTCTCAATTTTTTTTGAGGGATTAAAAAAGTGCTCTGATATTTTTATTCTTTAAAAATGCAGATTTATTTCCTAGACAAAAGAAAAAAGAACTCCAATTTACTCGGTAAATTATACATCCAAATATAACAAGTGTGGTTATTTTTGCAAATAATGTTCATTTTGATAGTGTCTTCAAAATAAAACGCTACAAAATTAAAGATTAACATTTACCCAATATTTTTAAGCGGAAATTAAAATATCAGAAGAGGAATGTGGAAGAAACAATAATTGGAAGTAAATAATTTCCTTGTCTTACCTTCGCAAATAAAATTAGAAAAACTTGACTCGAAAGGTTGGCTGGAAGGCGAGCCCTCAAAAAGAAACAACAGGCCCTGCTAAATCCTGTACACCTCTTTGCAGACTGAGGCTAGGCGAATGATAAAGAATCATTTTTTTTCTTATAACATAGAGACTCTAAGCCCCGCCTCCTGCATTGATTGCCATGCAGTTCAGGACTTCCCCGCCAGATAGCGGGTCAGTCGACCAGCGTTTAAAGTTTGCGAAACCAAATGATTGACATAAATGACGGACTGGTTTTAATAGATTTTCAGGAATGCGGAGAAAAAGTCTACACTCAAAGGTTTTGTAATAGTTTATAACGTACAACTAATAGAAAACGTGTGAATTTTTCTTTACATTTCTGA
Source organism: Gonocerus acuteangulatus (assembly GCA_946811695.1). Lineage (NCBI taxonomy): Eukaryota > Metazoa > Arthropoda > Insecta > Hemiptera > Coreidae > Gonocerus > Gonocerus acuteangulatus. The sequence continues at coordinate 60,200,843 of OX328128.1, forward strand.
AAATTAACGTTTACCGTCAAGTCATGTCAATTGTGTTTATAGAACTTAATGTGACCAAAACTTCCCGTCTACCTAAATAAAGATATCCAATAATAATATCAGTTCTTTGTTATAAACATTTTTAGAATTCAATAAATTTCATTATGACCTGTAATTTAAAAAGAAGTTAACGCTGGGTAAGGGCCTTTACCAGGGCAATTGCATTTAATGGCATGGCCCATTGGGCAATGTATAGGCAATGACATTTAATTCTATAAATAGTAAAATCTATAAATAGATAACTTGTAAAATGTATTTAATTATTAACAATTATAAATATTTATAGGAGGCCTGGTTGCCGTGAGTGTTAAGGCCTAAGCACTTAACACTCCGTGCTAAGAATCGTGGGTTCGATTCCCACCAAGCTTTTCAAAAAGGAAAAAAGATAAGGCATCAGCCCTATACTGGCTAGAAAAGGGTGGTTACCTGGACGTTAAAATTTAAATAAATATTTATAAATAAATAAATATATATATATATATATATATACATATATATATATACATATATATATATATATATATATATATATATATATATATACATATATATATATATATATATACATATATATATATATATACATATATATATATATATATATATATATATATATATATATACATATATATATATATATATATATATATATATATACATATATATATATATATATATATATATATACACACATATATATATATATATATATATATATATATATATATATATATATATATATACATATACATATATACAAGCTGAGCCTGCAAACGTTGTTTTGCCATATACATTTTTTATTTTGGTAGTCAAATAAAAAATAGCCAATTTATTTTAAGTATGTGGTCTATAACTGAAAGAGGAATAGAGAGCTATGAGCGATGACAGGCCATGAAACCAAACATCCATTTTTAAAATTCATTGTGCTTTATTATTTTAACCAACATATTTAAAATTATATTTTTAATGCCAAATCATAAAAATAAGACATTTTGTCCAAAAAAAAAAAAAAAAAACGTTTCTTGGGGTGGACCACCCTTATCACCTAGGGGTATGAAAAATAGTTCACATCCTATTCTCAGTCCTACCGAGTATGCTCACAAAATTTCATTAATATCAGTCAAGCCGTTTCGGAGGAGTATTGTTTCAAACACTGTGACACGAGAGTGGCCCTCCCGTAGTTGGCTGGACAACTATCGACTTGGAACATGGGCGTAAATAGGACATAATTTTAGGGGGGGGGGTGGATGGGAAGTATTTGGGGGGGGGGGGTATGGAATTCTAACAATCTAGAGCTTGGAATACCGTCATTTGGGGTGAGTTCGGACACATTTTCGAGGTTTTCTCGTAATTACAAAAGACAGAATTTTTGTAAAAATCTGGAAAAATTAATGTATGAACCCTTAACATTCGTCTATCGAATAGTGTATTTTGTTTTTTGAATATCTCAAAACATTTCAATTTTTTATATCGCTAAAATGTGTCCGAACTCACCCCTACGTGTGGGGTGAGTTCGGACAGCCTTTCATTTTCGTAAAAATCTTAACAAAAAACTATAGTTGGAGTGAGCTCGGTCATAATTTACGATATTCTAAAGAGGAATATTTTCTATAATATTTTTTAGATTTACAAAATATTCCTTTACTTTTTCCTTATCGACTTCTGCTCTACACCTTTTGATGTTTTGTGTAAGGTGTTCCATTAATGGCTGATTCCTTTACATAAAGGCGTCAAACCATTCCAGTCTGGGCTTGCCTTAAAATCCTGCGATTTTTTCCTGATCTATCCAAATATGTTTTTACGATTTGGCGAATATCTTAATTGAGTTAATGGAAAGACCCATTCAGCTGCAGTTAAAATTCCCTTTGAATTTTGTTTAACCACCAGTTTTTTTTTGGTGTGCGTTCCTCTAACTTTATCATCTAAAGTCGATGTAGGTATTTTGTTGTACAACAAAATACCCGAATCGATTCGCTGCCTCTCTCAGAGTCTTCTTCTTGGTTTTAACATCGTCAATCACATTTTACAAAGCCTCTTTGGAATAAATACTGTTTTCCTTTAAGCCAAGAGGACGCGGGTACAATTGATGCATGTCCGAACTCACCCCACGGTCTGCGAGATTTTTACTTAAACGAGAAAAAAAAGCTTTTGAACCAAAAAAATAAGTTTATTTATTTATGTATCATTAGACAACATATAAACCTACTATAAATTATGAAAAATTAGTGTTTAACTACTTCCAGGGCCTCTACACAGACGTTTGTTTCTAGCATTTCGAAAATCATGGAAATTAAAACTCGCATTGAAATATTCTTTACTCACTTCAAAGTGTTGTCACGGGGATTTCGGCTTAACTATATGGTAAAAATGTAATATCGATCGTATTTGTCAAGCACATTATGACCCTAATGAAAAAGTGTGCTCAAGGTCACGTGATTTCCTGCACCATGCACTATTGTCCGAACTCGTACGACCTGTCCGAACTCACCCCAAACGACGGTAGTTAGCCAACTAAAACGCTATTACGTCAAAAATATATTATTTTTCTGAACTAAGTGATCTTATTTAATTTATTTTTATGGGTTTTATGACAATTTTCACCGATCAAATAAAAATTTCGGAGGGAGGGGGCTGTAGCTCCCTCAGCCTCCTCCCCCTTATATACGCCCATGACTAGAAACCAGCTTCCCAATCTTTGTGCCAAAAGGACTTCCCCAACGACTTCTCTACAACTGTTCTGAAGTACTTTTCGTTGGGGCGCCGTTAATCGTAATCGTATGTGCTTAAAACTTTAAAATTGTTAATATAGTTCTTCTGAAGGGGGTGGGTGTTGTCTCTGTTTAACTCACTTTTTAATCGGTTGTTTTTTTTTCTTTTAAATTGCATTTAACACTACAATGAGGCAAGATAATGTTTGGCCATTGACAATTAACAAAATGATTTATTAAAGTCCTGCATTTAGAAGACAAGATAACTCCTTTCTTTTGCTTATTCGGCTTTTCATTTATTAAAATACTTAAATATTTTTTTTAGTGCTAAAGACATGCGATTAGCAATGGTATGAACTCTATAAGATGGTAGAAGAAAAGCTATATCGTCGGCAAATAAAACAATGTTGCATTTGGTATTCATTTTGGTTAAATAATTAAAAAATAGGTACATAAATGTATAAATACACTTTGGGGCAAGTTTCGCTTTTTTAATGCATTATTTAATTTGTTGAAACAATTATTGGATTATCCCTCAGCATATACTTGTTCTAAGTGTAATACATTGGTTTACTTTTTTTTAAAGCGCTTACAGCAGTCGGTAGAATTAATCACCATGTAAATGAATACATTTGAGACATTGTCCGAGTAATATACATATATCTATTATATAAAAATGAATCGCTAAATGTGCTGCTAAGCCCAAATCTCTGAACCGATTTCGCTAATCCTTTTTTTATAATATTCCTTGAAGTACGAGGATGGTTCTTACGGAGAGAAAATTGCCTGAAAAAGTCTAAAAACAAGACTTTTCGGGTCTTTTTTACTTCGTTAACGCGAATTAATTTTTCAATAAAAACATATGTTCTCAATTATAATATTTTTAACAGTTAACGTATAAGGTTATTTGCGTACAAGCAAAAATTCACCCTTTGTTTATATTATTTTAAAATAAATACGTTTTTATTTAAGTTTATAACTATAACAGTAATAATAGGAACATGGGGAGGCCCGGTGGCCATGAGTGTTAAGGCTTGAGAACTTAACACCCCGTGCCAAGGGTCGTGGGTTCAATTCCCACTATGGGGTCGTGGCTTTTCTTAAGATATCCTGGCTAGAAAAGGGTGGTAACCTATAGATAACCCGTCCTAAAATTCTTAGTTAATAATAATGGACTCTAAAATTTAAATAAATAAGAACATGTAATCACTAGGTGATAGCCACAAATTTCTATAAAATTACAAAAGTGTTGTGTGTTTGTGACTTACTTTAAGTATGCCTCCTATAAGGCGGCGGACAAATTTAGGCCGAAGAACCCAAAATGCAAAAAATCAAATTAATTATCAATTTAATCGTACTGCCCAGGAACGAGAGGATCGCAATGAACGTGAAAGAATTCGGTCTGACCGGAGACTGGACCTATGAAGTCAGTTTGACTGTGAACAAATCCCAAGGGTAGTCATTATGTGTTTGTGGTATTAATCTACAAACCCCATGTTTCTTGCATGGTCAATTGTATGTTGCCTGTTCCCGTGTTGGAAAACCATCTGCTCTGTTTTTTTATTCGCCAGGTAATCAAACAAAAAATATCGTGTACCATAAATTACTAGAATAAAAATGAAGCTTAATCTAGAATAGGTAAGTAAAAATAAAATGAAATATAATAAGTAGGTATCATTCATAAGAAATCTGAAATTGTAATTTTCATTACTATTAAAAGAATTTTAAGTGTTTTATAATTTTTATTTTTTGACATAATGTAATTGTTGACTTATTAACTTTCTTTTTTCTTTTTTTATCTTACATTATCGACCCTACAGTGCGGTACGAGACGAACGATCCACAGCAAGCTGAAGAAATTAATTCAGAAAAAAAGAGGAATCTATACCAAGTGTATAGAATTCTACCAGGAAAAATTTGGGTAAAGAAAATATATAGTCCAAGGCTTCTGGTTTGGAGCAAGAGGGGCGATTCCAAAACTGATGCAGAACTTCCTGCAAGATTTAGGCGTGGACCTAAAGAAACTATCTATCCTCGCGGAATCTATTTTGATGGATTCCCTAGGGATACTCCACAATCATATATACGGGAGCTAACCAGCTGCTTATCAATCTTTCCAAAATCATTTTATCAAATTTGGCCAAACTTGTCATTACAATTCTTTACATTTAAAATTTTATCAAAATTCGTTTAATATTAATATTACTTAAAACATATCTTTAAAATTTATTTTTCCAAATTAATACCATAACCTTTTTTAACCAACTGAAATGAATTTTCGAAAGATTGATAAGTACGCTTCTTTTATAGCATCCCAAAACATTTGGGCAGTAAACATTATTTTTTATAAATAAAGAATTTCTCTTCTCTTACTAGCTAACCCGGTGTCCCGAATAGCAGAATAAGTATTAAAGAGAATAAAAAATTAAAGAATCGACTGATAGGCGGTACGAAGTTGGCTGGGTCAGCTAGTATATATATATATATATATATATATATATACATTCCCTAGACCTTAGTACATTTATTATTTATAAACGACATAAGTTTTTTATGATGCTTCCCCTATCATATTGATCTTATTTCCCCTTATTTGCCTATTATATCGACTTCTGCGAAGCCTTAACCTAGTTTCCTCATCACGATTAAAAAATGATGAAAATAGAAGTAGTTTTGCATTTATAGAACATTTTACATTTATTGTAGCTGTTACCTTGAGAGGGGAATGTGTATATTTTAGGCAACTTATGCGAGACGACCTTTTTGGTTTAAAAGCATTTATATTTAGAGCTTTTTTGTACAAAAATGTAGGTCTACATTTTTCGCCAGGCCAAGTGACTGCTATTTCTTTCTTTTTTTTACCATTGTTTAGAGTCGATGTCCAATTATGTAAATAGCGTAACCTAGACCTTCTGTGTTACAATTGTCGTAACCAAAATCTTCTTGGTCACAAATTATGTGACCTATAACTTCTCTGTCAAAAATATTGTTAACATTTTTTTTTTCGACGCATGTGCCCCTTACCATTAGCCCCGGGTTGGCACCCTCTCAAACATCCTTGGTGGAGCAGGAAATTCCTTCAAGGGGCACATTGGTGAAAACAATCGGGTTTGTAATCACCCGCATCTCCATAAGTAGGAATCGTATACACTATCCATCCTTTCATTGGGTGACACTTTACCTCTTTGGTTCTTCTTTTGGTGACCTAAACCTTTTTTTTTTGTCACAAATATCGTAGTCTCCTTCTTTGAGTGGAAATGAGACGTCGAAATTTGTTATCTGCATTTTCGGCGTGACGCGCAAAAATCGAGGTAAAAATTATTCAGTGCTGACAATTATTACATGACAAAGCACGAAGCAGCTCATTAGCAGACCGGGGTTTAATAGCTTGCAGATAGCATTGAAAACCATATATTGGAAAATAGATAAAACTTATCTAACTCAACTGATAAAAATTGGAGTGTAATCAATCAGTCTAGTCTCCAAGGAGGAGTTTTTTTTACTCTTTTTTGTAATTTATAATCTTGAAGAGTCATTCTACTTGAATTCTAGTAATTACATCAATTATAAATGTTCGTTCAATAATCTTGCAATGATTAAATAATTAATTTAGGAAATATTCCTGACAGTAAGATTCATTAATGTGGTAAATCTAGCATTTTGGTCATGATGACTATTTTTTTTTTCTTTTGTATCAATAATAACTTTATGTTAAACTGTCGAAGAACCAAAATAAATAAATAAAAGCTCTATTGATACTAGTGAAATGAATTTTTTTTTTAAATTATTGTGCCTTGTGATATGAACCTGCCTGAGGAAAACCCAATTGACCAAAAATAATCTCAAATGTATTTCAATTGAAGCAAAATTTTTAACAAAACTTAACTATAGCTGCTACATGTTGGATATTATGTGGGACTATCAGTATAAATGGTTAGGAGCAACAAGATTGAGTAACATACAGAGCTTCTTCTTTCGGTAGCATTTGCATCATAGACTGATAGTCCTATATAGTATCCAATAATAGCATCTACAGTTAAGTTTTTTTTTTAAATGTTGCTTGGCACTATTTTGTCCCGACCCTTTCAATTAATAAAGCACAATCTTTAGCAAGGCGGGTATTGTACGCCGAAATCTTAAAGAATTTGCTTAAAATAACCTCATCGGGGACAAAACATGATAGTGGTTTTGTTGTATTATGAAAATTAGGGATTATAAATTGTTAAAAATGTAAACAGGAGAAAGAAAAAAAAATTATATGTAGGTATAATATAACGAGTAATTAAGAAAAAAAAAAAAGCATATAGCTCATAACCCCTCTCCCTCTCTCTATAGGGAGGAAACCCACTTATGACATCGACCCAATGGCCCAATCTCCGGCTAGAAATATCCTTAGAACCCGTAGATTACAGAAAATGATCCATGATAGAAGATAGATTATTGTACAAAAATGCTTTGTATTATTTGAAAAGTAATTCGTTCGTTAACCAGGAGAATTTATACGCCGAAGAATTGTTTTTTAGGCAAAATTGGCGCAAAAAAAAAAAAATCATAGCGCTTACGTTTTACGATTATAGACTTGCAGAGAAACTTTTTATAGGTTTTGTAACGTTGGGAGACAAATTAAATCCTTTTTAATGGGATATATGTAACCGTATAAGGGAAGAGAATATAACATGCAACCGTTTTCGGAAAAGAGAATAAAACTAGTTTGCCTCACTACTTTTCGGTTTAGATACTGGGAAACGATGGATTCAGTTGAAAATGTTTCCAACTTTTTGAGGTTCATCCAAACTAAGATATTTAAATTTTGATTACTTTTGGAGTCGAAGAAGTATTTTGAAACATATTTCATTAACAGGCACAAAAAGATTTGGGATTTTCATATATTATTAAATATCTCTAAAAAGGGTTGAACATCATGGTAAGTGGAAAGTAACCATTCGAAAGCTTTTTACATTCACTACAAAAACGGTTGTAAAGTAATTTTCGGTTGAACGATCTCAGTCGGAGGAATAAGTGGGTTTCTTTGCTTTAAAAGGTTCTTTGTGACTGTTTCCCACAGTTTAGGATTGCTTGTTGTTTTTTTTTAATTGATTTTAGCCATAAAATGAATTTGCCAGTAAAATTAGATACGTAAAATGAAAAATGATTGCATGATGTTTGTATTAGAGCTTTCAGAGCGGTACTCAAAGAGGCTTTGTGAGTAATTTCCGGTATGTACATTTTCTGTGCTTAAAAACGCATAAAATCTCACTTTTCTTCAACATTTCATTGCAGCAGATGTTTACATTTTTCACAAAATATTAACTATATACAGTGGACAGCAAAAGTTTTCATACACCTAAATAATTTGAGAAAAATATACAGCTTTCTTTTCCAAATCAAGGCTAATATTTAATGACAAGAATATATTTCTTGTAAACATCTATTAAACCATATTTTCATCAAAACAACTCAAAAACATAATTGATATATATTTAACAGTGTAACAAATAATATAATACAAGAATATATGTAGCAAAAGTTTTCATACAGTTTTGAAAAACATTGTTAATACTTTTTTGTAAAATCATTTGTAAACTTTGTGGGAAGGCCTTTGCTCTTCTGTACTGCTCTCAGCCACCAAGGCATTGATTCTACCAGCTTGGTCGTCACTTCGGAGGAAATATTGGCCCATTCTTCTTCTAATTTAGTTTCAGATCAATAACTGTGTTTTTTTCAATTGGCGATGAAGGTGGGCCCACAAATGCTCAACGGGGTTCAAGTCAGTGCTCTAGGGAAGCGTTTCCAACACCTTATGTCAATTATATTGAAGCCATTCTCGAGACAGCATTGCTTTATACTTAGGATCATTGTCTTGATAAAACTTAAGAGTTCTTTCTATCACCAGTTTAGCAGCAATAACTTTTAGATTATCCCTTAAAATATCAATATATATTCGTGCGTCGATAACCCTGTCAATAGAATCCAAATTACCCGCCCCGCCGGCTGACATACAGCCCCAGAACATCACACTGCCAACACTGTGTTTTACAGTCTCAGTCAAATTCTTTTCATCTTGCGCTTTTCCAGGCTTCCACCAAACCTATGTTCACACGTCTGATCCTTTAACTTTATACTTGCTCTCGTCCTCGAGAATAACGTCATCCCAGACGTCTAGAACCTTCTGTCAATATTCTATATAAAATTGTATTCGGTTAATTTTATTTTTCCAACTTACCTTGGCTTTAAATCCATTTCTCCTCAGTATTTTTCAGATGACATTGGGCCCAGCTGATGTCCCCGGCTGTATTTCATTGCATTTGTCAATTCTGTGCCTGCCGTTTTGGGATTAGCTTTAACTTTACATACAATTAGCCTCTCAGCACTCTCTGAGAAAGCTCTTGGCCATCCCGATCGGGTCTTATCGCCCAATCTTTCATCATATTTATAGCGCGAATGATAAACTGGACTGTTGAAAAGGGAATTATGGTCAGGGCACTGATTTTGCGGTATGGCTGTCCCAGTTCTCTGAGGTAAACCACTCTTAACTGCTGTTCAATAGAAGTGTTAACTTTGCACCGGGCCATCATAACCCAAGACACTGCTCAGAACTAACTGGCCTTTAGAAGCAATGACAGATAGAGGAAGGATTAAAAACTAGTTGATTCTTGCATCGCAATGCTCTAGATAAGGGATTAAAAGACAGAATTCCAAGCTGTATGAAAACTTTTGCTAGGGTTAAATTGGATCTTTCTTCTTTATAGATACTAAATAAATATATATTATCCAGATTTTATTTGTTTCAATTACTAAATATGTCTATTATATTGATAGAAATATTATGATATCGACAAACATTTTTTTTCTTTTAAAAAGAGAATAACAGGAAGCATATTTCAACGAATTTGGTGAGTGTATGAAAACTTTTGCTACCCACTGTATATATTCCAAGCTTTTCAAGTGGCACTAATGATAAGAATGTAATGGGAAATTGCAAAGATGACACAGTTCCTGCGATTCGGACTTTTGGGTACCCGAATCTAAAAATCTAGGTTTTCCCACATTTCTCAGGAATTATAAAAAGGAAACGTATTAAACGTGGTTTTATTCCATTACCCATGTTCAAATGTCAACTATTAACGCCAAAGTGTTTTTTTTTCGCGTGAATTGTTGTACCGATATGTAAATATGTTATTTTATTTATTATTATTTTAATTATTACCTTGTTAAGGTAGGTTTACATATATCAAAATGCAGCCTACATTCTTCAAGGGGGGTGGTTGAATGCAGGTTTGAATCGGTACAATCTCCCATCCTGTCGTCTTCTGATGATAAGGTTATTGAGCCCGCACTTCTGACAGATAAGGGGCCGCTGAACACGCTTGTCGTCAGTTGAACAGATTCACAATGCCAGTCTAACCTATCGCATAATATTAAACAATGTGCGCAGATTTTTATTAGTGCTCTAGGTATTTTTTAATAAAAAAAGTCCGTCACGCAGGAGCTGCACTACTAAGCACAGTTTACATCGCTTACCTGAAGAATTTACCTAAAATAACCTATATAAATACGAAAGAAAATAATATTTTTTCTCTTTTATATTTATAATTTGGAGGTTCGCTCCCGACTAATCAGGCTAGGCACGCACGGGCCGGCAAATTCGCCGGCCGGCAGAACGACGATTTTTTTTTGTAAGCACACACGGTCCGGAGGAATTGCTCCCTCTTGGAGAGATTTAGTGTAATAACTGGACCACTACTAGGACTAAAAATTATTTACAAGCGGACCACTGCTTGGAGTGGGGAGCGTCCGGCCGGTGGTTTTACCGGCAAAATACCGGCCGGCAACTAGAGAACACAGCCGAGAGGTTTTCACCTTTTGCCGGCCCGTTGGTGCTTTCCCATTCCCTCCCATGTACTTCTGTTGCCATTGGGTGCCGAGTAGCTGACGGCCGGTAATTTTGCCGGGTGGCCTTACCTTACTTTGCCGGGTGGATATTCCTTTGAAAAAAGAAAAGGCACCAGTCCTATCCTAGCCAGTAAAGAATGGCAATTTTGTTTTTTGGCAATATATATCTGTGGCTTGGTGGTAAAAGGGCCAATGTAAATTTTTCCATATTTTGTTTTGTTGATCGACTTCCGCTTGTAATACTTGCATAAAACCAAATATATATCAATACTATATATATTTTTATAGTATACATATAGATTTATAAATATATATACATGAATATTTGTGTTTTTGCAAGTATTTTAAGGGAAGTAAATAAAAAACACAAAATATGAAAAAATTGACATTGGCCCTTTTAGCACCAAGCCACATATATATATATATATATATATATATATATATATATATATATATATATATATTCGCTCTAATTTTCGGTTTTGTTACTTAGAATAGTTGGTTCCTACGGATATGAATGGAACCGCAATGATGACGCAGTTCCATCGAGTCGGATTTTTTTATAGGATGGGTTATCTATAGGTTAGCACCCTTTTCTAGCCAGGATAGGCTTGATGCCTTTTCTTTTTTCTAAAGAAAAGCCACCACCCCTAGTGGGAATCGAACCCACGACCCTTGGCTCGGAGTGTTAATTGCTCACGCCTTAACACTTACGGCCATCGAGCCTCCTTGAAAATTGAAAAAAAAAAATATTAACTGCTTTCATTCCAAGTCTTCCGTGTGATAGTATGTACTTATGTATACATCGAAAACAGCACTGGTGAAAGCCGGGGTTCCTTCCAATTTAGTTATCTTGTTTTACTGAAAAAAATATTTTGCTGCTAATTGCAATTAAATAAAAAAACAAAAAGCAATTTAGAAAAAGTCTTACTCGTAGCAACTGCGTCATCTTTGCCCCTTTCGAATAGAAACAAGTAATTAATGTATGTCAAATATTTTGTGAAAAATGTAAAAACTTGTAAAACCTTAAAACCTAAAAAGAAAGCTGACAGCTTCGCAAGCGGAAATTACTCGTTTAAGCGACGATTTATAAGAATGAGACAGCTCTATCAAAAATTGTATTAAATCGTTCTTGTAGGAAATTTAATAAGCTTTCGTATAGGTGCTCTTCATTTACCAGTTTCCGATCCGGTTTCGAGATATATAGAAGGGAAAAATCAGTCCCGTAACAAGCCACGAGGGCCCAGTGGGGCAAATACTATAGAGGTATCTGATTCATGACCTTACGGCACACTAGAGATAGTGTGGTCAGTACTATGCTCCGGCCGTTATATAGGAATGTATATGATAATCCCAAGAAAAACCAAGGATTTTCCACTTTTCTCGAAAACGTTTATCGATATGGGCGTATATAATGAGGGGCTGTGGGGTTGCAGCCACTCCCTAAAATTTTGATTTAATCGGTTAAAGAGGTGTCATAAAAACCTCAAAAATAAATCGAATAAGATCAATTAGTTCAGAAAAATAAAACTTTGAAATATTTATAATTTCCCAGTACATCTTAGGGGGTATTCACCCTCCATCCACCCGTTGTCCAAGGCTCTTCGAAATACGCCCCCTGGTTATAGATATTGCCTTGAAAAGGTTTCATTGGATACCTTTTATCTAGAATGTTTACCTGGATGCCTATTAATGCAAAAACGCGCGCATTTCGCCCAAAAAAAGATGTTCCAGTGGACGGATTCTTCTCCTTAACGAACTTGTTATTTCTGCTTGATGTGAAATATTTTTGTCGGTACTTCTGGATTGTGGCTTTGGGCCAACCTCATTATTTTCTATAGAGGGGGGGGGGGGTTATTTTCTATAGAGACGGAAGAAACATTGTCCAAAATTCATATGACCACTGTAGAATTGTCTCTGAAGGATATTCACGGATCATAGATATTTCTCTGTTTCATGTTCTCAATCTACGAACATCCTTCAAGTGACATTACCCACCCACGTGTTCACAAACTCCCGTGACGATGGTGAGGAAGACTACCTCTCACCCAGCAGTATTGTGAAGTGAGATGCCGCGTGATGTTGTGGATACCTATCGATGTACCGTTCACGATTAGCGACGGGTGGGTCCTGAATGTATCACGCCTAGCGGTCCATCTTCAGCGGTACGTCAGGATAAATAGACTACCTTGTAAGAAAGACCGCTTTTACCAGAAGTGGAAACGACTCGCGTACGAATGGTGTAGCATTAGTATTTAAATAAAAGTCCGACTCGCAGGAACTGCAGCATCTTAGCGCGGTTCCGTTCATGTCCCTAGTGCCATTTGATAAGCTTAGAAAAGAAATAAACTTATTTTTTTTTTTATATATCTCGTGAAAATTGTCAAAATCCTATCGAACATCTCGAATAAAAGTGATATTAAGGCGTCAGGGACACCGACAGTAGCTAACTTTTACACAGAAGCGGAAATTACAGAATCTGGCTCTCATTCTAAAGCAAAGCTCTATAAATCAATACAAAATATGCCTAATAAAGCCTTTCTAGAGGATACAGAAGCATGGGCGTATATGAGGGGGGCTGAGGGGGCTGCAGCCCCTCCCGAAATTTTGAATTGATGATAAAAACTTCTCGTAAAACCCTTAAAAATAAATTAAATAAGATCACTTAGTTCATAAAACATATTTTATTTTACGTGTAATAGCGTTTTAGTTGCCTAAAACTATTCCAAGCTCTAAATATTTAGTATTCCATACCCTGGAAATGGTCTCTGCCCCCCCCCGAAATTGTTTTTATATACGCCCATGTACAGAAGGATCAAGAAGAAGTACACAAGATTGAGTAGAATACCCTGCCTAATATAGCCTATATAGAATAATATGCCGAATAAAACCTATCTCGTAAATACACAAGGACAAATAAAAGTCTTGACGAATAACAAGTCAAGAAAAAAAACTTTATTTAACAAAATAAAACAAAGTTTAGTTGCCCAACTACAATAGAATAATATACCTAATTAAGTCTATGGAGTAGACACAAATGGACCAAAAACAAGTCTTGTGGAATATTGTTTTTTTTCTAATTAAATACTTTTTATCAATATTTAGTATATAACCTTTGTTGAAAACTATTGATTGCTAATTGATGAATCGGTTTACAACTAAGTAGTCTTTATGAATATTTAGTATATAACCTATGTTTGGATCTGAGTTTTTGGGGTGCTCTCCGCCTAGGCTTTGTATTTGTGTCGGCAGATACCTGGGGTATATTTACAGCTCTTGAGGATTAACTCTTAGCAGGTAAATTTCCTGCGGCCCCCTTGTTTCTACGGGCATTGAACCGCCATATTCGCTCATAGTATCTAACCGTTGTGTAGTTTATTTTTTGGATTTAGGACTTAATATACATATGTAGACTAAATCATAGCAAGAAGTAATCCTCCGTCGTCGGTTCTTAAATATGTAGACTCGCTAATGTTATCCAATCTTAGACACATCGTATTTAAAATCCACAGCAAAAACACGACATTTCATCAGAATCCCCTGCTAAATAAAACATATATAGAATAATATGCCAAATAAGCCTATCTAGTGGATAAAAATAGAGGAAAAAAGCCGTTCGTGGTGGTAGAAAATCTTAAAAGTATTTCGCTCAGAAATCTCCGAAATATTGTCACTAATTTTACGTATCCTGTTTTATAGCCAAATAGATTTATATTCTATAATCAATAAGAAAAACCTACTAACAATAAAAAACTATGGGTAACAGATGAAAATAGGGAATACCAAGAATAATTCTAAAGAACGAAATCAACACCAGTACTGTAATCTAGATATTCATACGGCATCTTCGAATTCTAACAAACAAAATATTGATTCTAATTATACGTATCCTGTTTTATTGACAAATACATTTGACTACTATAAGCAATTAAAAACACTAGGGAATATGTCAAAGAACTCGGAGTAGGAGCCTCGACAGTTTCAAGACATTTGAAGGAAATCGACAAATCCAAAACTGACATTTCATACGGTACAGCCTGATATATTTTTAACAATGAATTGTTTTTCTTATTTTAATTAATCTGTTTTATTGTCAAATACATTATCCAACTTTAAGCAATTAAAAAATAACAAGAAATAAAACAGACAAAAAGAACAGTTCGAATAAGCGAAATCAATTACTTTAAAGTTTTAAGCTCTTATTTCTCCGATTGACATCGCCTAATCAAAACTTTCATTAGAACCTTTTTTGTAGAGCATTTAGTAAGCTTTCTAATGGTATTCTTCCGTTTCCCAAATTCTCAACCTTTTTCGAGATATTAAGGAAAGTATACAAAGTTACCAAAACTTTTTTATGTCTGTTAATAAAATATTTTATTTCAACCCTTCCTTAACTCCAAACGCAACCAAAATTTCAACATATTAGTTTTAATGAAAGTAGAACATGCAGTAAATGTTTCAACTGAATCCCATGATTCTAAGTACCCAAACTAAAAACGGCAAATTATTTTTTCAGTTTTCTTGAAAACGGTTAAATCTATCGCCTTGAAAATGGTTCCATTCGTTTTCCTAGCCCAAGAAGCCTATAAAAAGAGTACTTACAAGCTTATGAACTCAAAAACGTAAGCGTTACGATTTTTTTTGCGCGAATTTCGCCCCAAACGCCATCTTCCAGTGGGCGGATTTTTCTGGTTAACGAACTTGACCTTTCAAATTTGACGACAGATTTTTGTACCAAATTTCATCAAAATCGGACCATCAGGGAAGCCAGAAATGAGCGAACAGACAAATATATATATATATATACTGTATAGTAAGGTTATTATCAATTTTTTTAGCTTTATTTATCATCTTTTTTATATATATATATATATATATATATATATATATATATAAATATATACATATATATATATATATATATATATATATATACAAATTTGAACCACCGTTATTTTCGGTCTCTAGGGGTTCTGAAACGCGAAATTATCTGGTCGGCATTTCCGGATTGTTTCATTGTATCAACCTTATAAGCGCTAATAAAAACGATACTTCCGAAAATGTATGTGTGAGGGAGTGTATGTAGAATAACTGAGCAATTGTAAATATATAAGTCTTGTAAGTTGAATTTTAATTTAGATCATTTTAAGCAGGATACAAAAAGTTGCGTTACGTTTCTTAAGTGTCTCACAAGTATATGATGGTTTTATCGAAGGCTGGGGGTACCCGGGAAGATTGCAGAGGCTCTTCCTAATAATCAAGCCGCAGTTGACATAGTAATTATTTTTTTTAAATTTAACTAAATTCAACTAATATAATAATATTTTAGATTCTCCTATGTACTATTTTTAACGTTTTAAATCTTGTAATATATGTATACATAATTATTATTTATTTAATTAATTTTTAAGTTGTTATTTTATTTATTTATTTATTTTATTTGTTGCTGTTCCGCTTTATGGCGATGTACACCTTACATTTTATATAGTAATTACAATCATTATGTTACCTTATTGTTTACGTATTTATAATATGTATATATTATTAAATTGCCTTATAAAAGTTAAGGCAATGTTAAGTTGTTAAACATGTTTTTTTCTGTGATATATTTGTTACAATTTTGTTTTATTTAGTATTATGTTTTATTTATTTATTTGGTGATTAGACTTAGTTTGTATCCATATTTCTCATTGAAAGATAGTTTTTAATTAGATGGAAATAGCTGTTATTGCATAAATTTGTATGAGAGTACTTGCTTGGATAGGCGTATAAGATTGTTGTTTAGGGGGGGGGGTATTCATATATATTGAAAAATAAAAAAAATAAATAGAATAAATTTAGGAGGGGGGGGGGCTTGACGTGGGTGGTAAGGTGTGTTGAAAAGGAGCCTTGATTCAGCTAGGAGCGGGATTTAACACTGTCCCTTATTGCTTATTACACTGAGAATTATTTCAGCTTATCAGAGGTGCTACCATGGGCGTATATAGAAAATGATTTCTATAGAGGCTGAGAAAATTAGGGGGGCATGGAATACTAACAATCTAGAACTTGGAATATTTAGCCAATTAAAACGCTATTACACCCAATAGAAACTATTTTTCGGAACTAAGTGATCTTGTTTAATTTCTTTTTAAGGTTTTTATGATACATTTTTACCGATTTCGGGGGGGGGGGCTGCAGTCCCCCTCTTATATACGCCCATGGATGTTGTTATGGGAGGTTGTTGAGCCGATGGCAGGTATTTCAGATGATGGGAGGTATTACATAGTTCATATACACACTGCAGTTAGTTGAATCCATAGGAATGCAGCTTGCATGCGGACGTAATAGCCCCACGGGTCTGCATATCTTGAAGGAATAGTCTCACAAGGTTAAAGTGAGACTATTCCTTCAAGCAATCTTTTCTTTCATAAAAGTCAAATAAGAAATTCAGAAGAAGTAAAAACGTCGTACTAAATTCATTAGGGAGAGAAGAGAAAAAAACTTTATTTTAACAAAGAAAGTTTAGTTGCCCAACTGCATTGGGTTGCTTTCCACACTGTGGGCATTGAAAAATATAAATATATATTGGGTCATATCCAGAAGAATTTTTATATATATATAAATATATATATATATATATATATATATATATATATATATATATATATATATACAACAAAATATGCTAATAAATCAAACAACAAACTATATATACAAATAGAACTAAGAATATAATGATGAAAGTAATGTAAAAATGTTTAAAATAAAAGAAAAAGTAATGGAAGCTAAGTATATTTATTGAAACTTGAACAAATGGATAAGCTGTAACAAATTATAATTTTTCCGGTAGTAGAGGCTAGCTCATTTAGTAGATTTGGAATGTAACTGATTTCCCCCCGCCCTCAGTTTCTATTATAAAGCTTTGCCAGGAAAATAGAAATCAAGTTTTTGGTTTTACCAGATTTTGATCATCGCCTTGATGTTAAAGATCCGACTCATTGAATTTAAAAAATAATTTTACATTATTCAAAATGAATATTTAAAAAAAAATAAATTACTAGAGAGCCTAGAAATACTTAATATTATTTTGGTTTTAATAACAGACACTTAAAAAAAGTTAATTCTAATATTACACTTGCATTGCTAATAATAACCTCAAAATGAATTAAATATGTGAACAGTGTTACCGCGCCCGATTTTTAAAGCGTACTGAATTCAGGATCACATCTGAATTGCAGGAGATTCAAATATCCTCACATATAGAGCAGAAACTACTCGTAATAAATGGGAAATAAATTTAAAAATGATTTTATATTTTGCATTCCGTTATACTTTCCATCGTTCATTAAATTTTATTTAGCGCCCCCAATATTCCTTGAAATTTCAACCGCCCCCTCACTTTGAGGATCTATGAATTGGCAGATTTATATAGTCTACGTTATCTTACATCGATACAACGTTTAAGGATCGTGCTGCTATCTCGTGGATGTCACTTAACTGACAGATATGATTAAAGTTGGCAACCATTTGAATTTTTGTATTAAATGTTTTAATTTTTCTAAGTAAGTATTGATTGTATGATATTCTTTTATGGTTAATGTTTTTCATTGCTTATTATAGGTTATGTAATATTCAATTTTAGGGAATCATCTAAAAGATCTTTATTTATAGGACCCATTTTAGGCACCAATTCATTTCTCAGGTAGGTTCATTAAGTGAAATAATCTGAAATCAAATATATTATGTGATTTGTAGGCCAGTTTTTAGTCTTTTTCTTATTATTTAATGTTCAGAGAGAGGGCTCAACTTATTGACGGAAAAGCTCTTTCCCAGAAAATCCTTAATAAGGTGAAGTTTGATGTAAACAAATGGATTGGTTTGGGGAATCGCAGACCTCATCTTACTGTTGTAGTTATAGGTGACAACGCCGCCAGTGAGCTTTATATAAAAAATAAGTCAAAAGCAGCCAAGGCATGTGGTATGTATTTTCTTCCAACTAATCAATATATTGTTATAGTTGTTTTACTCATTTAAATTAAAATTATTTTGATGGTGTGATTCATTTATTTCATATTTAATATTTTAGTCTTAAAGGCTGGCATTAATTTGAGCTCTTAAATATATAATATAGTGAAAACATGCTCTAACATTTTTCAATATATGTATTATTGTCAATTCATCGTTTTACTGTGTTTTAAAAATTCTGATCTCAGATTAACCTGAGTGATATTACATTAAGGCGATTTTTACAAAAGATAGTATAGTCACAAAAAAGACAATTATTGCATGGGAGTGGTCCCAGAATAATCATGACCATTCATACAGAAATTAATTGATAATTTACATCAAGATTTATTGACCTTAAAATCAATTATCAGCGAAAATCGATAGTGTCTTGACCGAAATAAATATTTATTTTCACCTCTGTTTATTAATACATTCGAACACAGGGAGAAAAAGGCTCTTTCCAACTTCATAAATTTAATGTTGGAGGCCCGGTGGCCATGAGTGTTGAGGCGTGAGCACCTAACACTCCTTTATAAGGGGTGTGTGTTCGATTTTCACTAGGGGTGGTGGCTTTTCTTTAGAAAAAAGAAAAGCCATCAGCCCTATCTTGGCTAAAAAAGGGTGGTGACCTATAGATAACCCGTCCTAAAATTCTGAGCGAATAATAATGGACGTTAAAATTTTAATAAAATTAAATTTAATGTTATTCATACTGTAGTTGAGAAAATAGGAAAAAAGTACTTTTATGATTTAAAAGGGTGAAAAATGCTCAGCCTTTCTTTACACTGTGATATATTCATGATCAAGAATCTGAGATAACTTTTATTATAATTATTTTTTATCAGCAATATTATGTTTGAAGTCTTGATGTGCATATATCTTTTGTAGGTATTACTTCTGATCTATTGCACTGCCCAGAAACAATTAGCCAGAAAGAGCTTCTGGGTATAATAACAGACTTAAATTCAGACGATACAGTGGATGCAATTCTTGTGCAGGTGTGCAATTACTTATCAGTACTATATTAAATTTATCAAATATTGTTATGCTTAGCCCTCTACTTGCGAATTGACCTCACAATAAAAAAATATATTACCTCATACCCTTATTCCTTAACTTTAAATCTTGCTCCTTGTAATAAATCTTCCAACCATTAATGAATTATTTAAGGGCTCTAAGTTCAGCAATTTGGCATCTATATAAAGTGTTCTTCTTTGGCTTGCTATTTCATGCTCTACTCCTAGCCAGCTTCATCTGATTATTTTTTTAAAATTTTACCCTAGGCAGCAGACTTGTCAAAATTATCAACATTCGTCAGATGATGCTAGAGAGCAGTTCTTCAAAATATAACGAGCCAAAGAAGAACACCACTGAGTAAAGATGCAGGATTGTTTGAAATAAAACGAAATTCCAGTGAGGTAGCTTGGAGCAATTATGAGTTGGTTAAGAAAAACTTGGGTGCTTCTAATTGGAAAGGAAAGAGACAACCTGGCTTTTAATAAGGTTCTGTCTTCATTAATTTGTTGTCAACTCGGCTTGGTCCCATGTTTCTTAGCTAGTTTCTTCTTCAATCATTTTTGAGACACAAGAACTATTTTTTCGATTCAGTTATTGAGGATATTTGTATTGCCAAGTGAATTGATTGGTTAATTCCATTAATAGGATCATTTTAATCAGAAAAGAACCAAGCGCCAAATTTTGAAACAAAAAAGTGTTATTTACTTTGAGCTATTTAGTTGTAAGGAATGTTATTCTAAATATAAATACCATGAAAATAGTTGCTGGAATAGTGTTTAGTTTGACGACAAAATGCTTTAAAAAGAATAATTTACTGAATACCTGTGATATTGCAACTTAAAGAGCAGTTTTCTCAGAACATTGATACAGTCGCTTGGTTCCTTTCTGATTAACATGATCCAATTATCCTACTCAAACATTTTTTTAAACCAGAAAATGTTAAATAGTTTTAGTCATGTTGTCCTATATATTTTTAACTTTTGTTCTTTCCATTTATAACAACAGAGTTCTACTTATTACTTATGCTTTTCTTTTCAATATTGTATAGTGTTTTAGGTATTTGTTTACTAAATATTTTCAATTTTTTATTACATATTTCATTATAAATAGCTAAATATATATGAACAAATTTAGAATTTTATTTTACACGAACATCCATTCCCTAGTTATTATGTTTAAAATTACATTTTTCTTTTCTTGGTTCCAGTTGCCTTGCCCAAGTCACATAAATGAAAACACTCTTTTTAACAAAATTAGTAGATTTAAAGATGTAGATGGTTTTGGTTCAGCACATGTCGCTAATTTGACATTGAGAGAAAAGAATGGCATCATCCCATGTACTGCTCTTGCAGTAAGTCAAATTCTACAAGAGATAGGTATGATAATGTTCCTTTAGCAACCAATTCCTATTATTTTCCATCTTCTTTTGCCCTTACCTTAATGCAAAAGGCAGCCAGCTTCTTCCCGGACTCATCAAGACTTCGTCCAGCCACAGTACACTCAAGCTACAGTACAGGCCCTTCTGAAAGAGTCAGGCTGTGATACTGACTGGCAACCAAAAATAACATCAATGTCTCTTTTTTTTAAAGATGTTTCCTCTTCATTCCTTAAATTGTACTATTTTCTACCAGAAAACTCATGATGATTCCTTAAAGCTTCAGATAGTAATTTTTCTATCCACAAAATCTCCCTCATCTCCTCAATTCAGTGGATCTGAGAAGTGGCAAGAGACTTTTTTTATAGAATTACGAGTCATTACAATATGCAACATTATATATATTTATATATATATATATATATATATATATATATATATATATATATATATATATATATATATATAATTGTACAATTATGAATGCAGTATGCTTTATGGGCGTACTTACTTTGACCAATTGTAAACTAAGTTATATCTGAAGGATATGTGAAAACAAATAAGTTTGCTTTACCAGTTAAGAATACAAGGGTGATTTATACAGACAAACGACACAAAATTAATAAATAAATGTGTATATCTTGAATTTTTGAAAGTCTAATTTTATAATTTTTTTTTTTTTTTTAGATCTACCAACAAATGGATTGGAAGCAATTATAGTCGGTTGTTCAAAATATATTGGTCTTCCAATATTTTTGTCATTATATTCACCATCTCAGAAAGGTATTTTTTTCTTATTACTTTATTATTAAAACTATTCATAGAATTAAACTGTGTTTTTAATTTTAGCATATTTCATTGTTTATGATTTTCATCAAAAATTTGCAACAATAAGATTTTAGAGGCTTCCTGACACTTTCAAAAATGCACAAATATTCTTGATTAACACACTATGAGGAAACACACTGGGTATTTAACTGTTCTCCCTGATCTAGTCACCGTCCATGGTTTTGCGGAGTCATTGGAGGAAGAGCTATCCGATGCAGATGCCTTCATCCGAAGACTTGATTTAGGCCAAATGTCTTCTGATCTCTACTTAAGACCTTGTAGGGGCCAGTGTAGGAAGGCGTCAGTGGTCTTCGAACTGTGTCATCCTGCAAAAATATGTGGGTATATGTCTGAAGATCATGGTGGACAAAGGTTTACAAAATAAACTAAGATTTTATAACAATAACTTTTTATTTATATTAGCAATAATATATATACAATATTCAGAAATGTTTAACCTGAGACAAAAGGGAGAGAGACTCTGGGTGAAGGATGTAAGGAGCTTAGGTACTTCAATTGATGCATTGTAGTGCTTATATTTGTTTTAAATTTGATGATTTAGTATCTAAGTAGTTTATTTATTTTATGTTGATTAGGAGCAGTTCCAGGTTTGAACCTCACTGTAACTGTTTGCCATGAAAATACATCTACATCATCTTTGGAGCATTTTCTTCAGAGAAGCGACATAATTATTTCAGCAGTTGGTAAAGTTGATTTCAAAATATATTATTGATTAGAAATTGCAAAGGTAGATATTGTTAGCCCACATGACCAAACCCCAACAATATCTACTTTCACAAAATATATTATGTTTTATTTAATTAAAGGCATGTCTTTTTCAAACTTTTCTTGAAACAAATATTAATAAATATTAATTAAGTAGTTTATTTGTATTTGTGAAAGTATTTTGCTAAAGGAGTAAATGTAGTTTGTTTTTTATTTAATAAAATAACGAATAAATTGGAAGAATTCTTACAAAATATGTTAGCTTGTTCCCTCCCTATGAGGAATATTGTCTTATGATATCTCCCGAAAACACATAAGCATTATATGAAAACATTTTAATATGACACAGACTGCTTTTAATTTTAAAGAAATTGTTATTCATTCTAAAATATATAAACAGGGAAGCCTGGCCTCATCAGAGGAGATCTCATAAAACCAGGAGCTGTTGTTATAGATGTCGGAATAACAGTAACCGAAGAACCAGGACAAAAACTTAAGATATTAGGAGATGTAGATTTTGAAAGTAAGTCATGAACATGGTTATTTTATACATATTATTCAGATCTATTTTTGTAGACAAATCTCATTAAATTAAATAGATATCATCAGCTATATCCACATTCCAGAATGAATGTCATTGGGTTTTGCTTGTATTCTGAACATTTTTCAGCATCGCTCTCCTTCGATATTGGAAATGGGATGGTTTGAAGGAATACTGAAACAAAGGAAAGATTCTTATAGTGAGAATGTAAACAACAAATTTTTGTTTATATTCTGATACGTATGTTGTGAGTACTTTACACTTTGTTTCTGTCTTCCTCTATCGTCCAGCTTCAATGTATCAGGGCATGCAAAAATATTTCATTTCAAAATCCAGTTTCTTTTTTTGCTGAAATACAACCATATCTTTTACCTTATATTAATTAGATGGCTAATAATGTTCACTAACATATTTTTATAATTTACAAAATTATAGTCTGATATAGAAGAAATTTTGGGCTTGAAATTGTTTTGTGTCATTCTTTTAATTGCTTTTTATCTTGGTTCTGGGATGCACACTCATCTGTGAGGGGCATCCTAGCTTCCATTCGTTAATTATTTTCTTTATGTTAATTTTATTTAAATTTTAACGTACATTTATTATTGACAACAAATTTTTGGGCGGGTTATCTGCAGGTTACCACCCTTTTCTAGCCAGGATAGGGCTGATACCTTTTCTTTTTTTGGAAGAAAAGCCATCACCCCTAGTGTGAATCGAACCCGCGACCTTAGGCATAGAGTGCAGATGCCTTAGGACTCATCATTTATACTTTTTATAGTTATTTTATATATTTTTTATTGACTCAGTTTTTAATGTTTATTTACCTTGTTTTAATGGGTGTTTATTATGTGCAACTTAAATAAGAATAAATGATGTTTGGGTATTATTGTTAACGATTGGGCTATGAATGCAGTTTTCATATCATAAGAGCTATGTGGTAATATTCTGCATTTTTCAAAGGATTTGGTTGTAATTTATTTCTCCTGAGTATGGGCCTCCTCTTTCTGGCTCTTAATTCTATAAATTATGTGCTACTAAATTATTAAATATTGGTTACTTTTGGTGTTCAAATTTTAATTTTGAATTAAATCTTAACAGAGGCTCGGGAACGTGCGAGCTACATTACCCCTGTCCCAGGAGGAGTGGGACCTGTGACAGTTGCAATGTTGATGAGGAACACTCTCCACTGCGCTGTTCTCTGCAAGGAACGTAAGCTGGAGCTTGAACAGGCCAACACCATGACTGAAGATTAAACCCTAACTGCAAGATGCTCTGAACAATTTAATACGACTTATGCTCTATTAATTCACGTTAAAATAATTCCTAGAATCATACTTCATTTATATCTGACACTAGCTCTTATTTATTCTTCAGACCAATTTTTTGTTTAAAGCCCCAATTAGGATAATTAATAAGACCCAAAATGTATCAAATTTAACTTGAAGTAGGAAGTATAAAGGGTCAGCTATATCTCATTTTGAAGGATCAGCATTTTTATAAGGCTTGGCTTAAAAATAAAACAACTTGTACTACTATGCCTACCTGGACATCACTAGAAATAAGAATGCCAAACAAGCAACATAATAACGTATACTAGACATTGATGAATAGACAGTACAAGACTCACAAACCAAGATAAAAACACCCAAAATAATAAACTGAGTTAAATAACGAAAACTGTTAGTGTTTAGGCAAGAAAAAGTAGTATATTACTTGACTGTGTATACATGACAAAACAGTAATATAACTAACAAGTATCCTGATGCTGTAGATATTTGTTACTTTAATACAAACAATAATAACTTTAGATACTTTAATACAACTAAAAATTTCAGTGGTTTCTATTGTAAAACATTTTATTTCTAAATTAAAGTACATATCAATCAATTCATTATTTACAAAATTGAATTTGAAAACGAATGTGATTTCTTTTGAACGATACAAAATTTAAAAAAGTGATGAGGCTACTAAGCAAGTTCTGTCAGCTTCATCTTCTATAACCAATTAACAAATTAATTAATGTTGACTTTTTTTTTTACTTTTACTACTAATTTGCTTTTGGAGCATTCAAAGCTTGGATTATTAGGTTTGAGTGGTAGAATTTATTTTGTAACATTCTTACCGAAATGTTGATCTTAATGACAAGGCTTAACCTGTGATATAGCATTTGACTCTTGATTTACCAGATA
Source organism: Gonocerus acuteangulatus (assembly GCA_946811695.1). Taxonomy (NCBI): domain Eukaryota; kingdom Metazoa; phylum Arthropoda; class Insecta; order Hemiptera; family Coreidae; genus Gonocerus; species Gonocerus acuteangulatus. The sequence goes on from OX328128.1 coordinate 60,226,148, forward strand.
AAATAAAATTATTTAACAAATATTAGATTTTTTTTTTTTTTTTTTTTTTTTTTTTTTTTTTTTTTTTAGAAAATATATGAATTTTAAAATGTAAACTATATTTATCTTCAAATTTGAATTCAGATTGTATTTGGTTTCAAAAATTAAAATATTGTTAATTAAATTAGTTTAGGTGGTTGTATGTTAAAAAATTGTATGGCAACTATTTATAAAATCTTATCATTATAGTTATCAAAAAAATGTTTCCCGAATAAAAACTCTATGCACGGAGTCTGCATGCCATAACACTCATGGAAATTGAGCCTTCCTGTACAAAATATCTCAGGATTTACAACATATATTCTCTAAGATGTTTAAAAAACGAATAAATTATGGAAATAACATTCAATTAAAAAAAAAAAAAAAATCCTATTTCACGTAGTAGATAATATTTTAATGGATTTTGTATTGTGAATTTTTACAAACTCGGTTGAATTGATCCTAAGATATTTTGTCGTAAGAGGCCCAATGGTCGTATAAAGGGATTTTATAATTAAAATAATAGTACCTGTTAGAAAAAAATAGTTTTGAGAAGAAATGTTTACAAATTCTTAAATGTACAACCAATTTATCCATTAAAGAAATTGAGGTTATGAAAATCTCAAGAATTAACTTAATAGCCAACAGTCATAGTCACGTTGAATGCACCTGTGTGGCCAGTACCTGAATGGGTGACCAACCACATGCTGTGGGCATTATAGAAGGCTTGGCTGTAGATAGCTTGGCGTTAATAGTCCAAATGTTGGTACGCCATTAAACACACAAAAAACTAATTCAGTAATATTAAAAAGGATTAAAGTTAAATGGAAATTTTATTTGATATAAATTCATTAAGTCAGTATATAATAACTCTAGAAATATGAATCTTTAGTTGACTCAAAGTACTAGTGTGTCAATGATACATTTATGTTGGACCTCGGGATACGGAGCCATGAACCTATGAGTTAGTTTGTTTTTTGTGTTTAACAGCGTATCAATAATTGGGCTATATACAGGTAGCCTCCCTTTTTATACAGGGTGTCCCAGCATATGTGTCCATCCCCTTTTCCTCCTAGAGTTGTTGGAATTTCTAAATGAAACTTGGTAGGTCATAGTTATGTTGCATGAGGTTTCTTTTGGAGGTTTAGTTGACTTTGTAACATTCTCCAGCGCATCTAACTCTTGAGTTTCCAATGGCAACAGGTATATTTTATGAAGAATTATGATAGAAAATTTAATTTTAAGACTAATTTATTCCAAGACATCTTTTGATCCGACGCACCGTTTGCGCGTAAAACGCAAAAAACTGAAAAATATCGCCCTTTTTTAGACAAATTCCTATTTATCACTGAAACCAAGCCTTGTACGTAAAAACACCTCTATACAAACGTTGTAGCCTATTAATTTTCCTTTCAGATGATACCAAGATCAAAGTTGTAGATTGAATATTTAACGGGATATTATGAATGAAAATATATGTTGGGTCGATTGATGAGGTGGGTGGAAAAACATGGATATTAATTGCTTAAAATAATTTAACCTACTCCGACTAAGGTGGTAATTGAAAGTTGTGTGTTGCATGTACCAGATTTTTTACTTATTCTTTTTGCCATATTTCTTTGGTAGAGTATGAAAACCAGATTTTTCATTAATTTTCAAAGAAGACCACTGCAAATCAAGGAAATTCGAGTTTAACACTTATTCACTAGGATAATTTTTATGTATTAATTCTTGAGTAATAATGATAAGAAAGAAAAGGATGAAAACATATGTGAGGATTTACTTCTGCTCCTAATCCTCATTGTTAATGTACTTAGTTGAAAGGGGCTGTTTGCTGTTACAATGGCAGTAAGATTATTTGGTATAATGTGGCATTGATAAGAAATTGTACTTAAAAATTAGGTGCTAGTATCAGTTGACCATTCAGTGATAGAACGTACCTTCTTCTTCTTAAATATGCCGGCTTTCGATTTTTATGTAGACATGCTCCTAATTTTTGGGGAATGTCGGAGGAATTCCAGCGCCGCAGCACGTCTTTACGCTCAGCGATTTCCCAATAGACCACACCCTTCAAGAAAGCTCTTCCCGAGACTTGAGCAAAAATTAAGAACAGCAGGTTCATTAATTTGCGCAAGGAAGGGAAGGAAAATGCCAAGACCTGCGATGACCGAAGAGAACACAATAAATGTCCTTACAGCAATGGCAGTTAATCCCCATGTCAGCTGCAGGGACATTGCTAGGGACTCAGATATGAGTAAGTCCTCAGTGGGAAGTATTGCAAAACAAAATAAAATGTTTCCATTCCATATGAACCCGCACCAAAAACTATTACCTGAGGATTGCAATAAGAGATTACGCTTCTGCCATTGGATGCAACAAGCCTTAGCAGAAAATAGGAATTTTTACAGACATATTCTATGGACTGACAAATCCACATTCTGGCTCGATGGAAGCATTAATAAACACAATTGTCATTACTGGGCGGAAGAAAATCCTCACTGGTTGACGGAGGTTGATCACCAGCATAGGTTCTTGGTAAATGTATGGTGCGGGATTTTCGGACAATACGTAATTGGCCCTCATTTCTTTCAAGAGAGACTTACGGGAGAAGTTTTTTGTAATTTTTTGACAAATACTCTACCCACATTATTGGAAGATATTCCACTGCAACAGCGATGTAACATGTACATACAACTTGATGGTTGTCCCACACATTTTTCTTTGATAGTACGGGAAAAACTTCGTCAGTTAATTCCAGGTATTACATGCAACTTTTATAAAATTATGAAGTATTATTTAAATTTATTATTATTATTTACATTTATTATTATTATTTAAATTTATTTATGATCTAATTCAATTTTATTACTAATTTCGGTACTTTCCTCCCTTCTCCCACAGATCGCTGTATAGGTCGTGGGATGGGGGTAGAATGGCCGCCTAGATCACCTGATTTGACGGTCATGGACTACTACCCGTGGGGTAGATTAAAAGCCCTGGTGTACCATCAAAGGCCCCAAAATAAAGAGGACATGATGGATCGAATAATTCGGTCAGTAGTACAATTAAAAATAGATGAGATTTTAAATGCTCAGGATGATTTCCCGAAGAGACTTGTGCACTGTATTAATGTTGAAGGTGGACATTTTGAACATTTAAAATGATTTTCGCCATATTTAGAGAAGTTAATATTTTTTTAAACAATGTAACTTTCTTTGGAAACTGATTACTTTTTTTTTAAACAAAGGGAAATTTGTTTTTTAGTTTGTCGTTTAATGTAATAATAATTACATATTGAAAGAGAAATTTATTCTGTTCTGTTTTATAATAATTTGTATTTACTTTTTTTTGTCATAAAGTAAATAAGTACATACTTTTTTTTTATTGTTTGTGACAGCTATTTTTTTCTATTCATATCGATTTTCTGAATTGTTATTTTTTAAAACTTTTAAGGTATATTTTTCATTCATAATATCCCGTTAAATATTCAATCTACAACTTTGATCTTGGTATCATATAGGCTACAACATTTGTATAGAGGTGTTTTTACGTACAAGGCTTGGTTTCAGTGATAAATAGGAATTTGTCTACAAAAGGGCGATATTTTTCAGTTTTTTGCGTTTTACGCGCAAACGGTGCGGCGGATCAAAAGATGTCTCAGAATAAATTAGTCTTAAAATTAAATTTTCTATCAGAATTCGTCATAAAATATACCTGTTGCCTTCGGAAACTCAAGAGTTAGATGCGCTGGAGAATGTTACAAAGTCAACTAAACCTCCAAAAGAAACCTCATGCAACATAACTATGACCTACCAAGTTTCATTTAGAAATTCCAACAACTCTAGGAGAAAAAGGGGGTTGACACATATGCTGGGACACCCTGTATAAGGGCTCACTGAAAAAATTCCCTTCTCCACCATAAAGCAGGGATGGGCCATATTTAGAAAGTCGGCAACTGGTCATAATGGCCAAGATGGATATGCTCCAAAAAAAAAAAAAGAAAAGAAAAATCGATCAAGAATACTTGGTTTCAAGAGTCTCGAACTTACTATGCAGTTATCTTTTTAAGACGAGTGCAGCAGTTTCTATTACTAATTCTACCATATAAAATAACTTTATATATATTTTATTTGAGGTATTAGCTTTTTTGTGTTGTTTTTGTTTTAAGGAAGTGCTTATTTAAAGGAAACATATTATACTCATTGCCTAAGAAACTTGTTCTTCCATCAATGCCTTATAAAAACTCTGAATAGAATGATAGAGAATTATATAATACAGTTTTATTTTATTGTTAAAAATCAAGCCTTAATAGTCTTAGAAGTGTGATATTTTTTTTTGTCATCCAAATGGATAGTAGCATTTTTGTTTTGATTCTATAATTGAATGATTATTTAGTTACTCATGAGTTATTACTATCTATATATTACTACTACTATTTTTATTCTAAAATATAAGTTGCACCATTATCTACCGACACACATTTATACAGCATTCAACCACATCAACCCTTGTGATCACTGCTATCCAGCTCACAAACAATTCGTTGCAACGAAATTTCAATTTCAGAAAAAATTATTCAATGTAGAAATAGCTAATTTAAATTATTAAATAAGAAAATTTAGTTGTAACAATTCAGAGTTACGTTCCAACAATTATCAGTAAATTTTAACAAATTTCTAAAGTTCAGACGTAAAAGAATAAAAAAAAAAAAAAAAAGAAGATTTATAATTGAGGAGTGTGTAACAAACTTTTATTTTTGATCTTCAAAGGAAATTCAAATAAAAAATGTGATCATGTGTACGTATTTGTAATAGTAAGAGTCTACATTTTTGTCTTCTTTTGCAATTTATGAGGCTTCTATTGATAATCCTGAATTTATTTGTGACTAAAATATAGAAAAAGATATACTTCTGTGATAGTTTTTTTCTTATTATTTAAAAGTATTGTGCTAAAATATTAATTTATTGTTGATTGTTAAAATGTACTTAAATAAAGTTACTGTTAATGTTTAACTGAGTTTATTTTCTCTCAATGCATTATTATGGAAATTGATCAATAGTTTTTCTGAAGAAAAAGAATAGATTATTTAGAGGAAAATATATGATTAATAATCTTGAACTTCATCTTTCTTTTATTATATTATGCTTTTATTAATTGAGAATTATTTAAATTAAAATTAAATTGAGGAAAAAGTTTAAAGGAATAAATTAAAGCTACTAATGTTTATTTTTATTTTTTTTTGTATCAACAAATATATTTCAGTAAATAAACAACGAGGGGCGAGGTTAGCTCAGTGGTAGAGCACTGGACTAATAAGCTGGAGGCCTGAGTTCAAATCCCGAGCAAGCACTAAAGATTTTTTCTTCTAGTGTCTTCGTTCACCGGTTGAATTCGGCCTCCCTGACCGTCCCTAGGCCAACCCAGCCTTTAATTAATTTAATAATGGGTACCTTGGTTGGTGCTAATGACTCTAGCAGTCGAAGCAGCCAAGGGGAAAATCAGGCGGCCGGAGCATAGTACTGACCACACTATCTCCCTAGTGTGCCGTATGGTCATGAATCAGATACCTCTATAGTATCTGCCCCTCAGGGCCCTCGTGGCCTGTTACGGGACTGATTTTTTTTTTTTTTTTTTTTTTTTAAATAAACAACATTTCACTTATTTTGATCTTATTCAACCCTAAAATTCTTAATTAAAATACTTCAAACTTTTATTTTACATTGAAAAAAATAAAAGTATTACTTTAAGTTTTATTTTCATGTACCTAATTTTAGAAGTTCCTAAATAACTTTTACTCTTAATAAAAAGAGGACTTATTTAAATTTAAAAAAAAAAAAGATTTTTTTTTAACTTATAAAATAAAAGGTTTTTTTGAGCTTTAATATTTTAACTTTTTTGATAAAAAAAATACTGTTTCGATCCCTGTATTATGCTACCGCCATAGTTGCGAAAAACTAATAAGAATAACTAAATGAATGTCCTATTGTCCTTTGCACAGTTTTATTTTGAAAAAGAGAATGAACTTTCAATTGCTAGGGTGATGTAAGGCCTCATGTTTCTTTGGACTTAGGATAAGTTAATAAGGATGAGAGGATGCTATTTTTCCAATATTGGAGATGTGAATGCAATTCAAAGAATGTTCTGATCTCTCCCCCCTTTGGTTTCCTCGGCTGAAGTGACTCCTGACGTGCCCCAGAGATTGCAGCATGTTATGAGCACGGAATGGCGCTGTCTGTCACTTACATTTCTCTCTATATAGCGCTAGGAACAGGAGCTTGAGAGTATGAAGGATTTATGAAGACCATAGATAATTGGATACATGGACTTCCTCCCAAGGTGCCCATAGAATGTTCACTCTCCCTCTTTAATCAGCAGTCACTCCTCTTAGGTCTCTATGATACTTTATATCCTCTGAGTTTTTCAGTTCCTCCCTTAGTTAATCCTTAGCGTTTGGCTTAGTAGATGAAGAGCAAACATGAATATGCCAATAGAGGGTGGGAAATCAAATATCTAAGGTAATTTAGTTTAATTATATATGTCTTTGGAGACGATGTACTATTTCTAAATAAACTTACGCACTCATTTGAATACACATCCAAAACATGTATCATATATTATGAGGGATAAAGAAAGTCAACGTCAATTCAGCAGGCAATTAAATACAAATTTGCATCCAATGAAGGGGAATACAAAAAACGAGTAATTTTCAAATAAATCATGTAATAATCATTATACAAAAAATGTATATATACAAGTAATTTAAGGACATTGTTTATGTACAGTATATACATTTTTAATGATGTTAAAAAATTCTTAAAAAAATAATCCAATCTGAAGAGGATTTTATGGGAGATCTAGGATAAACGCATGACCATGCTCAACAGAGGACAATCAGTTGATTGATCAATGCAGAAATGGAAAACACCCATTACAAAAATGATGTAAATATAGACTAATTAGATATTACTTTTAAGCTCACAACAAAATTAATTGACCTACTACTCTAATTTCTTCAAAATTTGTCATTATTCTTTGCCAATTTCTAATAAATTCTGGATCCAGTAAATGTGACTATGAAATCTTTAAATTGAATAAATATGTCCCGACTAGGAAGATTTTGAACTCTCAGTCATGAACATATGAACAGGTTTTTCAGATGCTAGAATTCTAGTAGCCCTCTCAGTTCCAATTATGCCAGCAATCTGTGTAATATCATATTTTGTGTACAAAATGTTAATGGACATAGTCAGTTCTTCACTTGACGATCCTAATTTCACATCCTGAAATAAGAAAAAAATTACAAAATAGAAGAGTAAATTAAAACAAAAAAAATGCCGCCAAGCTGAAGCTGCATACTTAAGCATAATACTCAGCAAGGTGTTTATTGTACATGGGATTTGTGAAGAATTTGCTTAAAATAACCTATAATTACATGGAAAGATTTGCTCTTTTATAATTGGAATGTATAGAATAGATGATTCAATTATTATTTTTTTATTTATTTATTTTCTGGAGTAAACTCCAACATCTAATAAATCGATTTTGATTTTATTTACAATTTATGTTCATGGTAGGGCATGATATCTGCCAAATTTTGTTGCAAGAAAATAAAAATAACGGCTGATATGAGGAAATCAATAATTTTGTTTTGGAATGAAAATGAAAAAAAAATGTATTCTTATTTTTAAACACGTCCCATAAGAATAATTTTGAATTTACAGAATAGTGAACATTTTAATATATAAAATATTAAATCCTACAGCTTGTATATAAACTAGGAATTGGGTAAAACTTGCAGGGATAGAAAGTGGTGGAAGAGTCAAGATTTAAAGGTTTCTAGGTTGGTAGAATGACGGACCGATAGAGGTAAGGAATTCCACAGCGAGGTGGCACGGGTGACAAATGATTTTTTGAATAATGCTGTATGTTGGAAAGGAATATAAAGATCGGAAGGACGAGATTGGGTGTTACGGGAGTGAACAGAGGATTTAACTTTAAGGAGTTGAAAAATATTGGAGGTTTTTGGGATTGAATTACTTGGTAAAGGACTGAGCCGAGGAAGTACCGTCGACGATATAAAGAGGGAATAGCCAATTTAGCTCCTGGTAGAAATGTTATAAGTGGGAGTTTCTGGGGATACCGAGGATAAAAAGAATGAAAAAGTTCATGAGGCTCTGAATGGACCTACATTTATAATGGACTGATTTGGTTTATATCCACAAACCATCTTTCTCTTTGGGTACAAGGTAATATTAAACATTTTTTTCCTGAGTAATCCTCCTAGATGGACTAATTTTGCTGGTTAATGAACTCATCAAATTGCTTGTTACGGGAATGTTATATACCAAGTTTTTTAGAAAAATATAAATGTTGGCCGCCAACGGATGATTCACAACAAATTAGGAGATTTTTCAAAGTCTGGGGTCAAGCTAAACAAACTAAAATTTATCTCAGAGTTGGCACCCATTTTAAAATTAGACGTGTATAAAAATAAAAATGTACCTGCAGAAAATTACAGATCTCACTGTAAAAGAGAGGGAATGCTGGAGGCTGATAAAATACCAAGTGCTTTATACCTCTGATAACCAATCGTCTAAAGAAATGAAACCTTTCAGTATAAAGCAGGAACTGAGTTTCACCATGAAAAAACTTACTACGAGCTCTGATTATTTTCTTTTCCTAGGCAAATTAAATATATAATTAATAATTCAATAAATTAAGTTTTCGAAAACAATCTCTAATAACATCTTATAAAAGCACCTTTGTATATTCACAAATTTGAACAAAATGCATTTCTTGCTTTTTGAAATAATTTCTCAGACGGACAAAATCAAAATATGATGGAATATATATCATAACGTGTTTCATTCCAGGTTCTTTGAATCGTGTTAGAATATTAGAAACAAATGCTTGAAATCGAGCATCAATAGCCTCAGTTAAACTACTAGATGACACATAATGAAACATCTGAAAACCAATATTTTTAAAAATTACGATCAACAATAAAAAAAAAATTAATTACATTAAAATTAGTAAAATGATATAAATATTACCTGTGGCACATTTACAATAACCTGAGCAATTGAACCCGACACAATAGGATTTGTAACAGCGACTTTCCCTCCATAATTATTTAGTTTACCGTTAAACATAGCAGATATTTCTGGCATTGGATGACTTGAAAATATTAAAGACTGCATATAATATTTAGACCAGCCATTCAGTGCCCATGTTCTTGTACGAGAAAGATCAGTGTCATGTGCTTCACGAGGCTGCAGGTGCATATGATCCATAACGTGTAATACATGTTCCCAATTCTGCAAGAATTCAACATATTAAATATAACAAACAAAACTGAAATGGTTTTAAAGTACAATTAGTGCATTTCTATTTTTTTTTTTTTTTTTTTTTTTTTCAAGATAGTAATGAAACCCGCTTATGTTGTCCTTCTGATGATACAATCAAGAGGCATGGATAAGACATTTTGATGTTCATGACACACACACTTGTTTATATTTTATATATATATATATATTGTAATGATTATTTTTATAAAAGGGATTTAATTATTTGAATACAATTTATTATAATGAGAAATTAATCTCAGGGGTAAAAAGTTCCGAGTGAATTAATATTAAACAAATACGTATTTCCAAACAATACTGAAATACAAATACCTATATCAATGTATTATCAAACAATAAAAAAAAATCAAACAACTACAAAAATATAAATTTTACCTTTGAACTAAAAGTCTTCAAATAAATGCCAAATATGCTGCACTTCAATAAGATCCAGATAATTTCTTCTTCAGCGTGACACGCTTTCACCATCAGTTCTCATGCAGAGGATAGATATAGATAGCTTGAGACTCTGTACTCGGCTGGCCTTAGACATAGACTCTGACTCCGTACTCTGTGGTGGCTATACTTAGACTCTTACTCCGTACTCTGTGATGGCTGTAGATAGACTGAGTGTACTTGAGACTCCGTACTCCGTTGTGGCGAGGCTTAGACATAGAGTTTGTACTCCGTGGTGTGCTAGACTGGACTCTGTGTACTTGATACTCTGTACTCCGTGGTGGCGAGGCTTAGGCTGACTGTTAGCGGGTAAAAATTAGCGTCTTCTCCTACCAACTTCCGAATTTTGTCAGTTTATACTCAGATAATAATTATAATTTTGTAATTTAAAACGATTAATTTATTATTGCCTGAATGTACATTTAATTTATACTATTGCACATCAGCATTGTCCAGAAATATTAATAATTTAGATTGTAAATAATTCGATGTTACAAGTGTATTAGGATTTGTAATTTGCGCGGGCTTTTCAAGCTATCAATGGCTATTTGAATTCAAAAATGTTTTCGCGAATGCAATATATATATAATGAATGAATGGGTTTTCATTGTTATGGAACATTAACCTTTTCGATGCGACGTGGGCTACCTCCCTATTCCCTCCACTGGCGGACCAAACTCCCTCTCCTAGGGCGGCCATACGCACCCGTATTTTTCTTCTTTTTTTTTTTATTTAGGCGCTCGATACTAATCATCATTTTCATGTTTATCTTACGTGAACGATGACGTGTATTACTTGAAACGATTTATTTACTATAATTTAGGTACGCAGCAAACCTACAATAACCATTTAAAACAATGTTTACTTACTTTTCTTCCCTATATTTCTCTTTCTACTTCATTCCGAAACCACTGCTTCTTTTTAGACGTGATTTTTAAATGTAGCGATGAAAATGTTTTTTATTTATTATTATAATAAGCTACCCCTTTATGATTTACAGTTTCACTAAAAAAATAACCTATGTACATTTTAACCGTGCACACGTCTTACAGACACATGTTACTTATAACGTTCAAAATTTGTATGTTACGAGTTAAGGGTTAAACGAGCAATTATCCCCCATTCCTGCTAGAGCACTGTACTCGCTCAAGGCTAAAGAGGGCTCACAATCAAAAGATACAGCTGTGGCGAGAATACTCGGGTATCGCCTCTGAGGAACATCTTTCTCCGGCGTCGCATTGAATAGGTTAATGTTTCCCATCCGAATATCCTGGTTGTACCATTGGGTCGTCATAAATTGATTTTCCTTCCCACAGATAGGTAAGAAACAATATGCTAAAAGGGCATAATGACAAATTAATAATAACTAATTGTTTAATAAAAATACCATTATTCATTACCTGGACTGTAAAGACTTGAGCTTGATCCATTACCAGTATCTCAATAGATGACAGGAAATCATAGTCTCTAACTTCTTCTCCTTCAGTTCCAATTAGGACTCTGAGGCCTAAAGGAGATGCGATGATAATGTCACTGGAATAGAAGTCTGCGTATAACTAAAATTAAGAAAAATAAAATAAATAAAATTGGAGATGACTCTTTTTTAATAAAATTTCTGGAGGAAATAACATTTTAAATATTACATAAATAAAGGGACAGCATGACAATCTTAGTGCTAATAAGACCCTAATCATACAAAGTGGTACAAGATGTTATATATTTAGCTCTAGAAATCCAGGAAAAGAATATGTGGCAAGAACAGGTACAATTGAAATATCTTTGAGATCAAAAGGGAAAAAGTCCTACTCACAGGAACTGTGTCATCTTAGCGCAGTTCTGTTCATATCCCTAGTGCTATTAGTAAAAGAATATTAGCAATTATTGGTGGGGTTTGATCTTTTGTAAAAAATATAAAATAAAATCTCAAACAGAAAATAGATTTAAGGCGCCACAACAGGAAACTGACATAAGTGTCAACCCGTTTGCTCTTGGAAACACTTTAACACTATTTCACATTCTCTTATCTAGTTTAGTGAAATACTAATTTTACTGTTAAATGCAATTAAAATAAGCAGCAACCAATTAAAAAATTAGGTAAACAGATAAAAAAAAAAAAAAAAAAAACATTCAAAAGAGCAAACTAACAATTTCGAAGGTTCAAGTCCTTATTTCTCCGATTGACAGCCCCCATCGAAAATTACATCAGAGCCTTTTTTTTTTAGAGAATTTAGTAAGCTTTTGAATGGTTAGCTTCCAATTACCTCAATTTTCCAAACCTTTACAAGATATTTTAGAAAATATATGAAAATCTCAAAACTTTTCATGCCTATTAATGAAATATTATATATTCTAGTACTTTCTTAACTCCAAAATGAACCAATTAAATTAGATGGATTTAAAATGTCTGGGACAAGTTTCAACTGAATCAATTGTTTCCGAATATCAAAACTGATAATTAGTTTGGAAAATTATTTGTATCAATTGTTCTCGTAAACGGTTATACATATTGCTTTAAAAATGGTTTAATTCGTTTTCCTTTGTTAAGGAACCTATGAAACTAGTACCTGCAAGCACATGAAATCGAAAACGTAAGGAGACGGATTCTGCTGGTTAACTAACTTGACCTTTCAAATTAGGTAAAAGATTTTTGTGCCAAATTTCGTCAAAATTGGACCATTTTTGAGACGGTGGGAGCCGGCAAACATATATTTTGTTAACTAATTTTGGAGGGCATTGAGATAGATGTAGATCTTGACCACTTCTGGATTATGAGAGAGATACTTCTATTTAAAATGCATTAAAATTGCTCAAATAAATTGAACGCTTGTAAGAACTAATCTGAATTGTTGTTATTTAATTTTGTGTTTATAATAGTAATAATTTTTTGTGATATCAATACAAAATTAAAACGTAAACTTACTTTTAAACATTTTTTTGTTATTGTTAATCCTATTTTAAAATTGTCGTCTGTGTTTCCAGAAAACAGTTGCTGATAATCAGGAGGTTTAGGATTCTTTTCAGGCATTAGTAAAGTATCTCCTGAGTATTCATCCAAGAACCTTTTCTTATTCATTACATTTCCGCCAGTTCCAAGGAGGATTGAAATCAAGTCCTGCACTATCCTGAAATTATTTTATAACAAAAAATTATAAGTACATGATTTACATTAGGAATATATATATATATATATATATATATATATATATATATATATATATATATATATATATCATGTGATTTTATATATTTATTAGCTAATAATCACATGCCTTTTATTTATTTGAAGAGGCTATTCATACATATTGAAAAAAAAAAAAAATACTTCTTTTGTAATGAATAACACAGAATTATTGAATTATCTTAATGTTACTTATTATTTGTATACGAGTTCTGTACATACTATACAACACACCTGTAAGCAAATGACCTAAAAGGGACCAGGAAAAGCACTTTAGGCCTGACCAAACCCTGGTCACGAAATTCTTCTGGCACATCCAATCGATTCTGTAGTTTTGTATTATGATGCAGTACCTTTATACGAGTTTTAATCACATGGTTGACTGCATGGACACAATAAATCAATCTGATTTCATTATTATTGGATAAATTAACTTCTGGGTAATACATATCCTGAAAATATATCAAATTATTAACAGTTTTTTTATATTGTGACATTAAATAATTTTTGATGTTGCAAACTTTGAACACTATAATGTTCCATTAATTGTGTGATATTATTTTTTTTTAAAAATGATTGCTAAATAAGTATAGTAACAAGCCAAGACAAGTTTCATACTTCAAAGTATGTAATCTACATAAAAATCATAGTACTGTTAGTAATTAATTTAAACATTCATATTTATTAAATTTTTTAAAAAAATTTATCTCTTTCCGTTTTTTTAGTATTAATTTTCAAAGTATTAAAAAACCGCCTTTTTTTGGTCAACTGGAAAATGTTAATTCCTTGATAGATTGAGTTCTATTTTAGATAGAACAGTCAGCATAGTCTCATTGTTTAGCTTATTAAATGGACTTTAATTTGATATACAACAAGACCAACTTATTACAAATTTTACATTTCAAAAAAAATTTCGAAAACTTGTACGTAACGGTTTTCGAAAAACTGTACTTTTAAAATTCTGAAAAAAATATATTTGAATCTTCAGTTCATTGACTACATATGCTGTTAGTTTCATTATGGGATGGGAGCGGGATCATTTTATAACATAATTTTGACTTTATAATTGTCACTGCGTAGTTGGTAAAAATATGGTGAGTGATGGATATTTGAATTGTAAATTCAGCAATAAGCATCCCTGATCAAAATTTGAATTTTTTTCAGACAGAACTAAAATTAAAGGGGAGATTTGAAAAAAAAAAAAAAAAAAAAAAAAATTACTGGAACCCAGAAATTGCACCCTTTCATTCCTTTAACTAAGAAAAAAATTAAGACTCAACTTTACTCGAACTTCAATAAAAGTGAAATTGAACTGGTAACTGATTTAGACACAAATACAGTAGTGTTTAATGAAAAAATATGTGGTAGTTTTATTGCCTGTGAATATGATGACCAGTAGTGGCTGACATGTGTACCCAACAAAAATGAGGAGATGGATGAAATAAAATTTAATATTCAACTTGTCTCAATTATTACAAATTTCATTTTTCAAAAAATGTTTTGAAAATTTGTACAAAACGATTTTTGAAAAACTTTTAAAGTACTTTTAAAATTCTGAATATATTTCAATCTTCAGTTCATTGACTACATATGCTGTTAGTTTCATTATGGGAACATTTTACAACATAATTTTAACTGATTTAGACTCTGATCCAGTAACCTTCAATGAAAAAATATGTGGTGGTTTTATTGCCTGCGAATATGACAACCAGTGGTAGCTGGCATGTGAACTCAACAAATTACACAGTTACACACAATAGCACAAAATGGATATGACCGTTTATTTAATGTTATAAATGGTCTTTTTTTTTTTTTTTCCATTGCCATCCCATAATAAAACCAGCATCATTTCTAGTCTAAAATTATGTAAAACATTTTTTGAAAAATGAAATTTGTAATAATTGAGACATGTTGGCTATTAAATTTTATTTCATCCATCAATTTTTGTTGAGGCAATAAAACTACCACATATTTTTTCATTAAAGGCTACTGTATCTGTGTCTAAATCAGTTACCAGTTCAACTTGAAGTTCGAGTAAAGTTGAGTCTTAATTTTTTTCTTAGTTAAAGGAATGAAAGGGTGCAATTTCTGGGTTCCAGTAATTTTTTTTTTTTTTTTTTTTTTTTTTTTCAAATCTCCCCTTTAATTTTAGTTCTGTCTGAAAAAAATTCAAATTTTGATCAGGGATGCTTATTGCTGAATTTACAATTCAAATATCCATCACTCACCATATTTTTACCAACTACGCAGTGACAATTAAAAAGTCAAAATTATGTTATAAAATGATCCCGTTCCCATCCCATAATGAAACTAACAGCATATGTAGTCAATGAACTGAAGATTCAAATATATTATTTTTCAGAATTTTAAAAGTACAGTTTTTCAAAAACCATTACGTACAAGTTTTCGAAATTTTTTTTGAAATGTAAAATTTGTAATAAGTTGGTCTTGTTGCATATCAAATTAAAGTCCATTTAATAAGCTAAACAATGAGACTATGCTGACTGTTCTAGCTAAAATAGAACTCAATCTATCAAGGAATTAACATTTTCCAGTTGACCAAAAAAAGGCGGTTTTTTAATACTTTGAAAATTAATACTAAAAAAACGGAAAGAGATAAATTTTTTTAAAAAATTGTACCATTCAAGGAGTTGTTAGGGCTATTAGGATTCAAAATTTCAAAAAAATCTAAGAGGGTCAGGTTGTAAACAGTACTTTCATTGGTTGAATTGACATGGAATGGCCCTCATACGTTATAAGAGAACTGATCCTATCGGAAATACTTCTTGGCGACAAAGAAAAAAACTGAACATATTCTATTTACAGAGTGTTATAACATTTAAAACATCATTCAGATTACCAGCTTATATAGTAACAAGAACGTTAATTAAATTCAGAAAATAAAAATATTAAACAGACTACTTACATGGTAGTTACAAACTAATGCCATTAACTCCTTTTGAACATAAGTAAGTGTTTCACTTTCATTTAGTTTTGAAAATACTTTAATTACATTTGGAAGGATCTGAGATTTAATATAAAAATGATTCAAGGTTAATTCCTTCGTGACATCTGGTAATGGCCTTATGGAAGCAAATGTATTCTGCTCATTTAGTACTGCCTTCACATCCTTTTTTTCAGTTTTATTCTCTAAGTCTGCTCGATAGTATAATAGCTTTCCCAGAAAAGGCCACTGAATGATTTCCCTAATTATTTTTGGAGGCTTTTGGGACAGCGCGGCATGAAGGGATGGGCTCAAATCATCATTAAGGTGGAGGATAAAAGGGTCGTCATACTGCAAAAAAGTAAATTTTAGTTAAATCATGTAAACAAGTTAGGAAATCTTACTTAGATAGGATTCAACATTTATTCCATTCATGAGCGAGATCATCAGTAAATAAAATACTATATCTAAGACTAACTAAGAACAAATTTATTTTCTTAACAGAAAAATTGTTTTATCTGCTCATGAATATATATTTTCATAAATGTTAGTCCATGTATCATAATGCCTCTCATTAACAGTAAGTTTTAACAAAATACTAAATTTGTTAACTTGAGAATTACTAATTACTAAAAAAAAAATATGCTTTTGAAATATTTAGGACATATTAATTTTTATTTCATTATTTTTCAATTATTTAATAAATTGTAGGCATCCAAATTAAATTCAGCAGCCCAAAATAATACATTGCAATAAAAAAAGAAATACTTGTTATTTGAATGATACCTGTTTGTTGTCATCATTATGATCAAACTCATCGTGTGGATTTATTTCCTCAATAGTTTCTTTCGGCTCTTTTTCTAGTGGTTTACCTTCTTTTGTTTTTGAAATTTTAGATTTATTTTTATTAGTTTTTAATCTCTTTTTACCTTCATTGACTTCAGATAAATTCAGGTTTAGGTTATAACGTTTTCTTTTGAATTTTGAAGAACTGTGAGCCATAACGTTCGAAAAGAAGAAGAAAGCTTAACAGAAAAAAGTAACTACACGTGACAAATGATTATTTATAACCTTATCCGAAGAGGTTAAGCCCTGGTTACACCCAGAAGCCTTAGAAGTATGAACACACCTAAGGTAAAACGGATCCAATGAGTTTATTACAAATCAAAGGCAATGCACTCTTGTGAATTGTTTGTAAACTTTTTTAAATACAGGTGTACCGAAGCTAGGGTCCAGAGTAGGACATTATTCAATAAATATTTTATTCAATAATCATTCAAATAAGTTTTTATGGAATAAGAATTTATTCATGGATTAAGTTATTCATTCATTGATTTATTTTTTATTCAAGGAATAACAGGGTTGGCTCATTATTCAATACATTTTATTGAATAACAATTTATTTATTTATTAATTAAATTATTTTTTTGTATTTGATGAATAATTAATTATTTTTCATTCTTAATTCATTATTTGTATAAGTTTAAAATAATGTGGTTCATGGAACAACAAACTGAGATTCTTATAAAGTTCAGTAAACAATATCACTTAAATAAATAATTTTCATTAAAAGTAAGAAACATTTTAATGGACATAGTCATTTTTATTAGAAAAGATTGTTAAAATAAATCACTTGTATTTAATAAAAAATTTCAGTCAAATAAATCAATTTCATTCAAATAAATAACTTTCATTCAATAAACATTTTCATTCAATAAATCATTTTTATTCAATACAAATTTTCATCCAATAAATCGTTGTTATTCAATAATGAATAAAAATAAAAAGTTATGTTATTCATTGAATCGCTGAATGAAAAATTATTCTTTATTCAGAATGAAATATCAAATTTATTCAATATTCAGAATGATTTTTGCCCAACACTGCTAGGGTCATTAGCCTCATTCCTTAGTTATTTAATAAATAACTAATTATAATTATTCTCATTCACAACAGCTATTTCAACCTTTCATACTTTAGTTAGTTCCTCTCATTTTGAAATATATTGGACCCATCCTTAAACTTGAAATTCCCTGTTGCCATGGGCGCATATAAGGGGGGCTGCAGCCCCCTGAAATTTTGATTTAATTGGTAAAAATGTGTCATAAAAACCTTAAAAATAAATTAAATAAGATCACTTACTTCAGAAAAGCGTTTTGGGCGTAATAGTGTTTTAGTTGGCTAACTATTCCAAGTTCTAGATAAATAGTATTTCATACCGCCAAATCTCTCAGTAGTATGTTTATTATTTATTTTTTTTAGTAAGTAAAAAGTTTATTCCATAGCTAGGAGTGTGTTTTTTTAAATTTGAAATGCCGTCCTAAACTTTTGTAAAGCCTCCAGATAAAAAAAATTCTCCAATAGAAATATGAATAATGTGGCTAAATTATTTTCAGCTTTTTATGAAGAGATATTTATAAACACACACAGGATTAGTTACCTATTTTAAATGTTGGGATTTCTACTTTACAATAAAACAGTAGAAATGGTTAAGAATTGTTTGCTCATTCATTTCCTTCCTAAAAACTAAAATTGAAGGGTTAATTTTAGCTTTTAACCAATAGGCCCCTGATTTTTGATGCATTTATATGTGATCTGTTTATTGAAATAAAAATATTTTTGAAGATTTAAGTAGAAGAAGTACTGAAAATAAGTAGAACCCTCTGTACCAACAGCTAAGCTCCTTAAGCTATGATGAGGAGGACATCAGGTTTGAGCTACCAATAGAATGGAAGAGAGCCCTCATGCAGCTCAGACTGTCAAAGGCACCTTCTACCGGGTTGAGAACGGACTAGATTGTACTATAACTCCTATAACCCGAGACACTTGCCCATATTATCCTCGAATGTCCGATCTACCGGTCTGCCTGCACTACATAATTTCAGGATATGCATGCAGCAATTGATGAAGAAAAGTTCACATTGATTCATTCACCACCAAATAACGACTCAATGTTCAGGATCTTCGGATTTACCGTGAAAGCTCAAAAGATGAGATCATTTGTGCTTTTTGAATAGTTACGAGTAATTTATACTTCCATAAATCTATCTAATTTACTGTTAATTTTGATTATTATTATAAAGATTTAGATTATGTATATTTATTATAGTTATAAGGATTTCATTTATTGTTTTCTTTGTAACCAGACCCCTGTAATTGTTTTAAACAAAATACAGAATTTGTATCTATCTATTACTGAAAATATCATCATAAACTGTATGGATACATGTCAATTTTATTCATTTTTAAATTAAGTTATAATTACCTAATGACTTCGAAGCAAAAAGCAATAAATAATTGTTACTTGTTGTTTTCCAAAATATGTAATAATTATTGCTGGATGTTATATTCAATTTGTTACATTCCAAATCACAATATTTTTTATCAACAAATATTGTTTTAAATATGTTGTAATTATCATTAGCCTGAACTTAAACTATTTATGTATATTAAATTAATATTTCTATGTTTTTATTCAAAATAATTTTTGTTGCCTGCTGTATAAGAATATACAGTATTACATCAACTGAAAATGTGTCACTCTTGCCTATGTAGGGGGAATAGCATTAAGAACGGCATATTGACACAATTGCCGTCTGGTGTACAAGCTATGAAGCTCGGTACATACAGTTTTGATGGTTGATAAAGAGATATTTATCGTGTCTTTCATAGTCATAACTGAAAAGCACCGATTTTTGAGTTGCGTCACTTTAGAAATACTAGTGAGACATATTGGCAAAAAGACGAATAAAATAAATTTTTGAATGTAAATTTGTGAGCTGCTAAGAAAACTGCATTGATTGTTGTATCATATTCATGTATTTTTGCTTGACTTATGTAAAACATAACTGACTGCAAGGTTCCCCTGAAGCTTCGTGCTAAAGACCCTCACTATTTTGCAGACCTTTTATTTACATCTCCCTTCATGCTTCTCTCTATCACTTACTGTAAATCCTGTAAAACAGATAGTTTGCTTCCATGTTCATGCTAAGAGAGGAGAAATAAATGAAAATTTGTGAGGGTGTAATTTTTATTTGAAGAAATTTCAGTGTGATCGAACAGATAGACTTACATTTTTACCACTTTTTATAATTCTGTTCGTAATTTTAGACATAAAATACTTCCAATAAGTTCAAAATGTCATATATAAGAACTGTATCTTGTGAAACGTAACTATACAAATGATTTTTTGATAATTACATAACTTTTAAAATGTATACATATTTCATGAATTAGTATAACTTAGATTCCGATACTTCTTTTAAAATGCATAAGTATTATAGCAATAAATTATAGTATCAATTATGCTTCATTTGTATTGCTAAACTTTTGCGTACAGTCCAATGTGCGATAATAAAATATGACTTTGTTTAAATATTTCAGTCCTTTATTTCCACAGTTCAGGCATCTTGTATCTTAGTTCCAATCCAGTCGAGGTACCTGCTGACCCTAGTGTATACTCCTGGTTTTCCTTGTTCACCACATCTTATTCCCCACGAAACTACTCCAATCGTAATCCATCTTCCGTCGTCCCTTTGGCTTAGAAGAGGGCCTCCGGAATCTCCCTGTTTAAATGATATCAGTTATTTTTCTACTTCTTTTTTAACTATGCTAGTTTGAGAGTTTTTTGATATTTTGTTACCTGGCAAGAGTCTTTACCACCCTCATAACTGGCTGCACATTGAACAGTGTTGTATATTGTTTGTGTAAAACTATCGACACACTTTTGTTGTTCCCAAACTGGTACAGCGACTTCAAGAAGGACATCAGACATGGGTCCACCATAGGAGGTTGTTCCCCAACCTACAATAATTGATATTATTATCATTATTAATAAAAAAATTTTTTTATTTAAAAAATAATGTTAGTAGAAATAATTGAAAATGAAAGATGTGATTTAATATCTGGACTGAAACAAAAAAAAAGTAGCCTTTTTGAGTATTAATTTAAATTTTATAACAGATTTTTTGGACAGGTTATCTCTACAGGTTGCCGCCCTTTTCTAGTCATGATAAACAGGGCCGATGCCTGATGTTTTGAAAGAAAAGCCACTACCCCCGGAGGCAATTGAACCCTAGACATGACAATTGGGTATTTTTAATAAATTGCTATCATGGATAGTTAGAAAGGGTTGCAATTCTAGATATCCTTCTATTTAAAAAACAAAATCATACAAAATATATATGAATTCATTGCGATAGTCTCTCCATTAATTACAGTATTTACAAAGGTAAGTCCCATCTTACCATTCTTATCAAAATGTGTACAGTTTGAATTGTATATAAAGCATATATGTGTTAATTTTAGAGATAAATATCCATTGCTCTTATTAAATTATCAACTGATTTCACATCATCTTTTCCCAGAGTTTCTACAATCCTATTCATTCAAGAGCTGCCTCAAAGAAGGTTGTAACCCTAAAAACTCGAGAAATCAAATTAAATATCAGTCAAGGTTGTATCTCTCAAGGGTCATTAACGCAGGTATATATTTTTGTTGTAATCTGAAATCTGGCAAAGCTGTCTTAAAATTTGTTTAGCTATTCATATATTTTTATAATTAAGGGTTAAAACAGTGTTTGGGGTCAATCTTCAATCATTTAGCACAAAAGCTTCATCAGTGATCATTCTTATTTGACAAGTTTTGATAAGACGCTTAGCAAATATTAAAAAAAATAAAAGTGAGAACATTTTATTGAATGTTTATAATTAAGTTGAATACATCACTACAATTTTTAAGACCTCTAATCCCACAGATTTATTCATTACAACTATCTCGCAGAACGTGGCTAAAATATCATGACTGAGGCTATTTTTGACAAAGGATCAAAAAATCGGACACAATAAAGCTTTATGGAACAGCTGTAATAAAATGCAAATTGTGAAGGCATAACTAAAGAAGATTATTATATCTATGCAAGGCAGAGGGCCTATATTAAACTTAATTGATTAAATATAGCTTTACAAGTTTCACATTCACCAAGATATTCTTTTAGATGCCTCTTTAGGAGCTAAAATATCCCCTGTGGTCAAGCAACTAACGCCTTCGATTCTCGTGCAGGAGATGGGGGTTCGAATCTCTCCTGCAGCAGGGATTTTTCCCATTTCAGAGCCCTTTGAGACAATTCTCGGCTGCACCATGGATTTTTAGGAAGGGTAGTAACCCAATTGCCAAAGCGTGAACTTTCTCCAACACTGGGTAGATAAAGACAATAGAGGAAGGTTAATTTTTTGAAACTTTCTAGTATTCTTACTGTATCTCTTCCAACTGATGCTTGTAGATAGTGGTTGTTGATGCTGCTTTTTGTTTTCAGCTAATCAACAACCATCATGTAACACCTATGGGAGCCAGCTCTGTTGTCAGGCAAAAATATGTGGTTAAAAAACTGCACCCCTTGTGAGATATGAACATGAAGAGACATTTAAAAGACTGTGAAACACAAAGAGCTACTTTCATTAAATTAATTAACGGAGGCTCGGTGGCCACGAGTTTTAAGGCGTGAGCACTTAACACTCCATGCTAAAGGTCGTGGGTTCGATTCCAACTATGGGATGGTGGCTTTTCTTTAGAAAAAAGAAAATGCATCAGCCCTATCTTGGCTAAAAAAGGGTGGTGATCCCCTATAGATAACCCGTCCTAAAATTCTGAGTTAATAATAATGGACGTTAAAATTTTAATAAAATGAAATTTAATGTTATTCATTTGGGAAAAATAATCCAATGTATGCATCATTAGATATTGTTTATAAAAACGACTATCATACAGTACTTGAGAAAATAGGAAAAAAGTACTTTTATGATTTAAAAGGGTGAAAAATCCTCAGCCTTCTTTACACTGTGATATATTCATGATCAAGAATCTGAGATAACCAGCTCTATCCTGGCTAGAAAAGGGTGGTAACCACCCGCCCCAAAATTCATAGTCAATAATAAGGGATCTTAAAATTTAAATAAATTAATTAAGTTAAAATTCTGATTTTATTGACCTGTCTTGCTTACATGGTATTTAAGAAATTATGGTCACTATAAAAATTGATTACACCACGAATTCAAATAAAGTGTGAGCACTGATCTGAAATGCAGTGTCTGATTTCTGTTCTGTTTTGAACTTACACAAAATAGATGGCTACGATTTAACCTTTTTTTTAAACATAAAAATAAAGTAAAGTTAACTTAATAAAAAAAAATAAAGTAAGTAAATAAAACCCAGAGTGTTTGAATGTATCATACCTGCTACTACTGCTGTACTGTTCGTGAAATCTTGCATAGGCGAAGGTAGGCATACTGGTTGAATATAAAGATTGTATTTTATTCTTTCAGACAATTTAAGGATCGCAATATCATTCTCATATGTTGACGTATCCCAGTCTTCATGGTTACGTATTTCACTAACAATGTGATCTTTTATTTGTGTATCATTGTCTCTGGTGAAGTCATATTCCCCAAGTCTAACTAACATGTCTTCTTTTTTCTGACTGAAAGGAAAAAATGCATTATCAAGTGTAACCATTGCCTTAAAAGAAAAAGGACTCGGTATCATTCATAAAGTAGTAGAGGCAAAGGGAGTCAGTTGAGCCAAAAAAAGTTTAGCATTTTTTTTTCTTGTTGAATGAAAACAAAATAATACCTATGTTTTTAATGAAATGGCAGTTATATGTACATATATATTATAATCCATGATAAAAAAGTTATCCAATAAATTATAAGAACTTTTAAAAATTATAAATATGTGAAACCACGCCGAATGGTTCAACAGATCCCGGCTAGGAGGCAATTGAACCACTATTTGGGGTCAATTGAACTAGTACTATTTGAAACAAACCAAAGCTTTTAATAAATAATTTATAACTTATTCTATCACAATAACACATTTTTAATGCAAAAATAGTATAATACGTATTATTATATTAATTATTTTTACAACTTTAGTTACAAAAAAAACTTTAGACGCATTTTTTTTTTCTTTACTACACTACTTTTTTTTGGTTTATCAGTTGACTTTAATGTTTTAGGTTTCTAATTATTATTAATATCGGTTTCTATGTCTAGCTGTAAGTTTTTGGGATTTTTTCATGTTGTTTTTAGCTTCAATTTCTAATTTTTCATGTTCACCGTTATAAATAGAATTTTTGTCATGTATACGACCCTTTTTAGCTTTGTTAGCTGATGTACCTTAAAATAACTGACGTATTTGTAAGAGAGTATGGATGACTTGATCGTGATTATTTGTCAAGTACTATGGGATTGCTGATGTTAGTTGGAGGATTTAATTGTATAGTAAGACTGTTTTTTTTCAGCATGAACTAAAGTACTAGATACACAACAACAAACGCCACATTTTTATTTCCCTAAGTATTTTTTTACTTAAAGTGAAGCTGCCCTCATGCACCTTCGCTTAATGCCTGGATGCTCTCCGTGGCTCAAACGCCCCTGGGATTGATGATTCAATTGACACTGTACAATTTTATTATAATTATTAGTAAATGACAAATTAATACAATATTATTTTATAATAATTGAAGTTGGGAATTATAAAATATGATACTATTATAATTGGAATTTTATAATTTTATCAAAAAAATTCAAAAATTATTAAATAATTTTTTGCTTGTCAAAAAAATGGGTACCTAAAAACACAAAAATCTGAGTTTTCCAAAATGTATTTATCACAATGATTCCAATTTTTGTGCAAATCAGGATTAAAATATAATTCTAAGTGGATGATTCACTTTTTTAATTTTTTAAGTCGACTGCTTCAGTTGTCCCGTGGCTCAATTGACCCCCCCCTTTCTCCTACACATAAAAAAAAATAAAATAAAATAATGGCTGCGATTAAAATTTTGATTAAATAATTGAATACAGACAATTTTATTTAGCAAAAACCATATTTTCTCTTGTACTTTCTTTTTTGTTTAGACTTCAACTTCTACACAGTGTTTAAAAATATCTTACTTATTTTAAAAATTGTTTTTAGTCATACAATAAATTTGTCTTGGATTGATTATCGGTGCATTTATTGATTTCATGTCACTGGGGCGCTCCGGACCTTCCCGTGTTGTTCTGTTATATGATGAATTTACCTTTATCATATAACAGAACGACACATCTGGTGCACAGTAGGTCTTAAAAGCCTCATTCCAGCTCGTCTGGATAAATCCAGTCACCTGTTTTTTTTTAATCTAATCTACCTCTATTATAAATTTTTCATTTAAAAAAAAAATCAAGTTTATTTAAATAAGCTTACTTATATATACAGTGGGATGCTGTAAGAATGTGGCTTGCTGTAATAACGGCTCCTCCGCAGTAATGGAATTTGTCTGATTTTCTCAAAATGACAGCCATCCATGGATAGTCCCTTCTTTGTGCTTGCCCGCCACCAGGAGCTACTCGTGCTATGTTTTTGCTTGAGTAACCACAGGCTGAAAAACGAAGTGAGAATCGTTTTTAAAAATTATCCAACAGTTTTCAATTATCGTTATAAAATAGGCAGCAGGTCAATCAAAGAAAAATGAAAGCACATTTAAATATTATTCATTTCTATTGAAATTGCTCTAACGGAAGGCAAATCTACCATCAGGATCATTACCAAGCCTGAAAAGAATTTACTATGCATAATAATAATGGCATTGAAGAAAATCTTGAATGTTTCTTTTATTGTATTGCCCAGGAATTGGAGAGGATAGGAAACGCCAGGATGGGACTTGAACCTGAGCCTTAGATTTGCACTGGCAATGCACCTAAGTGCAAAAATCTGAATTCAAATTTCAGTCAGGTAAGTTATTCTTTCTAAAGAAAATGTCTTGAACATTTAACCAATGTGTATTATTCACTGGTTTAATACATATAAATCCTATTAAAGCAACTAACAAGAAGAGTGGGATGCCGAAAGGAGAGATGGGAAGAGGATATTGTAGGAGCAGCTGGAGGGTTATGGATCACAGCTGCACAAATGAAAGAAACGGGGAGAGGTGCTATGTCCAGAAATTAGCCACTTATCGTAATAATAGAAAGCCATTAGTTTTATTTACAATAGAGTAATTATTATTTCTTTATTACTATTCATTATATACAATTACATTTTTTTATATTATGTATTTATATTGCAGATGGAAATAAAGGCTTCATTTATTTATTTAAGGGTTCCTACATGACAAAAACAGTGTTTGGGCTGAGATAAATATAATGCTATACCATCTATCAGAAGCTTTGGTTTCTTTAGATGAATTGACTTGCCCAGTAGCTGAATTGGCAACACAACAGAGCGTACAACAGAAGGATCTGGGTTCAAATCCCAGTCTGGAGGATTAAATTTTATAAAAAAAAATAAACAGGAAAGATAACTTAAGCTGACGTATCATGTGTATGTAGTCTGATATGAAAACTATATATATATATATATATATATATATATATATATATATATATATATATATATATATATATATTATATATATTTATTTATGTCATATATGACTTTACAAAAGCGAGCGTGTAGTCTAGTCTTCTAATCGTCATTAGCCATAACTTGAATGTTATTAGCTTATGTAAATCAAATCAATACAAGAATACATATATCACGCTACTATTTCTAAAGTTCCGCAACTATTAAAAAAAAAAAAAATACTGAAAATGTGTCACTCTTGCCAATCTAGAGGAAATAGCATTAAGGCAGGATGAGTGACGAAAGTCTCCCCCTGTGGCAAACAAGCTCTGAAGCTAGGTCAATACAGTATTGAATATTGATAAATGGATATTTACCAATTTCTTTCATAGTCATAACTGAAATCACCTATTTTTGAGTTGTGTCACTTTCAAAAATCGGCGTTTTTCTGTTATGACTATGAAAGAAATTGGTAAACATCTCTTATAAAACCATTGTAAAACCATCAAAACTATATGTGCTTGTACACCAGAGGACACTTTTGTCAGTCTTCCTGTCTTAATGCTATTCCCTCTACATAGGCAAGAGTAACACATTTTCTGTTGCATTTTTTTGAGTTGTGCCACTTTAGAAATACTAGTGCGATGTGATGCAAGGTAATATTTTTTATTGTAAATGGCTCTGTTTAACAACGTGTAACTTATACTTTGAGTAGAAAGTTATGTTAAGCATACAGAATCAAGGAACAATGAATAGGATCTATAGGAGGGTAAAACATGTATGCCACTATGGGTGCTTAACACTTGAGACTAAAAGAATAAAAAAATATCATACACTTCTTGATTTCTGAATGGTTTGTGTAATAGAAAATACCTTTAATGAGTACTAACCTTGAGGATCTCCAAGCCTATTGTAATCCAGAGCCAGGTCATCATAACCTGCTTCTTGAATCGCTACTCTTCCTTCCCTCTGAAAAATATTATTATAGTATTATATTTTAATTTTTCAACATTTTGCTTAAAAACAGGAGGGCTAGACTCAAGGAATCAGAAAAAGAAGAAGTAAAGATACTTTTGAAATATTGTGCAGAAAGGTGATGACCAAAATGAACTTCTTGCAAATGATGTATTAAATCCCAACGAGATGACAGAAAACTCTAAGCTGAGAAGTGATTTTTTTGCCCATTTTTTCTTCTCTTCTTTTAAGGCATGAAAACCCCCTGGGTCATTAATGCTTCAAATATAAATCTGGACGATGAACCTGCCAAAGGCACATGTATTCAGAAAATACTTTCAGAAGGAGCAACCTGAGTTCAAAGCTCAAGCATACGGTGCCTTGGTTTGTTGAGTTGGATTCGGTGTTCCAAACCATCCCTTGGCCCACCCAACCTATATTTAATTTATTAGTGGGTACCTGCAAAGGGGAAATATAATGCGGTCAGACATTGGGAAATTTTAATTAATCATAAACAATTATTCTGGAATATTTGCAGCTTTTTTTAAATTTGTACAGCAAGTGTGTGTTACTTGGACAGGCATAAGAAATAAGTGGTCTAATATATAAATAGTACATACATTTTTTATTTATATAAGTTAAATGAGAGTTTGTTTAACAAAGAGAATAATATCTGTAAGGCCCCTGTAGCTTTGTTAACTTGACAATTGACATGATCTGTAACGGTTAAAGGACTTAATCGGTAAAGTCCAAATTGGACATGGCCCTTTATAAGGTTCAACATTCTTTGTTCTTTGTCAGTATACTTTGTTTTAGTAGTCTTAGGTCCCCGAAGAGGCATCAAAACTGGTAGGACAATTTCAATAAAAATGACTCCTTTGATAAGTGTTATATTTTATCATTTAACCTTCTGCCCTTCCTGTAAAATTAAAGTGATTCAGTAAAAGCCTGCACTAACAAAACCTCTGTCTTTTCTTCATTAAGCTTTATTTTACATTTATTAAAATACTTAAAAGATTTATTTTGGTAATAAAGACAAGTGCTTAGCAACAGGCCAATAACTACCTACTTACCAGGGAAATGTTTTTACCAGGTTTAAGAATCACAATTGAGAGGAGATCGTTGACCGTTGATGATGCATAGGTAGGGATTGTCGGGGTTCGGTCACTGCTTCTTAATAAAACTACATTTTACATGTGAAAATGTTTTTATTGTTCCCGACGTTTCAGCTTGAAATTCAAGCCTTCATCAGGGCATGACAACCCCCTCACGGAAGTGAATCATTTCTCATCGCCCTGATAAAGGCTTGATAGTCCGAGAGCCAGTAACCGCACGTTTCATGAAGTTTTTTATGCACCTTTAAATTTTGCTATAATGTACCTCTTGGGTAGATAAGAAGGTATACATGTGTTGGAAATCCTTATTGTGGAACACCAGGTACTGCGCATTTGAGGAAAGGTGCAAAAAAATATTTCCCACAGATAGAGTTTTATTCAGAAGCCAACTATCTTTAATGTAAAATTAAGACAATTTTACTGTGAATAACAAATAAGGCAGACACTTTTAAGGGGTATTACATGTAAAAAAAAAAAAAAAAAAAAAAAAAAATGTTTTTATTCTAATATTAAATGAGAGTTTTATTGAAGCTGCCATTTAAACCGGGACAGATCATGTGATCCTGTACAAGATCATGTGAGCAAGAATCAATGAGAGCGCAGAGAACAACCACAACTTGCATTTATTTTAGTTTCCTGATAATTAAACCCCACAAAAGTGTCTGCCCTTTTGTAATTATTTTGAAATATGTTTATTTAAGGCGCTATTTAAATCGCAGCATGAATAAAGCACTTCATTTAATAATAAAAATAAAAACTAGGTATTTTTTTTTTTTTATTTATATTTTAACCCCCTTAAAAGTGTATGCCTTATTTATTATTCATTGTAACATTACCTTAATTTGCAAGTTTCTTACATTAATGATAGTTGGCTTCTGAATAATACACTATTTATGGGCAATATAGTTTTGCACCTTTCCCCTATGCGCTGTACCTGGTGTTCCAAGGTATGTCCAGGAAACACATTCTTACCTTCTTATCTACCCAAGAGGTATATTATAGCAAAATTTCAAGGTGCATAAAACACTTCATGAAAAGTGCGTTATCAGTTCTCCGACTATTGAATTTCAAGCCGAAACGTTGGCAACAATAAAACCATTTTCACATGTAAAATGTAGTTTTATTCAGAAATAATGACCGAACCCTGACAATCCCTACCTTTATAATGTTTTTAACCATTTTCCAAGCATCAGGAAAGTGATACTTCCTCAACGCCGATAACACTGAAAAACAATTCTTTAAACTGTTTCTTTATGAACCAAAGAAACAAATTTTAATAGTTCAAGATTATGAAAAATTGGCTCTCCTAAACAATTACAAATATGTGACATGGTGTCCTTTACCTCCGAGATACATATATGTATTTATATTTATTGTGAATATGGGCGTATATAATGGGGGGGCTGCAGCCCCCCAGGGAATCGGTAAAAATATATCATAAAAAAACCTTAAAAATAAATTAAATAAGATCACTTAGTTCAGAAAAAATAGTTATTATTGGGTCTAATAGTGTTTTAACGCGCTTACTATTCCAAGTTTTAAATTGTTAGTATTCCATGCACCCCAAATGTTCTCAGCCCCCCCCCGAAATTCTCCCAGCCCCTCCCAAAATTATTTTCTATTTATGCCCATGATTCTGTGTATATGTGTACAATACAAATTTTAACGGTCGGTTTTTCGTGGCCTATGGTATATGACTCTTCATGGCATCAACACTTGTCAGCATTTCCTTGGCTATCTGGTCGACGTTATAAGCAAGTTTTCCTTGCTCATTCCTACAAGGATGAAGGAAACATATTGAAACAAAAACGAATCTTATAAACAGAACAAAGACAATGGGTCATAATTATAAAAACAAAGGATATTGGATCATTTGTAGTAATACAACTGAAAATGTAAAAGTATGAAATGGTTTTTCATACTTACTGACAATTAAAGTTGAAAGGCTTTACTCTTTCATGCATGTGTAATTAAAAGAACAAAAATTAGCTGAGTCCAGTGTTGCTAATTAATATTAACAGATTTGATCATTTTTCATTTTGTCTGATGATTAAGGAAAACCTTCTAAAAAATGTATATCTTAAATTTTGTTTTGATTAATTGAGTACATATTAAATGAAATTATTACACTTATTGCTTTTTGTGAATTGCCTTTGAAAAGACTGTATGTAACACGGACCTTAAAATAAAATTATTAGATTTTAGTTTATCCTCAATTTTAAATATATTTTGTAATGTGATATATATTTTTTTTTGTAAATTATATCTTTTTTTTTTTTTTAATGTTTCATATTTATTTGAATTTAAATGATTCATGTAAAGTTATTAGTTCAAAAGATTAAAGGATTCATCTTATCGATATGTTTATATTAGTTTGCCAAGAATTTATGTTAATTATTTTGTAATAGTCTCGATTTGAACGTAATTAACTAAATACTTAAAACTTTTGAATCTGGAATCTCTATATTTTATTTAACAATATTGGTATTTACATTTGGCAACACTGGCTAATCTCTTTCTTCTAGGTTCTTGGAAAGAAAAAGGCGGAGTGCATAAACTAGTTATAAACTTCGGTCTCGCGTTTAATTCTGGAAATATTGGCCGATATTATTAGAATAAACGGAATTTCTATTGTATGATTCTTTATTTTGGCTAATTTAAATGGTAGTAATAGGGAAACTGAAGCTAGCGGACGAGATAATGAATTCAGCACCTTGCAGATGAAGTAAGTAATGCTCCAATATGGCGTATCGTCGATACAAATGCCAAGTATCGAATGTGAAAAAATGCATTTTTCCTTTTCAATCCGATGACTATTGGACTCATGTAAGTTGTGGCAAACTCTCGCAAATTAAAGAAAAATAATTATCAATTAAAAATCAAACTAACGAATGTGCATTAATTCGAATTAAAATGAATAAAGTCATCTCTAAGGTACCAGACCACTTTTCACACTCGATTCGTTGCATTTGCATCGACGGTATTATCATACTACTAAATAAACGGTAGTTTAACGTGATTGTTTTATTTATTTATTATCTTTTTCATTCTCTTTAAATTTTTGTCTGCAGAAGAAATAATATTCTACGGAAGAAAAGATAAAATTCCGTCACGCAGGCGCTGCATACCTAAGCACATTCCTCAACAAGGTGGTTAGTTAAAGTCGTATTAATCGTTGAGTCGTATTGGTTAGTTAAGGTCGTGCTTAAATTAACCTACGTATATAATACAAAGTATAATAAATAGCATTGCCCCTTTCCATACCGAGGTACCATGGGCGTATATAGGAAATAATTTCGGGGGGGGGGGCTGGGAGCATTTATGAGATGGGGGTATGAAATACTAATTTTTTTTTTTGGGCGCATCGACATCTGGGCCATTAGCGCCGATAGAATACTGACAATCTAGAACTTGGAATAGTTTTAGCCAATTAAAGCGCTATTATACCCAAAATAAAATATTTTTAGGGACTAATTGTAAGTTATCTTATTTTATTTATTTTTAAGGGTTTTATGACACATTTGTACCGATCAAATCAAAATTTCGGAAGGGCGGGGGAGCTGCTGCCCCGACCCCCTTCTATACGCCCAAGTAAGGTACATGGGTTTGAACCCTACTAGAGGTGGTGACTTACTGAATTATTAATTTTTAATGAAATTAAATATTTATTAATAATTACATTATCAAATAATATTTTTAAAATTAATAATAAAATACTCTGTGACACTATATATATATATATATATATATATATATATATATATATATATATATATATATATATATATACACACACACACACACACACACACACACACATATACATACGTGTGTGTGTGTGTGTGTGTGTGTGTGTGTGTGTGTGTGTGTGTGTGTGTGTGTGTGCGTGCGTGCGTGCGTGTGTGTGTGTGTGTGTGAGAGAGAGAGAGAGAGAGAGAGAGAGAGAGAGAGAGAGAGAGAGAGAGAGAGAGAGAGAGAGAGAGATAGAGAGAGAGAGATAATGAGTGAGTGTGGTGTACGAATATGTCTATCATCTGGACAGCGACCACAATTTTGGTTCTTTCTCTCCAAAATTTGGCATTCAGAATTACATTATTAAAGAATCAGACGAGTTCGTTAACCAACTTATTATCATGTCTATAACGGTAATTTGTTTTCTTTCTTAAAACTAGCTATATAGTATTTAGAACTAATGACAGAGATGTATTATGAATTTTAAGAAAATCGGCGAATTTTGCTATGAAACTCCGAATTACTGGTGGTGTAAATTAATTAGTAAAATTAGTTTTTTACCAGAATAGACTTCTGATTAAGCAGGTTAAAACTATTAAAAGTACTAGGTTAAAACTATTAAAACTTCTTCTTATATTTATTCAAATTTCCGAGGAATGTGTTCGCACTGTTGTGCATATTCCTGAGCAGGCAACTTCGCGAGGAGTGTGCTTGGTATTGCAGCTCCCGCGTGATTAGTTCACATATGGTTCATTGTATCTCGTTCCCCGGCAAGTTTCAATATGGAGCAAGTGCAGACAAAGCCCTAACACTCAATCAACAGGACATAGTACCCGGGCCAGGCTTCCTGTTCTAGCGACCTTCGCGTTGACTCCGAAGGGCGTACTTTTGAATGTCAAAGTCCCGGGAATGCCAATGTCATAATGACTAACGGTGAATTAGATATCACTTCCAATTTCTTGATCAATACTTTTATCAGTAATCTGAATCATTTATAATGAATAGTTATTTTGTGAAATTTCAAGAGAAGCCAGAACGATTATTCTAACCAGTAAATACCACTTCTGTGCCCCCTTCCAAGTTTAAGCAGCATAAATATACTAGGCACATAAATTACCCATTTGCTTACAATTATTTTATTTAATTATATATATATATATATATATATATATATATATATGTGTGTGTGTGTGTGTGTGTGTGTGTGTGTGTGTGTGTGTGTTTGTGTTTGTATAGGGTGTTCCAAAAAAACGGCTAATCTTTTTAATGTTAATCGGAAAAACAAAGAAAAAAGTGCTTTGGCATATATCTCGTAATACGAATACATCGTCGATACAAAAGCAAACTAACGAATATGAAAAATGCATCTTTCATTGTCCATCTTTAATAATTTCTGCTGGACTTATTTACGGCAAATTCTTCAATCTGACTTCACTCTATTAAAGGGAAAGTATTCCACTATCAAAAGGTCAAATCTGCCGAATATTTGACTGTCCAAAAAAAAAAAAGTTATGAATAAATACTTTTCCACTCTGAAAAGTGTTGATTTTCATATTCGTTAGTTTGCTTTTGTATCGACGACATGTGCTTTTAACGATTTTTATATAGGTCTTTTGAAAGACTGCATTTTCATATATATATATATATATATATATATATATATATATATATATATATATATATATATATATATATAGGTTTTTAAGCTTTTCTCGGAAAAGAAGTAAAAAAACATATACTTTATGCCAAAGGATTTTTTCTTTGTTTTTTCATTCTCATCGGTTCCCGAAGTTTGGCCGTTTTTTTTTTCGAGGACATCATGTCGTCGATACAAAAGCAAACTAACGAATATGAAAATCACCACTTTTCAGAGTGGAAAAGTATTTATTCATAACTTTTTTTTGGACAGTCAAATATTCGGCAGATTTGACCTTTTGATAGTGGAATACTTTCCCTTTAATAGAGTGAAGTCAGATTGACGAATTTGCCGTAAATAAGTCCAGCAGAAATTATTAAAGATGGACAATGAAACATGCATTTTTCCATATTCGTTAGTTTGCATTTGTATCGACGATGTATGCACCTGTACATGTACAGAGGAGAGAGACAACTCTCTCACTCAGTTCAGTTCTCGGACTTGGACCGTGGAAACCAATACGATTGGTCAGTTCACCTTTTAACACAAATAAAATATTGCAAAAAACCAACTCACCTCTGAGAGAGAATTATCTGGATCTGAAAAAAATATCATCATTACTAATACGGGTTTATATGCCTTAAAATCTTACATAATTATAAAAATAACTTTTAATAACTGTAAAAGCAAATAAACATGAATATGGGTTGTAAAGATTTTTTTGCTTTGAAAAGTGATTAATGTCCCAAACATTAATTTTCAACAAAATTGTTGTTTTTATTTATGGCTCCTAAGTTGTGACCAATTTCTTTTGACGCAGATATTTTTTCATGCTGCCAATAATTAATATTTCAGATGTATGTTACTAGATTGAACTAAAGAACATTAAATACATCTCAGTATAAATTAAATTTTGTTTATTCACAGTATAAATAATTATTTTACTGAGTGAAAGGTAATATTCTAATAACATAATATTGTGGAAAAATGCTGAGAGGACGCAGTCCTATTGAATCGGATATTGTTTTTAGTCATACCATTAAATATCTAAAAATATAACTACACATATCTTTAAAAATGCCACATCTCACTTGATCATGTAATCAACTATTTTAAAATTTATTCATATGTCTAGAAATGTTGTCAAACGCTCTTCGTGAAAATAATGACGACGGTATTATTACTACAGAATTACTGTTATTCCTTTGATTACTGCTCACAATTCTTAAATTGCAGTGCTTTAATGGAAAACTTTCTATCTATCTATTCCTAGCCTTGTAATACACGATTGAATAATTATCTGAAGGTCTGTTTCTAGCGATGAGTTGTTTTTTTTATATTCTTTATAATTCCTTGGATTGTGAATTACCAGACAGTGCGATTACCATCGCAGCTAGAAGTTTCAAGGCCTTGTTGGTAATATCCAATATCTAACAATGTGTGAGTACATTCTTAGTACAAGCACAATGTTTGAGAAATTACCGGAGGGCATACATATAATGTGATTGTTAGCACTTTCTTTGGAAGGAAAGTAGCTGTTGAGGTTTTACTCATGACGGGCTTAAAAAAAAAAAAAAAAATGTCTTCAAATCTTTACTGATCCTACTTAAAGACAGCGAAAATGACCCTCCGTTAACACTCCGTTCGCCATGAAACTTGGTATGTAGTATTCCCCCATCAAACGATTGAAGGAGTTCGTTAACCAACAAAATCGGTCCGTCCGGAGGGGGGGGGGGGGTTTACTCCGGAGCCAAAATAGTTATTTACCAATACCAGTCGTAATTTTTGTTATATTTCAACGAAATTTTAACACAAGAATGGACGTTAAAATTTAATAAATAAATATTTGTTGGTCCTCCTCCACATTGATATGATCAAGTTTTTGTAGGTTTGTTTTGTACAATCAATAGATGTTAAGGTGCAACTAAGATGACCTCCTCTCTTCTGCTGGGCTTCTTGTTCGAAGAGAAGTTATTCTGATTGTTTCTAAAATCAGAAAGTGTATGTTTAATTTACAATTCAGTAGTTTGTTTATGATATAAAAGGTGTAGATGATCAGGGTTTGGGCATAATATGACATATTATGTTGAATATATAACTAAAATTCCTTATATTTCTGGCAACGTTTCCGCTTGGCATGCAAATAAGGGTTATGGAACAGTTCCGTTTTTTAGGGGTCTCTATGGACACATTTGTATTTTGGTCTGCAGTCGGAGAGGACATGTGTAAGCCTCTACCCGTGAAGGAATTATTTTAACAGGATAATTCTATCAATTGTTCCAAAAAAAAAAAAAAAATTGAGACGAGAGTAGGGTTTCGGGTAAAACGCTTTGCTCCTAACGTACCAATTTTCTTGCTTATACAACTTCTCCGACCTTAAGTTATGGGAAGACTGTATAATGAGTTGGGCCTGAAATTGTGGCCACTATCCTGATGTATGATAAACACGAAAATTAGGAAAAGGGCGCATTAGGAAGGATCAATGAAAGTTTGAAGACGCCTTTAAAAACAAAAAAGTAGTTATCAGACGATGCGACAATTATATACTCATGTGAATTATTTATCATTAGCTACAATAATATATAATGTAATAATGAAGAATTATAGAATTGTTATTTTTCTTGGAAGCCAACTATTTAGCACTTTCCTCCGAAGGATAGTAGCTATTGAGGTTGCACTCATGACGGAATTTTTGAATAATTTCTTCGAATCTTTATCGATCCTACCTAGTAGACACCGAAAATGACCCCCGTTCAAATTTATGTATATATATATATATATATATACATATATACATGTACATATACATATATAGCTATATATGTG
This sequence comes from Gonocerus acuteangulatus, assembly GCA_946811695.1. NCBI lineage: Eukaryota > Metazoa > Arthropoda > Insecta > Hemiptera > Coreidae > Gonocerus > Gonocerus acuteangulatus. The sequence goes on from OX328128.1 coordinate 60,262,731, forward strand.
TCCGTTAACACGATACAGGCCAGAGTTTTTGTTTTTTTCGCCACGAAACTTGGAATGTAGTATTCTCCCATCAAACGATTGAACGAGTTCGTTAACCAACAAAATCGGTCCATCTGGAGGGGGGGGGGGGGGGTTACTCCGGGCCAAAGTAGTTATTTGCCAATACCAGCCATAATTTTTGATATATTTCAATGAAACTCGATATTCGTTCTGGTCAACTGAAGAGAAAAATTTGTTATAAAAACAAACTAAATCGGTTGACTAGAAGGGAGGGTTTACTCCGGACAGATATTACTAATTTCCTTATACCGGTCGTAATTCCTGTTGTATTGGTACGAAACTCTATGCGTTCTGGCTATCTAATAAGAAAGAAGTTTTGTGAAAATGAACTAAATCGGTCTATTGGAAGGAGGGGGGGGGGGGAGTGTTACTTTGTACTATGTTTGAATTGAATTCTCCCGCCAGACGTAGGTTCGCGAAACTCATCAAGATCAATAGATGAATATGTGAAGCTTTGTGTACTTATTACGTAGTGTAGTACCACGCATACATACATACATACAATACTCCGGAAGGAAATTAATTACAAAATTAATAATTATTAATTCAATTATAATTGAAACAGCTGCTCATAAAAGCAAAAGAGCAGAGCAATTTATGATTTTATTTTATTTATCTATATAGGTTATTTTAAGCAAATTATTCAGGGTTGCACTCGACCCTACCCAATTCTGAGGAAAGTGCTTAGTTATGCAGCTCCTGCGTGACGGAATTTTTATTTTATTTATCTATATAGGTTATTTTAAGAAATTTATTCAGGAATTCTGAGGAAAGTGCTTAGTTATGCAGCTCCTGCGTGACGGTCTTTTTATTTAATTTATCTATATAGGTTATTTTAAGCAAATTATTCAGGAATTCTGAGGAACGTGCTTAAATATGCAGCTCCTGCGTCACGGATTTTTTGTATGCTCGCATTAAGAACTCATCAAAATTTACGAGGATGAATGCGGTCATTTTGTCATTAGTAGATAGGTCCTTGATCTCTCTTGATTACTACACTTTTTGACAGCAGGGGAAAAACATCAAACACGTTCTCCTTAATCTGAATGAAGCTGATTATTATCACCACTAACCTAATAATAGCATAAAAATAATAATATCGTGGATTTTATTTATTTGTATGCAAGCGGTGTATAATACAATATTGGACGAGATCATTTCATCATTTCACATTTATGGACACTACTCCATACAAATTTTTATTTCATTCGGAAAAGCGCTATTATTAAAAAAATATATATATATATTATATATACTTAAATGACCAGTTTTGGACTATTCGTGTTTTTCTTTGGAATGTTGCATTTGAAACTTAATACATATTTTTTAAAACGTTTCGTTCGTGTATAACGGACAAACGCATTAGGAGAAAATGATGCTTACAAGTTTTGGACATTTTGTTTTCATTCAGGCGAAATTTAAAGAGTTCCATACTAAGCATGGGCGTATATAAGGGGGAGGGACTAAGGGAGCTGCAGCCAACCCTCCCCGAAATTTTGATGTATTCGAAAAAAATGTGTCATAAAAAACTTAAAAATAAATGGAATAAAATCACTTAGTTCAGAAAAACATAGTATGTTTTTTTTTTTTTTTTTTTTTTTTTTTTTTCTTTTTTTTTGTACGATAGTGTAGTAGCGTTTTAGTTGGTTAAATGTTCCAAGTTCTAGATTGTAAGTATTCCATACCAACAATGTTATACCACAAAATGATCCCAGCCTCCCCCTACCGAAATTATTTTCTGTATACACCCCAGATACTATGGTTTCTAAATCGTCCTCGGGAGTGCCGTTACATCGAAACACGCAGATATAACGCAGTTCCTTTGACTAGGACTGTTTTAGACCTAGTATACTCAATTGAAAATCTCTCAAAACCTGATAAGAATAGTCGTTGTCTTAAGGGAAAACCCATATGAAACCCTATGAGCGTTTGAGTCGAATGATAGCATGGTTTTCCCGGCCCAAGTCGGCTCACAGGGGGAACACGCGAGGACTTTACGCTTCGTGGCTTGGCTGACTCACACTGCCAATGTCATGGGAAGTATCTCACTGGAATATTTTGCCCGCGTAATTGGACGGTAACTTCCTTCAAGTGTAGATATTTTCAAGAGAGATTCATTTATACATTGTTTCCTGAGCATGGACAAAGAATATTTTTGGACAGTTTTAGAGCGTTTCCAACGCTTGGGGAGGAAACAAACTTATGATGTGGACTCTATGGCGCACTCCACAAGTGTCCACTAGGACCGGTTAATGTTTTAGAAACCTTAAATCATGAAAATTTTGGGTGGTTCTAATGGGCATATATATATATATATATATATATATATATATATATATATATATATATATATATATATATGTATGTATAGATGTAGTCGTTCAATTAAAAGACCATCAGTAGAATGGTTGAAGAAACTATCCATTTAAATGACAGTTGCTGAAACAACATCCTTGGTAAGCCCTTGAGTCGTCCCTAAACAAGTTTAATTAAAAATCCGTAATTTAGTAAAAAAATCCGTCACGCAGGAGCTGCATAACTAAGCACTTTCCTTAGAATTTGGATTGTGTAGACTGGTTTCCAGAACGATTTGCTTAAAATATCCTACATAAATAAAATAAAAACATGAATAGTTCTCTTTTAATTTTGTAATGAGTAACTGTTCAATTATTAATTTGCTTCCAGAGTTATGTTTACAAATGGTATTTACTACACTACTTAATAAATAATAAAAACTTTATATTTTCGTCTTTTGATCTGGCGCAGGAACAGGATACAGTCCCTCTAGTGGGAGATAGCGCTCCTTGCGGCGGCCTTGCGAACCTACGTCAGGCGGGCTAGTCTATCGAAATATATTACAAAGTAAACCCCCCTTTCCGATTGACCGATTTAGCTCATTTTTACAAAACTTTTTCCCCATGAGTTACACATGACGTATACCGCGTTTCGTTACAATACAGCTGAAATTACGACCGGTATGAGTATATTAGTAATTTGGGTCCGGAGTAAACCCCCTCCTAATTAACCGATTTAGTTTATTTTTACAACACCAGTGGTAGATTACCAGTACAAATACCGAGTTTCGTCGAAATATAACAAAAATCACGGCTGGTAGTGGCGAATTGGTATCGTGGGTCCGAAGTAGGGGGTTGAAGTGGGGGGCGATGAAGTGGGTTCATTAGTAGGGGGTTGAAGTGGGGGGCGATGAAGTGGGTTCATTAGTAGGGGGTTGAAGTGGGGGGCGATGAAGTGGGTTCATTAGTAGGGGGGGCCTTCTAATGAACCGATTTAGTTTATTTTTACATCTCACTTTTCTCTTTAGATTACCACTACGAATACCAAGTTTCGTTGAAATATAACCAATATTACGGCTGGCATGGTCAAATTAGTGTTTTGGGTTCGGGGTAAACCCCCCCTTCCGCTGGACCGATTTTGGTGGTTAACGAACTCGTTCAACCGTTTGCTAATTGATCGCTATGCACCACGTTTCGTGAAGAAAAAACAAAAACTCTGGCCGCTATCGTGTTAACATATATATATATATATATATATATATATATATATAGATATATATAGATATATATAAATTTTAACGGGGGTCATTTTCGGTGTCTACTAGGTAGGATCGATAAAGATTTGAAGACATTTTTCAAAAATTCCGTCATGAGTCCAACCTCAATAGCTACTTTCCTTCGGAGGAAAGTGCTAAAAAGGACTCCCCAAGCTTTATGTAAAAACCGGAAGACATGAGTTGATGATATTGTGAACCTCAAAGATGGTTGAAAATTGTATGTAAAATCGTGGCATACAGTTAGTTGACGATGGACGAATATCTTCTCCAGTAACAGAACGGGTATTTTCCAGGCTAATAGAAATTTTAATGGTCCTAAATCATACCGGGAAATGTCAACTCGAAGATATTAATATGTATCTTTCCCGCTGTTTGCTAGTTCTGAAATGTCATTGCTTCTCCTCTTGTCAACGAAACAGCCAAGAAAGGTTCTAATGGCTCAAGTAGTCGAACCACCTAAAAGGATTTATAATAATTAAAATTGGAGAATTTTTCTAGTTTCTCTATGTTGGAAGTTCTGGAATCCGCCTCAAGCAATTTTTAAATTAAATTAGGATGAATTGATTACCGATTGTTGATAGATCTAGGATGTTGGAGGCAATACGAGCTACTTATTCCGGACATGTCAAGGACTTCTAGAAATAATGACGTCGGCCGTGATGTCGAGGACTGCAACCTCCGACCAGAAATACATCTTGCATCAATACCACTTCATTTATCATAGCCACATCCAGGTATAGAATTGCTGATGGCTCTGCCTTCCGAGAAGGCAGTCTCCCGCTCTTCCTTGAACTCACTAACAATGTTATTATAAGCAGGATATATCTCGGATATTGGCAGTATGTAATGTCGAGGGCACTACTGGGAAAATACAATGGTCGAAGGATGTGTTGTATCATTATATCCGCTACTCCTCAGGTGATTGAGTCAAATGTGTTCAGTCAAACGAAGTAGTATTTTATCCACCCCAAAGGTTCATTTGAAGCAATCAAATGATATATATTCATTTGAAATTCAGAACTTGAAATATTCCAGTAACCTTCAATAAATCCGTTTCGCAGGAACTTAGTGAGTTTCCATATGATGTTTATAACCCGGTATATAGAGATTAGGGTCGAGCTAACAATAATTTCCCCAGATTTTCTTTTTAAATATTATTAGGTATGCTGAAACCAACTTTTCAAACTCGAAAGCCTGGGGGGAAAATGTTAGCATGTGAAAAACCGCGAAATATTAGAATGTTTTCAGTTTTTCTTCGTTAATTTGTAAAATGTTGATTTTGGGTCAAGAACCTTCAAATAGGGATTAAAGAGCATTACATTCTGCGTCAAATGAGATGGTCAAAGTCCAAATTCGGCCAGGTATTATTTCCGCAATCGCTGTGCTGAGCCCACTTGTAATGAGTTTCAGCTTCGTCAATGCTTTTGGTGCCACCCCCCGCACCTAGAAGTTGAAGAGCATCAATAACTAAGTCCAAAAAGCACAAAAACTCATAAATTTGACCAGTTTGAAAATTTGTAAGTCACTAATTTTGAGCCAAAATGAGAAAAAGTGAAATTTTCATGTAATCGGCTTTTGTAACATGTTGGTTTCTATTAGCCACAATTTACATGTGATTTAATTCTAAATGTACAAATTAACAGCGTACGCAGTATGTTGAGGGGAAAGGATGGGGTGGAGGGAACCTTAAGAAATTTAAACTTATCTGAGTCCGAAAATGTGTACCAAAATGTTGAAGGAAATTTCTGTTTTCTTCCCGGGGTTCCCCCTCTCACACACAACATAATAGAAGATTAGAATATTATTGAGGAGGTAGAAATCTGCATAATAATTTGTATGATTTTTTTTAATACTCAATTGTAACTCATTTTAATTAACACTTGAAGCATTAGGGAACTATATAATGAACGTTTGAAATAGAATTTACCCTAATCTGACTGTTATTAAAAAATTAGGTATAATCAGGAAGTATTTTATTAATATTTTAAAGACAGAATTAGTATGGGTAAATCAGAAATACAATAAATAAAACAAAACCAATTACAGCTCACATTTGTATACATTATTCTATATCCATTAAATTATTTCGAATAGCAAGTATTGAAGTATTTTTTTATTTGTTAAATTAAAACCCCTTAAATTTTTAAATCTATTTTTAGTATTGTTGGAGCCAGCAGGGGGCCAATGGCACTTCATTTGGAGTAAGGTAAATGAGTCCTTTCGGGAAACCGGTAAGATGCCCGATGTCCTTGGTTTCTACAAATTAACGATAACCTTTGACATGTTCGCTCTTCTCCTCGATTATTTCAATTCTCATTATCGGAATCCATCTACTCCTGCCCGAGATAATGCTCTCAGTTAATGAACGCAAATCAAAACAAACTTCACACTATTGGAAGCACGAAAATTATATAGCCGTCCTTCCATGTTTTTTTTTATTATTATTTTCAAATGCCACTTAAAATGATAGATTATTATTGAGAAGCGGAGAGATCCACTTCAGATGGGTATGGAGAAGAAATAAATTGTTCAAAAGTGAATGTCGATATGATTGAGCCGCACTTCAATTTAAAAACAGTATGATTGAGCTGAGGTGCAATTGAAATATGGTATTATTAAAAAACGCGAATGATTGAGACAAAGTAAGATTGAATGAAGTTACAAAGGCGGTATGATTGAGACTCCATTCGATTATATTTATCGAAAGGCAGTACGATAGAAAGGCAAATAGTTGAGACATGTAAATATTGAAAAGCTTTATAATTGAGACGTACTCCCTTTGTAAGGTTCTATGATTGAGGTATAGTATTGAGTTGTGAAGAAATATACAGAAAGAAACAAAGGTTCGATAAAAGTTTAAAATGAACTTTTGCAGATTAAATATAAATGCGCCCTGTAGCGATTACGCTTTCCTAATGGGTTGGAAGACAATAATATTTTGTTCCCTCCAAAAAACCATTGTCTTAATATCCTAAAAACAATGTTAAGTCCTTTTTTATGCCCTTTTCTGTAGTGTAGCTTTGAAAATTAAGTAACGTCGACGATAATATAATAGTTTTTCTGAATTTATATCTTATTATTATTCAACAGGAGACGAGGCTCAGAATAAGAGCACTCAACTGATGTTCTGGAGAACCTGTCTTCAATGCTCTAGCTGTCCCTAAACCCACCCAAACTTTATTTAATTTAATGGGCACCCGCTAGGTTACGACAACCTTCACTACATATTTTTCATATTGCCAGATTATATTCGAAGGCACCTCTACTAGATCGGAGAGGTTCTTCTGCCTGTAGTCCGAATTGCGGGACTTTTTCCGAAGTCGGTGGTTAATAGCCTCTTGCAGAAAGTCTCTTCGTCGGAATAAACTCTGAACGGGCATTAGCAGAGGACACTGATGATGAGTTTGTGAGCTCGAAAGCACTATGCGAATAAAATAGATATACCAATGTGTACATATCTTACCTACCATGTCAAACTATCGAATATGCAAATCGGACCAAAATAGGAACGAACATATTCTATCCATTGACGAAGTAATATGTTGAAACATAGTCTTATTCCGTACTTTTGTTAAGGCATTAAAGGCTATTCTATAAAGGGGTTAGAGTTGCGACAAACCGTATCGTCCAAAATCCAAGAGCAAAGTCCCGAATCTAAAAACGAGATTTTTCATATTCGATAGTTTGACATGGTAGGGACGATATACACTCACACTCACATATATATTTTGCCTATTGAGGTTACACTCATGAAAGTAATGTATTTATATACGTACATATAAACAGACTTACACACAACATACACAATTTCGCCAGCCAACCAACTATAAAAATGAACAGTTTCGTTCTATTATCGTTGTAATATATCTGTAAGACGAGTGTACTTAATTACTAAAACAAAAAACAAACGCTTTTAGGTAAAGACCCTTTACCATTTTACATATTTTCATAACACATCCTTCTTGTTAGTTTCGAATAGTTAAATAATTTGCACGAAAACAAAAATTATAGGTGGTAAGGACATCTTTATATTTGGACTTCTTTTACTTAATGCTGATTAACGAACTTGTCCTTTCGTTAGGGAATCGTTGGGTGTGGAAAGTCTCTTTGCGAAATAACAATAACCGTGGTAACACACAGACACACACACACACATATATATATATATATATATATATATATATATATATATATATATATACATATATATATATATATATATATATATATATATATATATATATATATATATAAATTATTTCAAGAGAGCAACCTTAATAGCAAAATTCCCTTGGAATGTGCTAAAAATCAGATTTAACCATCTTCCGGCAGTTCGATATTGAAATCCTGAATCTAACCGAAAAGTTTTGTAATATCTTAAAATGCTGTTTTTTCACTTTCACCAAGACTCACGTAGTTGTTGTTTTATTATGCTTAATTGAATATTTCCAGATGGAGACAACATTATTTATGGAACTTTACTTTAAATTATCAATTCTAACAATTTCTTTCGATGATCTTCCTGCAAAGGTCTTTGACCAGTCAAGTTGTCAAACAAATCCTGTTACTTTTCATCTAATTTTGTTCATTCCATGTACTCTAGCATATAATATATATATTTTTTACTATTTATTAATACTTGACATTAACGAACTAAAGGCATTTTTCACTTTCTTCTATTTTTCTTTGTACCCAGGTATGTTCGCTTAGGGGAGCAGTTTTCCTGGCACCTGAAAACGCATTACTCCCCTATGAGAAGGTAAGTATTTTATATACACTGAGCATTTTCAATGTGTCATTGCAGTTATCCCTTTACATTTTCAGGTGAACAAATCCGAATTCTAATTCTAATGAATTATCATTATGCAAACCTTTGTTATTATTCAACTTTTATTTGTATTTGGTATGAAAATATAGAATTTCACTTTTCTTGACTACAAATTACATAGAGCTATAGCTTGCTTGTTATCCTTAACAAGGTTCTTGTAAAGATTTTGTTTTTTGTAATATCCTTAGGTATGGTGTGAGTATGCCACATCCAAGTTTTCTACCTCGAAAGTAGCGGGGAAAACCCGAGAAATTCGAGTACTTTTTTCAGTTTTCCTACATTAATTTAAAATCATTGATTTTGGGTAAAATGACTTCGAATAGGGAGTAAAGAACATTAAATTCTGCGTCAAATGAACTGGTCGAAGTCCAAATTCGGCCAAGTAAAGGTGATTTTGGCAATCACTAGCCAAAAAACAACAATATATATATATATATATATATATATATATATATATATATATATATATGCCCAAGATTTCATAACTACCACTTCCCTAAATGTTACCAAACTTAGGTATGTGGAAAACATATTTGCATTCTGTTATTAAGTGTTTTGTAATGGATTTTGTTATACCTAATTGCTTGTACGCTCTAGATACATTACGGAGTTTTAGATTTTAAATTGTGCAGCATTTTAAGAAGTCTTTCTATTGATTATTAACCGTGTGAGGGAAAACAACTTGATTCTAGTTAAAGAAGTTTTTTATTGAATTTATGTTCTGAAAACTTACTCAATTGTAAGAATCTTTAAGAAAATAGTTCTTTTACTTAACTGCCTTATTCAGCAACAGTCAATTGAGAGAGGCGATGATTTAAATTATCAATATCAAACTATTTTCGCTGCTGTCCTAATTCCATTGTATTTTTATCTTAAATACTCGTAAAAATAATTCAACATACCTTGTGGCCTGGCAACGACCAGTAGAACTAAAGCAAGACAGAAGCTTATCCTTGCTGAGACGTCCATCCTGATTGGAGTCGGAGTGCACTCTGAGCTCTGAACACTCATGGAATATCAAGTTAGTGTATTAGTATTTTCTGACGCTAGAGAGCAGCAGATCCAGGGTCAGGCTGCTGTCTTGTTAGCCGATTGTCCACTAGATCGCGCGAATCTCTCTTATTTACAGATGTTATTATAAACCATGGGCGTATACGGGGGGGTGGGCTGCAGCCCCCCAAATTTTGATTTGATGGTAAAAATATGTCATAAACCCCTTAAAAACAAATTAAATAAGCTCACTTAGTTCATAAAAAATATGTTATTTTAGTTGTAATAGCGTTTTAGTTGCCTAAAACTATTCAAAGTTCTAAACTGTTAGTAGGCCATAACCCGGAAATGGTCCCAGCCCCCCCCCCGAAATTATTTCCTAAATACGCCAATGTTATATACTGAAGTACATGTCGGAAGAACTGCGTCATCTATGCGCGTTACCGATCTTATGCCTAGTGTCAGTTAGAGAGCTTGAAATAGAAACAATTTATACTAAATGTTCTGATATTTCGAGAAGAAATTAAACACCCACCCCAAACACATCTCGAAGAAGCGCGTGATTTTAGGTGCCACCGTGTACAAGAAACCTGCATAAGCCGATTGTATGCGGAAATTACTCACCTCGCCATCTCGAATTATCCTCATTTCTTTAGGAAAGCCCTATTACAAACACGTTTCTCATTTCCTTACCTTTTTTTATTACTAGAAAAGTCATTTTACTTTAAAACTGAGGAAAACAGGAAAGAAAAAAAAAAAAAAAAAAAAAAAAAAACAACGTTCAGAGAAACGAAACTATCACTTTCGACTTTTAAGCACCGATTTCTCCTAGTAAGATTGCTCAATCAAGAAATCTATAAGATTCGTTATTGTTTTTTTTTTTTTTTTATAGTAATACGTTTATTTAACATCTGTACATTTGGAGAGTACATTAGTTAAGTTTGCTCTCAGTCGTTATTGTAGGAATGTTAGTCAGTTTCCACTTACAACAGGTTTCTACCCATTTTTGAGAGATAGTTAAATAAGCATGCAAAAATCTCAAAACTACTATCGATAGATCATAAGGGAGTTTCCACCCAATCGAGGGAGGGGCCAAACGTATAAAACGTTTAGAACATTTGTTCATTAATCAGCTAGCTCATTAATCTAAAGAAATGGCTTGATGAAAAATGTATACTTTTACTTAGCACACACCTTGGAGCAGACATGAGTGTTCTGAATCGACCATTTAAAAGATCATTATTTTTAACCCTTCTAATCGATCTCCAAGGGCCGATCTTCCTAAAGAATCGATCTCCATGGGCCGATCTTTTAATAATTCGAGCTCCAAGGGGCGATTTTTTAAAGTATCGATCTCCAAGGGCCGATCTTTCTAAGGAATCGATCTCCAAGGGCCGATCTTTCTAAAGAATCGATCTCGAAGGGCCGATCTTTTAATGAATCGATCTCCAAGGGCCGATCTTTTAATAATTCGATCTCCAAGGGCCGATTTTTAAAGTATCGATCTACTCACCAGCTCACCGACTAAGTAAAAAGTATAAAATTAATAATTTTATACAAGCAGATATTTTTTTTTTTTTTTTTTTTTTTTTTTTTTGGGTGAAATCAACCACATGGGTCATGGTCACCGTTAAAGGAGAAAGAAAAAAAAAAAAACTTTATGGTTGGATTTTATTTTAATAGTATGAATTGAGTTTATTGAACTATGCGTTTATTATGGATTAAGAGAATTTAGAAAAAATAATAATTAGTATTTTATATTGACTAAAATTACCACTCTCAGCTGATGCAAGGCAACCCCAGCTTCACAAGACTACTCGTATACTTAGTTAAATTACATATGTTGTGGACAATCCTCCTAAATTAATACTTAAATTTGTTATATTTTATTAAATAGTCCTGTTTCCTTCATAAAATTGATTAATTTGGTTATTGCAGTTTTGGTATCACCCAATGTTTCATCTAATGTTCCTGAAATATCGTGAGTTCTTCTTTCAAGTTCATAATTTCTACACTCTGTCAGTATATGCTTAACACTTAATAATGTTCCACAGGTGATGCACAAAGTTGGTGGATCTTTTGTCATTAAGTGTGAGTGTGTAAGCCTCGTGTGTCCGATTCTGAGGCGTGTAAGAACTACCTCTTCCCTTCTAGCCGCACGTATTGAAGTGTCCCAGGTAGCTGTAGATGCTTTGATTTCTCGAAGCTTGTTTTCTCTAATTTGCCGCCATTCCCCATCCCAGGTAGAGCGAACTTTCTTCTTCATCGAGCAAATTAAATCCTTCCTAGGTACATGATTTATGGTCGAACCTTCTTTAATAGCCAATTTTGCATGAACGTCTGCTATTTCGTTCCCTGTTATACCGCAATGACTTGGTATCCATGTGAATATAACTTGTGTATTATTTTTCTGCAAATTATCAAGGGTAGTTCGAAGTTCAACTATGAATGGATGTGTGGAAGCCAGCTTAGGTATTGACAATAATGTTGAAAGAGAGTCAGAAAATACATACAGTTTTGTACCGTTTGGAATAATGATATTTAGTGATTTGAGAATGGCGAGCAACTCAGCAGTATAGATGGAGCATTCATGGTTTAATGAAAATTTATTAATTCTTGAATCGCAAACTACTGCTGCTCCTACACCATCTTCGGTTTTAGAGCCATCAGTATAAACCTGACTAGCTAGTGGAATTCCTTCCGTAATTTTGTTAAATTCTGAGATAAATATGAGCGGGCTGGTGTCTTTTTTTAAATATTTAGTCAGTTTTATGTTTATGAAAGGAACGGGCAGTGTCCAGGGAGGTTTGGTGTAATTAGTCTCTTTAAGAATTAGATTCTTGTCTATGCTGTGATCGTTAGAAAGTTCTGTAGCTCTATGATAGAATGATTTCCTACAGTTGTTATGATTTTGTGGAAGAAAGTTGTCCAAAACAATTTGAAGTGGATGGGAATAAGAAGCAAAAAGAGAAATGTAATAACTAAGTGTTAGTTGTTTTCTTCTAAATTGAAGTGGAGGCTCCCCGGACTCGGCACATATACTCACCACAGGACTTGATCGAAAGGCTCCAGTAGCGATTCTTAGTCCAAGATAATGTACGGAGTCTAACATTGCAAGAGTTTTCTGAGATGCAGATCCGTAGGCCGTACATCCATAATCCAGCTTTGATCTAATGAGGCTACGATAGAGCATGAGCATGCTTGTTCTATCTGCTCCCCATGAGGTATTTGCTAGGACTTTGAGTATGTTCATGGCACGAAGACACTTGGCTTTTAGTTCTTTTATGTGGTGGACCCAGCTCAGATGATTATCAAATATTAGACCCAAGTATAATGTATGGTTTGCATAAATTATTCGCTCATTGTTTATGTACAATGCTGGTGGAATTTCAACCTTTCGAGAACTGAAAAGAATGGCAGTGGTTTTGTTTAAGGATACTGTGAAACCATGATTATTAAACCAATTTCCTATTGAATCCAATGAATATTGGATGTGATTCTGTAGCCTACCAGGATTCTTATCGGCACAATATATCACTAGGTCATCGGCAAATAACATGGCCCTTGTGGGGAAGACTGATTGTTCGAGAACTTTATTTATTGTCAATGTAAATAGAAAAGGACTAATAACACTTCCCTGGGGGACTCCATTTTTTTGTATAAATTCATTGGAAGTGGTGAAGCCGTTTCGGATTTTAAATGTTCGTTTTTTAAGGAAACTAATAATAAATCCTAAGATAAATCCATTGATTCCTTTCTCTAAAAGACTGTTAATGATATGTCTCCTCCACACACAATCAAAGGCATTTTTAATGTCTATAAATACTGCTAAAACCTTTTCCTTTTTATTTATTGCCAGCCTAATATCACTCTCTAGTTTTATTAGATTGTCTTGCGTGCTTCGACCTCTTCTGAATCCACTTTGCCATTCAGCATGGTGGTTAAAACGTTCAAAAAACCATTGAAGCCTGTTAACAATTATTTTCTCAAATAACTTACACATGGAACATGTTAGGGAAATTAGTCTGTAGCTGGATACTTGGTCAACTGGCTTATTTTTCTTTAGTAAAGGTATTGAGATGGATTGGCCCCATATTTCAGGAATCTCCATCTTTCTAAATATTTTGTTGAAATAACGGAGAATGAATTCTTTGTTTCCTAATGTTAGATTTTTGATCATAGCTATACTGATATTATCTGGACCAGGTGCGGTATCTCTTCGTGATTTGAGTGCTTGAGTAAACTCTGCCATTGTAAAAGGATGGTTAAGAGGATCAAGGGGGTCTACGTGTACTGCTATTGGTTCTGCCTCCGTAATTATTTTCATTTCTAAAAAGTAGTCTAAGTATGTGCCATCGGACGAGACTGCCTCGAAGTGTGTTCCAAGAAAGTTTACAATTTCTGAGGGTTCTGTAATTAATCCTGAATTTGTTTTAATAGAATTAAGCATGAAGTTTTTATTATTGTGGCCTATTATTTTCCTAACTTGTTTCCAAACATCTGAAGGAGGGGTGTGGCAGTTTATTTTAGTAAGGAAATGTCGCCATGAGTCTCTTTTGGATTTTTTAATGGTGTATCTTGCATTCTTTCTAGCTTCAATATACTTATTTAAATTTTCTGAACTCGGATATCGTTTAAACTTGCGAAGCTTATTCTTCCTCTCTTTAATTGCATTTTTGCACTCCTCGTTCCACCAGGGCACTAGAACTCTTGAATGTACAGACTTAGTTTGTGGAATTGATATTTCAGCTGCCATTAAAATTGTATCTGATATTTGGGAATTTAGTGAATTAATGCTAGTTTCGTTTAATGTAATTTTAGAGAAGGTAGCTAATTTCCTATATTCTTCCCAGTTTGCTTCATTTATTTTCCATTTTTGAATGGTTGGAGGATTGAGTAGCCTTGGAATGATGTTTATTACTATCGGGAAGTGGTCCGAACCGTAAAGATCATCCGCAGTACGCCAATTACAACGAGGAGCAAACGAAGGGCTAACTAAGGACAAATCAATGTGAGACAGGGAACCGGAAGCTGAGCATAGATGAGTGGGAGAGTCGTTGTTAAGGGGAACAAGCAATGATGTATTCAAGAAGGATTCAATTGCTCGACCTCTGGAATCTGTAGTGTTCGAATACCATAAAATATTATGACTATTAAAGTCTCCTAAAATAGCTACAGGTTCAGGTAGCTGAGTGTAAAGATGGTGCAACTGGGCTTCGTTGAAAGGTTTGCCTGGAGGTAAGTAAAGACAACAGATGGATAACTTAAAAGGTCTATGGATTTGTATAGCTACTGCCTGTAAATCAGTATTAAGAGAGAGGGGGCTACAGGGAATATCATTGGAAACTATTATCGCCACACCTCCACATGCAATCAAACCGTCTAAATAATCTTGCCTGAAAATAGAATAGCCAGGAATGTTAAAATCATTACAGTCCTTTAAGCGAGTTTCCTGGACACAGATAATATTGGATTGTAGATCGTTTAGTAATAACATTAAGTCAGGCTTATGTGAGATAAGACCATTAATGTTCCACTGTAATATACTCATAATAAGAATACAAAAGTATTAAACCTGCGATTCCAGTAATACATACAAGTAAAATATGTCATAACTGAAAAAAAGGCAGTTCCGATGTAAGAAACTACTATAGCTAAACAATTACTATGATAAAGGCGGCGTAAAGAAAGGTTGAGATTTGTATAAAATTTATTATAGAAAATACTTAAGTCGTTCAGTAAATTATATATTGTAAGAGACAGAATCTGTTCGAAGAAGTAACCATACACATAAACACATTGTGAAAGACCTGTATTATATGAGATGTTATTGTATGGCACATATATGACAGAAATAAATATTAATACAAAATAGAAAACCAATACGACTTGCATGGCTATTTTGAATAAGAATTTTGAAAACACTATGAATAATTTAGGCATTATCTGACCACCTAAATAGTGCAGTGATGTTTTTAGATTACCATAGATAGATGAATTTACTAATAATTGATAAAAAAGGAAGTTATTAGATAACAATATTATTTTATTATATTGTATTATCCCAGTACCAGGAACATATTTGACATTTTTTATTATAAAATATGAGTTTATAAATAATAGTACCATAGTCATTTGGTAGATAGAAGGGGAAAGTGAATATCAGAAAGAGTTATCGGTAGCCTGGTTACAGTTTTATACTAATTGGAGTCATATCGTGAAGGTTTCTTAGTGCGTCGGCGTTTTGGAGGATCTTCACCCCTATCAGGTGAGATAGAATCACTAGGTGACTGGGAACGCTCTCGGGATGGAGTTTCTCTTTTATCTGTCCTTTCTGTCTCTTTTAAGGGCAGGTCTTCGTTAGAGTTTTGAAATTGCTTTTTTGGCTTTGTGCCTGTTTGAGGATTTAATGTTTTCTTAATGGGAATTTCCGGTTTTTGGATGTGGATATTAACATTTTTATTTTCTGTTTGCTCAGAAAGTAGACTATTAGATTGAATTGTTGAAGCTTTGTTTGAAACAAGAGATTCTAGATAATTAACTTTTGTAATTAAATTTTCAACAAGAGATGTGAGTTTTTCAAATTGTGTTAGGACTAAATTGTTGGTGGATTGTTGGTTAGTTGCAAGGGCATAACTAACAGGCCCTGCTTGAATTGGTGCTGGGGGGCTAACAACTTTTTCTGCTTGTGCATACGACACTCTGTTATTATTACGATATTCCTCAATATCCCTTTCTTTTTTGTAGACTGTACATGAGGTAAACCAAGCAGGGTGTGGGCCAGAACAATGGCGACATTTTGGGTGGCAGGGGCCATCATGTTTATCCTCGCCGCATTTACCGCAAAGTGCTGTCTTTTTACAAAATCTACTACCATGCCGATAAGAATAACAATTAAAACACATTAATGGTTTAATATACGGGGTAACTCTAATGCTCAGGAAGTCTAATATTATTTTTTGTGGGGGCACAGGCATATTGAATGTCAGTATATATGATGAAGTCTCAATCTTGTTACCATTTACTGATTTCAGTACTCTCTGAACATTAACTACATTTTGAGAGGAGAGTTCTGAGATCAACTCATCGTTTGTACATTGTGTAAATTCTTCACAGGATATAATTCCTTTAGAATAATTATATGAGCGGTGTAGTGAGAATATAACATTGTAATTTTCATATTTAACAATATTTGATAGATTAATGTAATCGTTTTTTAGATTAACCTCTAGAAGTATAGCTCCCGATCGTAAAATTCTAATATTTGTTTGAGGTGCATAGCTTTTAATAAATCGACAGACCTTAAACGGACTAAAATCTTTAAAGGTCTTCTTATCGTGATTATCTTTAATGGACATTACTAAAAATTTTTTTGTCCATTTACCCTCCGGTATTTCGAAATTAAATGAACGAGGGTCGGGAGGTTTCGGCAATTTTAATCCCTCGGGCCGATCTAATGCCATTTTAAGCCAATAAGTGATTTTCTATAATCAGTATAGTATACTAATATACTAAACCGAGCTGAACTAAGACTCGGAAATAATATTAATTATAATTTAAAGCTTATCTAGAAGCACCAGTCAGATCCTTGCTAAGAGAATCCCACAGCCTCTTGCATTATCTTAGAAACATTCAATAGATATATACAATCGATATATGCTTGGTGTGGCTAGTTCAATCAAGTGAGCAGTGGAGCTCTGAAAAACAGATTATATAGTTTACAATATATCGATACTTCCCATGCGTCGTTCGTGAACGACCATCCCACAATGGGGTTATGTTTACTTAATCTCCCACGTGCAAGATATTTATATTAGAATATTTCCACTTGTACTGCACTAATCATCAAACACCATTAAATGAGCCATTAATAGATAATAAAAAGCAATTTTAAGTAGTTTTCACAACACTCCACTATGAAATTCCCATAAAATAATGTAATTTTCAGTACAGCTATATAGCAAGATGTTCCCCCTGTTGAATCCAAAGAGAAAGAGGAAGCAGATATTTAATACTTCTTTTCTAAAAGCGTTGTGTTCTTTTTTGTGACTTATGTTTTTTATACCGCACATTAAGGTGTTTTTTTTTTAATTTCAAATGTTCAAATACTCTCAAAATCTCCCCTCTTGCTACTCAGTCCGATCTCTAAAATTTAACTGAAGAATAAATTTACAGAACACTGCCCTATGTCCAGTAACAGACTTTTAATACAACAATAACATTATACAACAACTGGAAGATAATATAATTGTGATAAGATTTCAAACTGTGCTCTTTATTTGTATATCGATTTTTCTCTATTATTAATATTTTTTTATCATTTGACAAACACTTATAGGTAATAGTATACATTTATTTTAATATTTTTGATGAAAAGTAGTCTTAAATCTTTCTACTTTTAGGTTATTTTTATATTATCAAGTATTTAAATCGACTTATTTACGTCGATTCGTAGTAGTGATGGGAAATTCTCGACTGCGAATCGATTCGAATCGAAATTAAATGAATTTCGTAGATCGATCTTCTGAGCCTAGAAGATCGATCTTTTGGATCGATCTGAAGTCACCAATCTTTTTCGTGGATAGATCTTTTCATTTCGATTCGAAACGATTCGAAAGATCGGTTCTTATTTCAGAATAGCCCATCACTGTCTTTGAGTTAATTTCTGTTTTGCGACCACT
Source organism: Gonocerus acuteangulatus (assembly GCA_946811695.1). Lineage (NCBI taxonomy): Eukaryota > Metazoa > Arthropoda > Insecta > Hemiptera > Coreidae > Gonocerus > Gonocerus acuteangulatus. The sequence continues at coordinate 60,280,861 of OX328128.1, forward strand.
ATTATAGTAAACAATAATATGAACGAATGTGACCGAAAGTAAGCAATCTAGGCCTTTAGCGCCAGTAAGATGACAATTTTCACGAACTAATATGACACAGTTAATTAAACGAAGTCAGTCTCCACTCTCCGCCCATGAATGTCTTTTAATGAAACTGAGTTGTTTAATGTGGAACTGTTAATGCACTACGGGGAGCAAACTTTGTGGCTCTTGTTTCCACTAACATCACATCTATGCTAACATTCGAAAACATTTTCCTATATTGGACAAGGGTACGAGCGTTATCACTTGTACGGTTTCGTGGTTAATATCTCTATAATGGAGCTTAGAAGTAGGGCCCTAATAACAAGCGCCAATATAATCGTAAACCTTTGATTCATGTAAATAATTGACAAATTATCTTGGGTGATAATAATGGTAAAAATAAGTAATGATTGGGATTTAATAATTAATTAGTAGTAATTAGTAATTAAAGAAAAGTTGACTTGGTGTGACGTCAATCTCTTGAAGATTATCAATTTGTAACCTTACCAGAATCACCTTTTTTGGGGTTAGTAGTGACATCCAGGCAGAGTTGGGCAAACGTTAGCGCGCGCTAAAACCTAATACCTCTCCGCTAATTTAGCGAAACTGTAGAAAGCCAGCGCTAATAATTAGCGGTTAGCGGCGGCAGTGCGCTAACCGCTAATCTATTTATGAAATATGGTAATTGCTGAAAGCTTAAGCTATAGTTACAACATTTTGTCATCTCAAAGCTCACTTCCGGTCTGCTCTGAGCACCCTCTCTCCTGTTCCACTTCCGCTTCAATCTACAGGATTTCCGATCACATGAATGTCAATTTCGGTTACTTCCGGTCGACGCATGCCTATCACTGGGTAACTCCAGTTCGATCTGGCTCACTTCCGGTCACTCACAGACAATGTCACACTCTGACACTCCTTAATCTAGGTTACTTCCGGTCCTATATTCACCCCTGGGTCGTTTCCGGAAGTACCCCAGGGCCTTCCAGGCACTCATGATAGACCGGAGGTGAACCGGCAGTGACCCGGAAGTAATTGTAAGCAACCGGAAGTGAAACCGGAAGTGGTCCGAAGTTGTCCAGATTCATCCGGAAACTGTACAGGAGTAATTTTGGTGACCCGGAAGCCATTTTGGGAACCCAGAAGTAAAACTGGAAGTTGCCAAAAGTTTTCCAGATTCATCCGGAAACTGTCCAGGAATAATTTTAGTGACCCGGAAGCCATTTTGAGAACCCGGAAGTGAAACCGGAAGTGGCCAAAAGTTGTCCAGATTCATCCGGAAACTGTCCAGGAGTAATTTTGGTGACCCGGAAGCCATTTTGAATATCCCTGGGGCATTTCCGGGCGAATTTGAGTAGCATTTGGCCACTTCCGGTTTCACTTCCGGGTTCCCAAAATGGCTTCCGGGTCACCAGAATTACTCCTGGGCAGTTTCTGGATGAATCTCGACGACTTTGGGCCACTTCCGGTTTCACTTCCGGGTTCCCAAAATGGCTTCCGGGTCACCAAAATTACTCCTGGACAGTTTCCGGATGAATCTGGACAACTTTTGGCCACTTCCGGTTTTACTTCCGGGTTCTCAAAATGGCTTCCGGGTCACCAAAATTACTCCTGGACAGTTTCCGGATGAATCTGGACAACTTTTTGCCACTTCCGGTTTTACTCCCGGGTTCCCAAAATGGCTTCCGGGTCACCAAAATTACTCCTGGACAGTTTCCGGATCAATCTGGACAACTTGTGGCCACTTCCGGTTTTACTCCCGGGTTCCCAAAATGGCTTCCGGGTCACCAAAATTACTCCTGGACAGTTTCCGGATGAATCTGGACAACTTGTGGCCACTTCCGGTTTCACTTCCGGGTTCCCAAAATGGCTTCCGGGTCACCAAAATTACTCCTGGACATTTTCCGGATGAACCTGGACAACATCGGACCACTTCCGGTTTCACTTCCGGTTGCTTAAAATTACTTCCGGGTCACTGCCGGTTCACCTCCGGTCTATCATGAGTGCCTGGAAGGCCCTGGGGTACTTCCGGAAACGACCCAGGGGTGAATATAGGACCGGAAGTAACCTAGATTAAGGAGTGTCAGAGTGTGACATTGTCTGTGAGTGACCGGAAGTGAGCCAGATCGAACTGGAGTTACCCAGTGATAGGCATGCGTCGACCGGAAGTAACCGAAATTGACATTCATGTGATCGGAAATCCTGTAGATTGAAGCGGAAGTGGAACAGGAGAGAGGGTGCTCAGAGCAGACCGGAAGTGAGCTTTGAGATGACAAAATGTTGTAACTATAGCTTAAGCTTTCAGCAATTACCATATTTCATAAATAGATTAGCGGTTAGCGCACTGCCGCCGCTAACCGCTAATTATTAGCGCTGGCTTTCTACAGTTTCGCTAAATTAGCGGAGAGGTATTAGGTTTTAGCGCGCGCTAACGTTTGCCCAACTCTGCATCCAGGTAACCGTAACCACTAGATCAGAAGTGTAGAGTGAAACGAACTCGCCAAAGTAAATTCTGTCCGTAACACACCGGACACTTGATATTGTATCCATCTTCGACAATGATGTAGCGCATATGTGCGAACAACCGGCCCTCTGTAAGATTTTATCCGGCCCGTGAGGTATTAAAAAAGAATAATATTGCACTACTTACTCACACTCACTCCAAATGAGCACGATCGAGTAAGATGGGGCTTGCAAATTCAAATTAACTATACTTTCAAAATAATTTACGGCCGCTAGGTAAATACAATATAATGTTTCCTATTTAACGAACTTACGATAGTTAAAGGAAAAAAATCTTAATTGGCGTTTACACGATCTTAAATTGGTTGTGCGATTGCCATTGACGGAATGACCCATAGCCAAAATTTCCTTCTGTGAATATTTGTATGTACATAAATGGGGTATCATGAGTACAGTATGATGAAATGGATAAAAACCTATACTGCTTATATATTTGTCTGAGAGCGAACAGACAAATATAAAGGTATATATCACACACTCCTCGGGCTATGTTCGACCCTTTGGTATCAGTTAAATTAAAATATCCTGGCAGTATAGGTCTGCACCTATTTCACTACATGGTACTAATGTTACCCCGTTTACGGTACATATTATTTTGGCCATTTGAGAAACTGCTAAACTAATACATATTAGAAGGAATTACTTGAGGGAGCTCAATAACTTGCTTTCGGAAAATCTGAGAAACCTTCATAATCCATAGACTTACTTACTCGTAGACTCAATCATGCATTTATTTAGATACAGACTTCCGTTTCCAAGATAAAACCCCGAATTATTAAAGAGAATTTAACTAATTCTTAAAAAAAAAAAAAAAAAAAAGTAAAAAAGAAAAGTCCCGTAACAGGCCACGAAGGCCCTGAGCGGCAGATACTATAGATGTATCTGATTCATGACCGTACGGCACACTAGGGAGATAGTGTGGTCAGTCCTATGCTCCGGCCTCCTTATTTTCCCCTTGCTGCTTAAACTGCTAGAGTCATTAGCACCAAGGTACCCGTTATTAAATTTTCTCTATATTTTTTTAATGTTCATAATCGACTAAACAAGTGCAGTCCCAGAATAGTATATTTCATTAGGAGTCGTAATGAAACTACTAGTACCGAAAGTGACCTTTGCTGCACGGATTGTCGGCTTTTATTCTCATTTCGCTCAAAACTCAAGATGAAAATAATTTTAAAATGTCCAAAGTCCTATAGCAAAGTACTAGAATTTTCAGTCTGGCTCGGAGAAGTGGGGGCCCGGCTCTGAGAAGTGGGGGCCCGGCTCTGAGAAGTGAGGGCCCGTGATCTGGTCCTGGGCCCGGGTCTGAGATGTAGCGGCCCTGGGTGCGTAATATAATTCGATCCTGGATATTTAGTTCATAGTGAATTAAATAATCTTTATGGTTTAGGGTTCTCAAAGTTAAGAAAGGAATCGTCAATATTAACAAAAGCTATCAGTTTTTCTAAAGTCCTAATAATTTTTAATTAAATAATATTAATCCAGAATCCTAACTTCATAAAACAAACAAGCAATAAACATTGAAATTTACATTCTTAAAAATATTATTATTATTAAAAAAAGACAATTTATCAACACTCAATTTTTCAAATTGAGCAACTAAGGGAATAAATGATTCTGGATATAACCCATTATTTAGTACAGAATTAAATGTGATTACTCGTCCAATTTTAAGAGTGTAAATATTGTCCTTGAGGCACTTACGTATTACATTATACATTGTATTATTATGCTATATTATAAATGGAAATCCTATTTTATTCAGTGCCGTATAAGTAGTTTATAAATCAATACATTTTAAAAAATTTAAAACATTTGAAACTTGCTTATAAAATTCGGTTGCGATCTTGTTCTTTCTCCCGTTAGAGAGCAGTCAAACTGAACAGATTACTTCCGGCAGTACTCAACAGGTAGCAGGCCAATCGTCTCTCATTATTAAGATCAGGCACAGATAATCTGAGGATTTTATATTATTGCATTTATTTTTTAATGTCATACGTTCGGATTTTCATTTAATTATAGAAGAATTGCCTAATTATAGTAGTTTGAAAATAATCCTATTGCCAAAAAAAAAAAAAAATTAGTAATTTATAATTATTTTCGTAATAGAAGTATATAATGATTCTTAAGGGAGGGGGGGGGGGGTCCAGAACAAGAGAACAAAATCTGGAAGAAACTGAATCATACTGCAATATAGGAATTAATAAAAGTGGAAGATTTGAAATGGTTATTTTCTCAGCTTGCAATTATTTGATTAAAATTCTGCCTAAACATGAACATCCTATTCCATATTCTAACGAAAAATAGTTGCAATCTTTTTGTCAACTTTTTAAATTTTAATGTTATTTTTAAAATTAATCTCAAATCTGATTAAATTAAATTTCAAAACTATATTGCTTCAAAAATATTTGTTTTAAAATGGCTTGGAGGAGCCTTTTAGCACTTTCCTCCGAAGGAAAGTAGCTATTGAGGTTGGACTCATGACGGAATTTTTGAAAAATTTCTTCAAATCTTTATCGATCCTACCTAGTAGACACCGAAAATGACCCCCGTTAAAATTTATATATATATATATATATATATATATATATATATGCATGCATATATATATATGTGTCTGTTAACACGATAGCGGCCAGAGTTTTTGTTTTTTCGTCTCGAAACTTGGTATATAGCATTCAATTAGCGAACGATTGAACGAGTTCGTTAACCACCAAAGTCGGTCCACCGGAAGGGGGGTTTACCCCGAACCCAAAACACTAATTTGACTATGTCAGCCGTAATATTTGTTATATTTCAACGAAACTTGGTATTCGTAGTGGTAATATAGAGAGAAAAGTGAGATATAAAAATGAACTAAATCGGTTCATTAGAAGGGGGGGGGGGGGGTTACTCTGGACCCACAATACCAATTCGCCACTACCAGCCGTGATTTTTGGTATATTTCGACGAAACTCGGTATTCGTAGTGGTACTCCACAGGTAAATATGTGTTGTAAAAATAAACTAAATCGGTTCATTAGAAGGGGGGGTTTACTCCGGACCCAAATTCCTAATATACTCATACCTGTCGTAATTTCTGCTGTATTGTAACGAAACGCGGTATACGTCGTGGGTAACTCATGAGAAAGAAGTGTTGTAAAAATGAGCTGAATTGGTCAATCGGAAAGCAGGGGTTTAATTTGTAATATATTTCAATAGTAAAGCCCGCCAGACGTAGGTTCACAAAGCCGCCGCAAGGAGCGCTTTCTACCACTAGAGTGACTGTATCCTGTTCCTGCGTTAGATCAAAATACGATAATATCAGGTTTTTTGTATTTATTACGTAGTGCAATAGGTACCATGTGTAAACATAACTCTGGAAGCAAATTAATAATTGATCAGTTACTCATTACAAATTTAAAAGAGAACTATTCATGTTTTTATTTTATTTATGTAGGATATTTTAAGCAAATTGTTCTGGAAAGCAGTCTACACTACCCAAATTCTGAGGAAAGTGCTTAGTTATGCAGCTCCTGCGTGACGGACTTTTTTTAATACATCTTTACCCTGAAGGTAAAGGTCACCATCTATTTCTAATTGTTCCGGAGAGGAAATTTCCATAACTTTGAACTATTAGAATTTGTTTTTTCGTTACTTATAGAAACAGTTTAAGAAAATGTTTCACATTGTTATTGACATTGATCGGTAATTGGAAGTATTGATCATAGTCAATCACAACCAAGTCCTTTACCTCGATGGTGAAATGGTGTCTTTTACCTCTAATGAATACGGACATGATTATATTTTTCACTGTCTTATTTTCCTTATTTATGGGAATAGGACATATTGTCCTAAACAATTATATGGACCGAAAAATCCACATTAAGGACATGTTTTTAAGTCAATTTAATAAAAGAAAATGGACATGGCGTCTGTTTTCATCTTATTCAGAATTAGAAATAAGAACAAAATTATAAATTAACTGAGAATTATTTATAGGTTAATTTTTAATTCCATTTCTATCGTTTTATTAGGCAATATAAGGATAAGAAAATTAACCGGATCTATCACCAAGAGATGCAAAATTAAAGCAAATAAATGTATTAAATTTTATTACCAGCCTTAAACACAATGTAAATGTATATATTAAGGTACACACATTTCGATCATTCATCCCAAATTAAAGCTAAATAAATTATTTCTGTAAGATGACAGTATCAGTAAGAACATGTTAGCTCATGAATTATGTATTGAGATCCAGCCTTTAACATGAAGGTATCTGTCGATATGGTCTAGTGACCGTTCTTCCCAGAGGAGGGTTGGGCGTGGCTGCCAGAGAGTACCTGGTCACTAATGAAGTGTGCCCAGGTAAACTAAAGTGATCCATCAAATAGCGTCACAACAGTGGCGCCCAGCCTAGCTCTCAGCCACAGCAATTAACTCCTGTTGGTTGCTTCTTCTTTGCCTACCTCTCTGGAAAGGCTTATTATGGAGGCACTGTATATTATTCCCTCTATTGGCCTCATCTTCGTTCTGCTCTCCCTCTTTCCAACATTCCAGAATTAAAAGTGCCTAAACTAAGTGCTTGCTTTCCGTACTTAAAACTATAACGGCTTTTCTGCGTGTCTGCAACCTTTTACTGTCTTGTGGAATATCATCCAGTGCTATAAGAGTTGTCAAAAGCTCAAACAACTGGATGAAATCCGACTCATAATATAAAACATTAACTCACAGAACACATGTCAGCTGAACATACCCTACAACGTATGCGAACTACACAATTACACAAAAGTTTAATATAATATAATAGATATAATATCCTGTCCCTGAACAGTGATTTTGATGGATTTAGCTTTAAAAGAAATGTACGTTAATATTGTATTAGCCTATATTACTACTTATAAACTAGTTTCCCAGAAAAATGCTAAGCAAACTCTCCTTCTTATTTACTAAACGTGGATTCGCCCTGTCTCCTGCTCCAAATAGGCTGTAACTTCGCTCCAAATAGGCCAATCGAGTTCGTTGAGGTCTCAAAAAATTATTATTTTTAAGCCCCAAAAGGCAGTACACGAAATAGTCGTTTATTTTGGCTAACGACTTGAATAAAAATATTATAGTGTACAATATCCTAAATTATGAGTTTTGGGAGGCAGGCTTAAACAAAAAGTGCAGGGGTTTTTCTGACCCCGGATTCAGATTCAGCGACCCCCAAAACATGTAGTAAACATGGTTTTCTCTCTGGGTTCGAGCTATCTTTATATATATGCAGAACTCATTTTTTAACAACAAATATTTTGAAATTGTGAGAGTCCTCCTCTTGTTAATTTTAATTTATTGGTAGAAATGTACAACATCATTTTGAGTCTTTTTTTCATGCTTTTACCTCACAGAAAAAGTGTATACAAGATTGTAAGAATGTAGTTTAGCAGAAATGTCCGACACCTCGATATTCCATAATACTCTCCTCTCCTCTTTGACTATATAATATATACATGTACTTGTTGATACACGTTTAATACTTATTTAGTTTTATATGTCTAGTATAATATTATGTTTATATAGAGTATAATATTATGTTTATATGGTCTAGTATAAAATTACTATTGGATGCATGGATTTAGTAATTTCTAATAGTGAATTTCGATAGATTTCATTTGTAAGTTTTATATTAAAAAAATATATACATTTTATGGAAAACATGCCCACAAAGGATATTAGGAATGTTATATGTTACACGATCTCTCGCATGTCAGCGGTCTTGAAGCCCTGACAAATACATAACATAATTATTTGTCCACTACATTGCCGTGAATACACACACACACACACACACATCTATATATATATATATATATATATATATATATATACATGTGTGTGTCTATTCAAGGCAATGTAGTGGAAAAATAATTCTACCGCACATTAAAAAAAAAAAAAACAAAAAAAAAAAAAAAAACAACTGAAAAACATTTGATTTATTTCTAAGTGAGATAGACACATAATTGGGCCTCGCTCTGATCTATGCCTCGTCTCACTCTATGCTCCAGCATCCGAAGTTCTCTAACATTTCACTAAATAACCGCACATAATTGAAATCACAGGAGAAAAGTTGATCGATTTTGTAGATAATATCTAATAGGGACAGCGGCAGGAACGCGTAAACCCGTTGGTGCGAAGAGATACCATTGTTTGCAGGATTATTGAGGCTAGTGTCCCCTATATTCGCTAGGGTTGCCTACAGATATGAACACATGGGGGCACCCTGATCTGCGGCGAGTGGTCTCCTACGGGGGATCTGCAACTGAATACAATCAGTGTATAGAAATATAAATCAAGAGTAACGACCATTCGATACTCTTCTAAAATGGATATTAGTACTTCCGTAAAGAATAGCAGCCATTGAGATACATTCACTCATTCATGCTGTGGAGCACGTAAGGAAGAATTTTTGAAAAGTTTCTTTCCCCGCGAAACTTTGTTAAAAGCCATTAGAAACGATTGTACGAGTTCGTTAACCACCTTAATCGGCCTCTCTGGAAGGGGGAGGGGAGATTTACTCAGGATCCATATTTTTAATAAGCCCCTAAAGTCGAATGTGTTGTTGTATTGTCCGAAATATTGGATTGTGACCAACCAAGCAAGTGCACCCTGGCGAAGAAATCTTTTTATTTTTTTTAATAATTTATTCTACTTTTATATATTATCTGTGCCAACAAACTTGACGATTGTTCTAATGATTTATGTACAGACTTCAAATAAACAAATAAAAAAAAAATTATTGTAAATTTACAACAATGTATTTCGAGTAAATTATTGAAACATTACATTCACATCAATGAGGTGGGATGCTGCACTGTTTTAGCACCCAGAAGACGGATATAGTTTTTATTACACGTTAAATACAACATCTTGAGATGGCCTCTAGCAAAAAAATTTAAAACGAAATATAGAGAAAGACGTGTTCTAAAAATAAACAAAATCGGTTCATTATAAATGGGAGTTCAGTCCGTAACGAAGTTATTAATTTGCCCGTACAGGCTTTTATGCGTTGTCATGCTCAAATAATTTGAAACCGTGGTGGGCGTGAGCACTCGTTGCGTATCTGAATCATAGAAAAGCGTCCTGAAGTTGAATATTTTGAGACCCTCAAAATTCTTATGTTAGTCAAATATTATAACGTATAGTTACCCTCAAGATGCAAGCTATAATTTCAGGGGGGGGGGGGGGATAAATTGTGAGATAACATTTTGGCTCGAAGGTTCTTTAAAGTATTGTTCAGTTCTTAGTGCAACATAATGGAAGAAGAACGTCATGAAAACAGTAAAAAGTGTAGATTCGTGTCTACAATATAGACATGAATCTAAACTTTTTTATGGTCATAAAAATATTCACACTTTGAGTTTTTTTTGGGGAGGGGGGGTTGATTTAAGGAGCTTATGAATGGACCCTTTCCATGGTTTTATTGAACCATATGCTCTCGATATCTCGTGTTATTGAAACGTCAAAATATATATATATATATATATATATATATATATATATATATATATATATATTTCGTAAAATACAATACAAAATTTAAATTTGTTTTGTATTTAAATTTATTTTACCGCCATGAGTAGTAAAGGCGTGAGCACTTAACACTCCCCGCCAAAGGTCGTGGGTTCGATTCCCACTATGGGATGATGGCTTTTCATAGAAAAAAGAAAAGCCAGCAGCACTATCCTGGCCAGAAGAGTGTGATAACAAATAGAAACCCCGTCCTAACATTCTTAGTTAATAATAATGGACGTTAAAATTTAAATAAATTAGCTCAATTTTTTTCAACTTCTAGTTCAGTAAAAGCTGATGAAATAGTAGGATTTGTATAAGGAAAATTAATACATAGGTCGGATTGAAGGTTGCCCTCTCATTTTACAAACCAATAGTAAAACGTTACTAAAATTTGTTTATATAATTAATTGGTAAAGTATTTCAATTGCAGCTGGTAGAATCTGCGCATTACCTAGACCTAGGTCATCGAACGGCCCGTACTAAATATAAAGACACCAGCACAGGTGGCATCTGGTATGCAGACACCATATGGTTCTACACGAGGACGAGTGCGGAGGCGTACCAACACCTGCGACAGGGCCTCCTTGTCCAGCCAATGGTCCGACCATATGCTCCCCACATTGGCGCCTCCATATTGAATATTATCAATTAAAATATCGACTCCGCCGATAAATGTGATATATATAGACGGCAGCTTTGTTATTGTCCAGGAACCTCCAACGCAGATACGTAATTACATAAGCGAATGATAAATGTCTTTGCTGCCTTTCGGAATGGTAGCTTACATTAGGAAAGGTAGTTTACAAGGAGGAATCTTACTATTTATAATTAATAATATAATAACGATGAAAATATTTCTAAAATATCTAATACCGAATACTTAATATCCAATATCAAGTTACTACTTCTAAGCTATCGTGCTGTCGGAGGGAAATAGACTGCGTACATTATTATTTTTAGGGAGTAATTAGGTTATTTATTATTTTTAGGAGAAGAAAATTCTAAATATATATATATATATATATATATATATATATATATATATATATATATATATATATATATATATATTTTAAACAGATCGTTTTCGAGGTCAACACATAATCCTGAGTTACCTCCTATAGCTCAGAGAAATCCACCCGGGCCTTCTCTCGACTTTGCTTTAGCTTTTCCGACTGTAGAAAAGTTCTCTACCCTAATTTATGAAGAATATCAATACCTATATACTGCTTTTTTTTTTCTTTTTTTTTTTTTTTTTTTTTTTCTTTTTTTTTTTTTTTAAAGCAAATCGATTTATTAAAACAGATTAGGTAAATTAGGGGTCTATAAAGATATCCTTTAGAGGGTTAGAGGGGCTATTGTAGGCTAATGGCGGGAAAGAAGCTACAGCCCCGTTGAGGAAACTTTTAAAATTTCCCTCTTCCTTATTTTCCCACACCATATCCCTCCTGATTATTCCAGGTCCAGCCCTCCGTATACCTAGCTTTGATTAGAGTAACGGACCCATCAACCTTGTTACCCTACGTAGGGCGAAAAACGTTTATTATAAGGGTTCTGAAAGTGGTTTAACTTCAAAAAGGTTTATCTACCTTCATATTTAATTTTTTTAATTTATTTCTTGGAGCACCACATCTCTCTTAATAAATTTAATCTTAATATAGGAGAGATTTAATAGATTTTGTTTTATTATTTATCTATAATATTTATTTATGTTTATAGTATCCCATTTCTTTGGCGTTAACGTTGAAAGACAAAATTCGGTGGGGTGTTAAAGAAGACGGTGTGAGTTTAGGTTATTTTTTTTTTCTTTAGGAAACACACAACGCCCCACGGAATAGAGACAACCATGGACTCGTTGCAGTTTTAATTGATGTAAAAAATAACTGGGGACGTCCACTGAAAACGTATACGAGCAGCGCTGTGCTACAAGCTACAACTCCTACGTGCTGCACAGATCCAACTTGCACATTGAATCCTGTGGGGTGTGTTCAAGCAGGCGGCTACAAGCTCAAATGAGTTTTTTTCTGTAGCACGATGCAGCTTGTTGTCGGCCTTCCAATAGCTTCCAGTTTTAAATACGGACGTAAATAAGGGGGGAGGGGGCTGAGGGGCTGCAGTCCCCCCCCCCCCCGAAATTTTAATTCGATCAGTAAAAACGTGTCATAAAACCTTTAAAAATAAATTAAATAAGATTACTTAGTTAATACATGGTTTTTATTTGAGGTGTAATAGCGTTTTAATTGGCTATTCCAAGTTCTAAATTGTTAGTATTCCATATCACGGAAATGGTCCCAGTCCCCCTAAAATTTTCCCAGCCCCCCACCGAAATTATTTCCTATATACGCCTATGACCAGTTGAATTCGAAGGAAAACCTATCCCTTTGCTCTTAAGCAATCCTTAATTTCAGAAGTATTAAGGAATATCTTGTCATTTACAGTTAATTCACACTCAGAGATGGCTGTGACAACATTATTCATATGCCTTTTTACGTTCATTCTTATTCATTTATTTTTTCTACACTGAGCTCATTACACTGACAAATTAATCAGTGACATTCTTTCTCAAACGCTTCTCTCGGATATGGGGGACAAGAGATACCATTCGACGAAGATTGCCTCTAAAATGTTTTAAAACGTGACTGGAATTCCATAATAATAGCATAATGTTTTAGGGCCACCCTCAAAATCATGTTGAAGATGGTAAAATTCACCTAATGATTCCCTTTTTGAACATTTTTCCCCGACTAATACAAAATTTTGTTTTTCATCATTGCAAAATTAATAAAAATAATTTAAGCAGATCGGCAAACATAATACGAATACGTTAACAAGATGGCTCCATACCTGAACATATTCTTGTAATAAAAACTTGTAGTAGTAGTCTATTTCTATTTCTGTAGTATATTTTATCTTTTACCCGCTTTTACTGTAGCAGCTATATCTATTCTACTATTCTAGTAAGAGCAGTCGGTCGGGGCAGCACAGCGAGGTGTCGTTAGTTCAGTCCATATCCTCCCTTCCACTTCCTGCAGCAGCGAGCGAGGGCAGCCCCCACTACATATCCTCTAATTCCTAGCAGCCTATTGGAATAGACTATCACAGCTAGTCATTAAGAAAACTAGACAACAAGAAGGTTCTAAAGATTACACTCCTATTTATTAAATACGTAACCTTTAGTAATCAAGATGACAGTTAGCAATGAAGACATAATGAGGGCTATCAAGGATACGAATGAAAACCTTGCAAAAAATAATGCAATAAATGCTGAACTTATTAAAGAACTTAATTCTATAAAAAAAACTTGTGCTTCCCTCGTAGAAAAAACCGATAGGCTGGAACAGGAAGTAAATTTCTTGAAACGCCAGCTCAGAAAAAATAACTTCGTTATTTATAATATCCCACCTACAGAAAATGAAAATTCGTTAGCAAAGGTAAAAGAAGTTTTAAACGAAGTAAATATAAGCCTTCCTGATTACTCTGTGAATAATTGTTATAGATTAGGAAAGGGGCCTATATTAGTGTCATTAAATAGCTACATTCTTAAACAGGAAATATTTAAACAGAAAGCAGAACTAAAGAGTAAAAACATTTCCATTAATCATGATAAAACTCTAGAGGAAAGGGAAGAAGGGAAGAAAATACACTCATATCTTCTAAACCTTCGGAATATAGATCAAAATGTGTCTTACAGGAAAGGATTCTTTAAAATAAGAGGCTCATTCTACCGACTCAATGAAGTTGAGTATATTCTTAAAGAACAGGATTCGGACATTTCCCATCTTATCACCCAATCACAGGACAGGGGCGAACAAATAAATATATCTCTTGAAGAACAGACTAATAAAAAAAAAAGAAAAAAAAGAAAAACTAATGAAAAATTAGATAAATTCAGATTTCGTCCTCGATGTTCATCCGAGACATCAAAGGATAAAATTCCTTCCTGACAACTTAGCTGCCACTCACTCCAATCGTCGCCTCAGGAATTAGAACTTAAACTTTTTGCAATATTAATGGGTTTAAAAATCTATTTAACTTTACTAGTTATGAATGTGAAGCTATTAGAAGAAATTTAGTATTATGACCTTCATTCATCCACCTCTCACCTTCAGGCTATTCAAAATTTGTTAAATATAACCTCCATAGAGGAATGGAATCGGCTTTATAAATTCATTGACACTATCTGTAACAAGTTTCACCCTCTTAGTATCAATGAGTAAATTCACAATATCAACAATTTTTCCAATCAACAATGTTTTACTTTCAGTTTTAGTTTTTGTAATTTTTTGTATCTTGAAGCGGAATTTAATAAACATTTTTATAATACTGATACATTTAAGGTAATATTGATATGTATTTTATTGTTAAAAAAAAAACATTATAAAGATAATATTAGAAATTTTTAGTACAAATGTGTGATTAATATAAATAACGTATGAATATAACAAATATTTTAATGATGTAAATTATATATTAAGTTAACTTTGGAACTATATAACATTTGTATTGTCATTTGATGTGAAATTGTTGAAACATTGTAGTATTTGCCAGACTCAAATGGAAAGAAACGACGTGTCTGATGTTGAAATTATTTGTACAAGATGTATCTTACACAAATAAATATCTATCTATCTATCTATCTACTGTAGCAGCTTTCGCGCCGCTTGTCTACGTTTCAGTCGAGATCTCGGAGAAGACCTTCTCCTATAGAGGATATCTCTCCATTCCTGAATAGTAGGTCAGTTTTCCAAACAGTACGCCGTCTCCCCCAATAAGGAAGATTTGAAAGCCCGAACGTCATAAAGACTAGCCGATATAACACTCAGCTGTTATACTCAGCACTTTCCCTCATTTTTCTTCAACCGTCATCCCCTTACCCTCATACTCACTTAGCCTCTTTAGGCACTTGTAATGGCCATCAATCTTCCTATGACACTCGCCTCATAATTTGTCTTAAAGCGCACTTTCCTGTGAACTTTATATCTATAAAATGGTACATCCTACTCATTAATATGAAAGCCTTGCCTAACTGTTTGATAACACCTTAGTTAACAGATCCTTAGTTATGACATGATTCTTATGGCGGAAGGTTTGCCTTATTTATTTTTGGCTGTGCTTATTTATAGGAAACGAAGCATGTGGAGTCATTCTAATAAATTTACGGTTGTGTTAATTGTGACCTCTATGGACCATCTACTTACACAAGAAGAAAAAAAAATAGTTACGATTTTGGATCATTGTTTATTTTGAAATAATTATTTTGCTTCTATGTAATTAAATCCTAAAACAATGAAATGTATATCAACTGAAAAAACAAGGATGTCGTGTTAGGAAGTTAGTTTATAAAGCTTTTACATTCAATGATGCTGATTTTCCATTCTTAGATTGAAGTGCTGCTTGCAATCTTTTACTAGCTTAAATTTCGTGAAAGGTGTAGAGCGTCGCAGTACGCTAAAAGGTCCGTAAAATAGTTAATAGATTTTGATCTATGGTTCTTCTTCAAGAGTTCCAAGAATGTGAATGACTGCCCGAAATGCTGTATGCTCCGTTTCAAAAAATGTTTTATATTAATAGTTCCTACAGGTTTCGTGACTGGTTTCCTAGTGCGATCTGTGTAGAATTTAATACCATGAGGTTGAAATTCGTTCTATTTAGATTGATATCTAGTACAAGCTAGTCCGAGTATTAGATTAGTTCCGGCACTCTCCTAATCCGTCTGTACATCACAAGATCACTGCTCGAGATCGGCATCGAAATCTCTCCTAGCGTGACCAATTTGTGAGCTACGTTCAATTTGTTCATTATGCTGGAAACATAGTGAAAGTGGATTTATTTGTTTCTGTAATGACCAGAAATCTCTCACGTTAATCGGGAAATTCGCTCTTATTGCTCTCTTATATCCAGTTTGTCCCACTCCAAAAGTGTGTGTTTATAAGAGAGAGAGATTTCGAAATTGATAGATCGGTAGATAGACCGATAGAAGTAAATATATTATTCAAAGCATTCGTGTCTCTAAATAAATATTCTTGAGAGTCTGGGCGAAATTGAACCACGGGTACATCAATGATCCTCCATGCACATCCCTGCTTTTTGATGTCACTTGTCACATGCTAAGCTTAGAAGCGTGCTTAGTAGGTCGCGTGTTCGCTCTACTATCGCAAAACCCTATCGCACCATGTAAATATATCATAATTTATATTATGATATATATATATATATATATATATATATATATATATATATATATATATATTAATTTAATTTATCGTTGCTAGGACGATAAAGAACAGCTGTTTACATTATCTATCTCATAGTTTTATTTCTAATTGAGGTTAATTTCAACTATGATGGCAGACCTTGAATTACTAGAAATTAACTGTCCCTCATAGAGTTTTAATTGCGTTTCTTTTCTGCCTGTCCCCGTCAGATAGGCTTGCCATATTTTTGGAGAGTTAAACCGGGACACATTAATATGGGATGGGCATACCAGGGGGGGGGGGGATAAAAAGAGTACAAATTATAAGCAAAATGGTTGGTGAGTTTTAAGCCTAGCAACTAACGGGAAGGGGGAATCCTAAACTGTTAGTCTACCCAAACCTTAAAAATAAGAACGGAACTTTTTTGCTACTTGATTTTCTTAAAACAATCTCTCAGCCAAATAGTAGTGTCTGGCAGCTGGCAGCGCTGTGCAGGTAGTTCCAGCGTTTTACAGTTAGATTACTTCTCATATCTTTGACACTGTGAGCAGTAGTAAAAATGTTAATTGTAGAAAAGTAACCGATTTAAAAAAGATTCTTATAAACATGAATTCATTACTTTTTACATCTTACAGCCTTTTCCGGGACATTGATAAAACTGGGCGGGACACCGAAAGAATTGCAAAATACCGGGACAGTCCCGGTCAAACCGTGATGTATGGCATATCCTTAGGTTTTCCAGGCGAGGTAATAATATCGGGAACCCTTGCACAGCCTCCTCGCCTATAACCTTGGTAATACTCGTAAATATATTGGGTGTTATCATATGACTTCTTGGAAACATAAACTTTTAAATTTTAACGCCCATTGAATAAAATATAGTATGACGGGAACCGTGCTATAATAAACTGCACAGAATTGTATAGTAACGTAATTTTAATGAAACATTATTTAATGCAATAAAATAACTACTTATCTGCCGTGACGAAGCGCGGGTATTCAGCTAGTAATTCATATTTTTCATGTGTAAAGAAATAACAGTATAACAGGTAGTATTTATAAAAGTTTGCTTTAGAATGTGTTATAAAGTTGGCAACTCCTTAGTTCTAGGATATATTGTTTAGGAAAATCTTAAGGATATTACAGAACATAAAACAGTAAATGCCATTTGTGCTCGTAAGTCGTGTTCTGTTGTAATTCGATACGTAATGTCGACAAATCTGAGAAAGATATGATCAAAATATGAAATAAACACTTCATTAGGCATCAATTAGTTAATCAAATGTTAGGAACAGTCAGTCTGGTCCCAAAGTCCTCCTCTCATGACTAATGTGTTACTGACAATTCCGAATGTTTCATAGTATTGCTATGAAGTGTTGAGAATGTAGTGTTCTAGGTCAAGATTTTGTTGATGTGGAACAGCCAAATAGGATCATTTGTATGAATAGTTTTTCTGCCTGCTAAGTAATAAAATATTGTAAACGTAATTTTTTTTGTTGAGAGGAGATCGTTGACCGTAGATGATGCAAGGTAGGGATTGTCGGGGTTCGGTCACTGCTATTTAATAAAACTAAATTTTATCATAAAAATGGTTTTATTGTGCCGACGTTTCGGCTTGAACTTCAAGCCTTCATCAGGGCTGTAAAAAACAAGTAGGACGGATGTAATACTGAAATATACATATATATATATATATATATATATATATATATATATATATGCCTACATACAAAAATACACATACATATATACATACATGCATATATGGAAAAATACAAAACATAAAATACTAGAACATAATATATAGAAGAACAATGTGCTCTAGAAGTGTTTGGATTATTAGGAAAACAGATATAAGAATAACAGATTACATATTAGATTAGATATAAGAATAACAATATGGGCTTACCGATGGGAAGATAGAGAACTATTCCTCACAAATGCGGGATCATTTCTGACAGTTAATACAGGGAAACATAGGAAGAAAGGAGTTGGTGAGGGGAGGGGGGGTTCTGGACTACCCAATGGGTAGAGAACATAGAAGATGAAAGAAAGAGCGGCGAAGTACAGTAAGGGGTCATAAAGCCATAAAATGTTGTGTTAATGGAAAGGGAGGCTGGTATAAAGGGTTATATTGCAGGCGGTATAGGGGATTAGGATGGAGTTTTTAATAAATGGAAGATGTTGGAGTAGGTAGAGGAGATGACTTCTTTGTCAATTTTGTCATTAACTGGGTTATTTTCTAGGTGGATAAAAATTGATTCGGAAAGGAGGCGTTTGTCTTCGTTAGATTCAGTGGAAAGGATGGAGTATAGGTCAAAACCAAAGTCATGTCCGTCTGTGATGGCATGTCTAGTTAAAGCTGTCTTTATGTCTTTATTCCGTACATCGTTTTTGTGGTTGTTGATACGTTTTCTTACTGGGTTCTTTGTCTGTCCAATGTACGCACTATTGCAGTTGGGTGTGATGCAAGGGATTCTGTAGACTACATTGGTCCTGTCTTTTTTTGGGATAGGGTCTTTAAGAGTCGTATGTAAGTTTTTCAGTTTGTTCTGTGTCGATAGTCCTAGTTTTAGAGTGGGGAATGTATCGCGTAGGGATTTTTGGATTTTTTCTGTGAGGTTTGGGATATATGGGAGGCCTCTGAATTGAGGGGCAATATTTTCTTGGGTAGTGGGGATGGGTTTAGGGTTATTAAAAGAATTTATGAGACGGGTGATAATGTTGGTAGGAAATCCATTGGTAGTAAGAATATCGAGGAGTCGGGATTTGTTGGCAGGGTGAAATTTGGTGTCGGATAGGGAGAGGGCTCGATTTATTAGGTTGCTGGCAGTATTGAGGATTTGGTGTTTGGGGTGTGAGGAAAGGTAATGGAGAAGTCGTCCCGAGTTCTTTTTGGAGGCCCTGAGTGCTAAGGTGTATGCACTTCTTGCCCACGCTCTTGGGTTCCAGTCCTACTAGGGGTGTTGCTAGAAAAGGGTGGTAACATATAGATCCGTCCTAAAATCGTTGTCAATAATAAATGGGCCTTCAAATTTAGGTAAAAATGCAGTTTCCAGCCCTCCAAACCGATTTCTTTCAAACTTTGCACAATAACGTATTTTGATGCACTAAACACGAATACGATAAAAAAAACGTCGGATTTAACTAGGAAAGAAGTTATTAAGCACTTAAGTTCACTGTTGTGCAGGTTATGAGAGCTAATGTAAACAACTAAATTTGTCAACATACGCATGCGCGTGTATGGAAAAGTTCGTAATAAGGAAGTTTAATTGAAATTTACCATAAATTATCGATATTCATCAGCAGTTATTTATTTACAATCATTTTTTTAAATAATCAAACACTCTTCACATTTCTTGTTTCGGTGCCCATACTCAAAATATTGAGCGCATTTGGAGGGAAGTGCGGGATAATATCCCGCGATATGGGCGGCGAGAAGAACATTTAGATGGATATTTAGCCGAATTTCTCTTCAAACGCGCTCATAAATATGAAGAGCGTTTAAATATTTATTTAAATATTTTTTCGTCGAATAAAAGAATGTCCGAAAGGGAAGAACACAGAGTAATTTTGAACCAATAACTTTGCGGTGCACAATTTCAGAGTCTAAGAAAGAATAAATCGGATTTAAAAAAAAAAAAAAAAAAATGATTATAAACATGAAATAAACAAAAGCTATAAATAAACATTTGAAAACCTTGAATAATCACTAATGCACTTTACGACGTCAGAACATATTTACAGATTATTTTGCTAACTGAAGCCGTCATAAAGATATAGTTCCCTGTTATACATAAATAAGTCATCAGTATACATTAATGTTCACAGAGAATGGTAACTAATAAGAACTCTAGTGTGTATATTCCTTACTCATTATGCAATAAGGGTTCCGTAGGTGTATAATATATGCGGGCATCGGCTATATTTAGATACACATATATAAAGGATATTTATTGACATGCCTAGTTGGAGACACGTGTATTGATGGAGACAAAATGCAGAGGAAGTAAAAAAATAGGGACTATATATAGATTAAATATGATAAAGAGTCAATAGATTATTACTCTATAGATTTTAATTCCGTAATTATTTGCTTCATTTGTGCTAAGAATGTAATTGCCTTTATATTACTATTGATTATAAAACACTGCTTCTAAAGACTATTCAGTTTTTTTTTTATAAGTTTAGATTATATATTGGGTTTTAAAATAAGTTCGTAGCGTTTTTCAATAATCCAATTTAACTCTCTCTCTCTCTGTTTACAAAATCATGTGATCTTCGTCAATAATGTTTACATATTCTAAAAGAGGATTAGTTAAGGTGCTTTTCTGCCTCAGTTTCAACCGAGATTCCTTATATTTAATTGGTATTTTGCTCGCTCAAAATGGAAGAGAAAAAAAAATCATTTTCGCTATTAATTTTTTATTTATTTCCAAAGAGGAGGATCCGCAGAACATACGGCTAACAAATTTTCCAGTGTGTATGGCGATGATGCATTAGTCAAAGACAACCCTCACTCTACAGCACGGGATATCGCAGAAAAGCATAACACATTTCAAGAAAGTGTCTCCAATCATTTGGGGACTGAAGGATATGTTTATCGAAGTGATATTTCACAATAGGCTGATGTGATTAGTTGTGGTTCCTCTCAATGTGACGGAAAATAATTTATTTGGCCCCGTTTCCATTTGCGATTCCCTCCTGAAATGCAATGTTAATAATCCATTTTTAAAGAGGTTGATAACTGGGGATGAAGGGTTTGTCCTGTACAATAATATTCTATGAAAAAGTCCTGGGGAAAACGAAGTCACCAGCCGTTAGCGACTCCAAAAGCAGGATTACATCCATAAAAGGTTATGCTGTGCATGTGGTGGGATTGGAAAGGTGTCTTTTATTTTGAGGTCTTCCCGGCCAACCAGGCCTCTAATTCTGCAGTATAATACTGTGCTAAGGCACAGTTTTCCATCACAATAACGCCCGTCCTGACCTGTCTTTGCAGACCCGGGAGAAATTATTGAAGTTTGGTTGGGATGTGATCCCATTCACCAGACCTCAGAACAACAGATTTTCGTTTATTTCGGGCCCTTCAAAACTCTATACAACTTTAATTCGCTTGAGGACTGAAAACGCACATAGAGGAATTAATTGCGCAAAAATCTGAGAAGTTCCGAAAGGAGGAATTAAAAAAAAGTACCTGAAATATGGCAACATTTAATATATCAGTATGGGTCATATTAAATTTATTAATAAATATATTTTTATTTTTAAAAATAAGAATCTGAAGTTTTTATAGAAATCACCAGTAAAAAACGCTACGAACTTATTTTAAAACCCTATTAATAGCCTCTTTGAAAATTCCCCCCCCCCCTCGGGTGCACATTAATAATTTAGTTTGGATTGTTCGCATAAACCCCTTGTGTTAATGCACCGAGTTTACTTACTTTTTTCACTAGTTATTTCCCCCCTAGAGCGATATACAACGTTTTATTAACTCCTTTTTCGTTGTCTAGCTTCATGCCTACACCAAGGGTCTTTGACCTCAAGCTGTTTGATATTCGAGTCTGTTGTATGATTCTTATTCCACAAGCAAGGAAGTAAACATTCTGTTATCCGATGACGTCCACGCACTATTGTCTTAACGTGCCGAGATTAATAATATGTCAGGCACGCGCTAAAGCACCTGTTCTGCATCCTATGTCCAACATCCGCAAGTCGTTTATGTCATAGAAACGATACTCGTTATACTGGAAATATTTTAAAACTTCCTACAAAAATGCACTCATGACGTCAGTATGAGGTTTTTATAGTGTGGCCGTATTTGATGATATTTAGGGAGCATTATGTAAACAAATGTATGTGGTTGGTATTTAATGTTGTAGTTAATCGTTATAAGTTAATCGTTGTATATAATCGTAATTTGTCATGAAATGTCTTTCTCATAGCGAAATTAGATATAATCAGGTTTCGGTCTTGGTATATTCATAAACTTACATTTAAAAAAATAAATAATCAAATTGCTGAGGACCCCCAGTTGCAATCCAAGGAAAGATATTTATTTTAAAGCTTCCTCCATATTAAAGCATTAGAACGCTACCTTTGTTTAAATGTCCCATTGACTTATCAGCTTTATGTAACTATTGTATCAACTCATCCTACTTGCTCAGAAATTTACACAAAGGTCTAATGCTGTAATATGGAGGAAGTTTTAAAATAAAGATCTTTCCTTATATTCAAACTGCGGATCCTAAGCTATTTGATTATTTTTTAAAGGCGTGGCAATTTTCCAGTTTTGTGGTGAAAGCTATAAAAAAAGGCTTTGTGAAATAGAATAATAAGTGTTTTTCTGTAATATTATTTGGATAGGAGCTAAACATGTTTTTTTTTTTTTTTTTTTTTTTTTTTTTTTTTTTTTTTTTTTACGTCGCATCTACATCTGGGCCATTAGCGCCGACATCCAGAGTGCAGCGAGGAATTTTCCTGCCGCCGGTGGGGATCGAAACCACCATCTTCCGCTTAAGAATCCAAGGCGCTAGCCACTAGACCACGGGAGACCCCAAAACATTTGTTGTTAATTTAAATTTTCTGAGGCGTTGTAGATGTAAGTTTATGTGTATTAATGTTTGAATTTCTCAGACCGAACTTCACGTTGCCATACGATACCTTATGATGAATGATCGAACTTGGACATCCTCTAGATTCGTAACTTTAGGTCAATTAAGCTGGATTATTGGTATACGTCTTAATTTTATTGAAATACAGGTGAATTAACGTAGCTCAAATGTGCTACGGACCATGGGCATATATAAGGGGGCAGAGGAGGCAGCAGCCCCCCGAAAACGCTACAAATGTGTCATGAAAACTTTAAAAATAAATTAAATAATATAACTTAGTTACGAAAATATAATTTCTTTTGGGTGTCATAGCGTTTTAATTAGCTAACTATTCCTAGTTCTAGATTGTTAGAATTCCGCTGCAATGCTCTCAGCCCCCTCACCTCCCCCGAAATTCTCCCAGCCCCTCCCGAAATTATATAAGCCCATGCAACGAAGACTCTTCTGATTCGGGTTACAGACGTATTTTAGGACTTCAGCTGAAAGTATCTTAAGCTAATCGAATTCCAGTATTGTGAATTTGGTTTACAATATTCAGTATTGGCAGACAAGTATGTCTCAAATCCATAGTCCAGAAGCGATATAGCATGGAAATTGTAACATTTTATAAATTCACTTCTGAAAACTGTCAGGAGTGAATTTATAAAATTTACGTAACTATATATTAAAGTTATGAGGACTTCAATTGGAATCTTTTCCTGAAATGTGTAAATTGAACTAAGATTTCTTGGTATGTTCTGGAAACTACTTACACTGGCCGGGAGATGAAGTACGTAATTATCACAAACGACTTCTGTAAACAAAGTTGAGTAGAATTAAGTGCCGGAAGGTCTATTGTTTCACCGTACAATACCATGTGGTTAATTAAGAACGTAAAACAAACGGCGAATAAAACATCACACAAAGCACATGACGAGTTTTAAATAACATTTCGCGACCTACAATACTATCTTTAATCTTTGCGAGCAGGTAGAGGCCTTTAAAGCAGATAAGGCAAATAAATAGCGGGCACTTCCATAAATAGCATGTTGTGTTGGTATACCTGGTTCCAGGAGGCGGGGTCTGGGTTCGTCCTTGTTCGTGCGAACTCCGTGGGCTGCCGTCCCACAATCTTCGAGCTCCCCTCATTAGGCATGTATTTCTGACAAGCCTCCGTTCCAGTGATGGTGGTGCTCCTTGGAACAACAGAGCCTCTTGACACTGGCCATATGGTTCTCTTATCTCGAGCTTATCATGCGACAAGAACCCTACCTCTCGGGGAGTGCTAGTAAATGTCTTTAGGTACTTTAAAAGGGATTAAATCGCATCAAGAATTATTACCGAACAATTTTAATGCCAGAGGCACAATGGCCGTGAGTGTTAAGGCGTGAGCACTTAACACTCCGCGCCAAAGGTAGTGAGTTGGATTCCCACTATGGGGTGGTAGCTTTTCTTTAGAAAAAAGAAAAGGCATCAGCCCTATCCTGGCTAAAAAAGGGTGTTAACCTATAGAGAGCCCGTCCTAAAATTCTCATTTATTTATAATAATGGACGTTAAAATTTAAATAAATATTAATAATGCCATATGTGGGCCTTTTAACCTTGAAAATGGTTTGTTTTTTTTAATGGATACAGTCGGGGTAGGTGAAGATTAACACCTAAGGTCTTTTTAAAATGTGAGCTATAGTATTTATACCGAGTTGATAAGTGCTACCACTTTTTAAAGATTTCCATTAAATTATTTAGGTTTTATAAGAATGAAGAAAGACCAATCAGGACTCCCATTACCGAAATTTATATTTTATTCATTAAAATCAATATTTTGACTAAATGCCATCTTCAAGATTCTCCAGAAAGGATGTTAAAAAAATCACTGAACATCGATATAAAACTAAATTTGTATCACACGATGATGGCATTAAGCCGAAATATTGATTTTAATTTCATTGCTCGATGAACTGTAACAGCAAGGATTTCCTCACGCCGGAAGATGTTAAGTTAATCCTAGACGGAAGGAACTCTGGGACACACTTTATAAATATTTAAATAATACGCTTGATGTTTATTTTTCGTTGCTGTGATGATATTTTTAGATGGAACGGCATTTTTCTCCAGCGGTGGTACTCCTCCTCACTTCTTCCTGGGATATTTCGATGGGTTCATCTCCATCTTCGTCAGCCAGGTACTTGTTTCTTCCTCGGTGGTTGCCAAGGGAATGAATTTTTTCTCGATCTGGGCGCCCTTTCTACTCTCTAGCCCCAGGGTCGGCGGACCAATGGTGTTGAAGCTCCCTGGTGTAGTTGGGATTCAGTCCGTTAGTAGCGCTGATGGCATTGCGTCTTTTTTTTCTCCTGTATTTTCCTCGCCGTAAGGTTTACTATGCTTGATGTTTATTTTTCGTCGCTGGGATGATATTTTTAGATGGAACGGTATTTTTCTCCAGCGGTGGTACTCCTCCTCACTTCTTCCTGGGATATTTCGATGGGTTCATCTCCATCTTCGTCAGCCAGGTACTTGTTTCTACCTCGGTGGTTTCCAAGGGAATGACCGTTAAATAATACGGTCAAATACAGGCAATTTCTCATTAGTCAGTTTAATTATTAATTTAAAGTTTATAATTTTGTCTCCACGTATTATTGCTCTGTTCGCTATTTAATCATTATTTATATATTTGTTTTGTTTATTGTTTTTTTTATTGTTATTTTCTTTTCTGTTTTTGAATATTTTTTCTTTTCGTAAGTTTTTGTTAAAAAGGAGTATATAAGATTCTATTTTATTTAATTTTTTTTATTTTTAATGTTTAATTAATTAATGTTTACACGCACTCCGGCTGATGGGCACTGTCCAAGCCAATGTAAATTGCTCAGTTATTAATCTGTTAAATATTTGTGTAAAGGTATATAATAAAACTTACATTCATTCATTCATTCATATTGATTTTAATGAATAAAATATAAAATTATATTGTAGCATTATTTTTGATGATACATTATTTAACGCAATAAAATAGCTGCCTATCTGCCGTGACGAAGCACAGGTATTCAGCTAGTAAATAAATAAAATGTTCACGATAGAGTAATTATAAATACCATCTTGATTTTTTTATTTATTTATTGAAGTTTTAACTTCCAACTATGTACGAGTATAACACAGATTTTGGGATGCCTTATAATTTTTCGAAAGAAAAGCCACCACCCTAAGTGAGAACTGAATATTCGACTCAAGGAGCTGTCTCCTCACACCTCAAGATATTTCTATTCCCCCCAAAACATAAATGTGAAATAGAGGCCAAGTTCCAAGTTGTCGTTTTTAAAGGTCAGTTGAAGTGTCTTTACTGTTCTTAGTAAGTAACTAATAGGTCTTCTAAGTAATGAACTTGGACATTTCTTTCTTGTAACATCTCTTGTATTGGCAAATATTTTTGGTTGAAAATATGGTACACTTAATACACCAACTCATACTAGTTTTTTGGAGTGTAGGATGGTAAGTCGTTTTTGGGGGGGTTTTAGGTGGGGATATTTCTCGCTTTTTGGGGAGGGGAGTGTTTCTTTGGGGGGAGGGCGGGAGGAACTTGGCCTCTAATTCACATTTATGTTTTTTTGGGGGATCTCTTTTTTCTAAGTATTAATTAAAATTTAGTTGCCGCATACCTACTGGCTTTTGTACTTCATTTAAAACCAGGGTCTTTGGATTCTGCATAAAATTCTCCTTACTGCTTGATATTTGATACCAATAAGTAGCATACCTATCTACATCTAATCACTAGACTAGAAAAGTTAGAAGCTCTTCCAGATGGCAGTACTCTAGAGGACAAATTGATTGCTCTCTTAACTAAACTATTACACTGTAAAACACAGGAACCTTATCCCGAGGATAAAGATCACAATAGGGAAAGTGCAGAAGGCCTTCAAGAAAAAGATAAGAACAAAGACGATACGTTTTGGGTCTGTGATCCTAAACTTTGTAATTTAGATGACTCGACTTTGAAAAACTGAGTATCTGCTTTCAAGTATATTATGCAGTTAACCCCTACGACTTTATTTACAACATTTAAGAAAGCAGTCACACCTGTTATTGTTAAGATGCGTCGAAATGTTTCTTAAAACATCAAATATAGGTTCTCCTTACCAAGACGATTCATTTGATACCCCACATGATGGGTTTCAGAAGGAATGATGGCTTTCCGATGAAACAAAAATTACAAAACGTCATAGGTAATATGACACTCCTGAATCAAGACCTACCTGTGTGCCAAGTGTCAAAATAGGCCAAACGGTGTGGATTTGTATGAGGAACAAACATACAGACAGACTGCTGAAGGACCTTTTTGAACTAGCCTAGTGGATTCCCCGGACCAAGACCTACCTGTGTGACAAGTTTGGTCAAAATCGGTCAAACGGTGTGAATTTGTGTAAGGAACAAACATGCAGAAAGACAGATGATAGACGATTTTGAGCTAGCCTATGACACTCCCCGGATGAAGACCTACCTGTGTATCATGTTTGGTCAAAAGCGGTCAAATCGTGTGGATTTGTATAACGAATAAACAGTTAGGCAAACAGCTGATAGACGATTAATTAGCCTATGACACTCCCCGGATCAAGACCGACCTGTGTGTCAAGTTTTGTCAAAATCGGTCAAACGGTTTGTATTTGTATAATGAACAAACAGACAGACAGACACCTGATTGACGATTTTGACCTAGTCTATGTCACTTCCCGGATCAAGACCTACCATTTTGCCAAGTTTTGTCAAAATCGGCCTAATGGAGTGTATTTGTATATGGAACAAACAGGCAGACAGACATCTGATAGACAATTTAACCTAGCCTATGATTCTCCGCGTATCAAGACCCAAGTTGGGTCAAAAACGGTCAAACGGTACGGATTTGTATAAGGAACAAACATACAGACAGACAGCTGGTATAAGATTTTGACCGAGCCTTAATGTTTCTTAAAACATCAAATATAGATTCTTCATACCGAGACGATTCATTTGATAACCCACATCATGGGTTTCGGACAGAATGATGGCTTTCCGAAGGAAGTACAAAACTCAAAAGTCAAACACAACTTTTCAGGATTTTTCAATTTTTTCCTTTTATAATACCCTCATATCTACATCCTGCAAAATTTCAAGTCTGTAGCATCATTGGAAGTACCTAATAATTTTGATGAGTCAGTCAGTGAGTCCTAAAAATCCCGATTTTCGATCGCTTATATTTCAGAAACTATTCGATGTAGAATTATGAAAATTTCGAGGTTTACTTACATCTAGTAGTTTAATACTTGTGTAAAATTTCATAGCTTTATCTTTACCTGGTTGAAAGTTATGAGAGGGTGAAAATCGGCTCTAAGACCTCCTGTAATATACACACAGTATGCTTAGGCCGGAACTTGGCCTGGAGCACCACCGTGCGCCTAGATAGGGTCATTCCTGTTCTCGGTTGTTCATTTCTAGGGAAATACTATCTTGAAAAAAGAACCTATATATTTTTTTTTATAGGAGATGTGTTTTTGAAGAGTTTGTCGTGTTCATGAAGCATCTATGGGACGTTATAATTGTCTTTTTCTGGAATCATATAAAAAATATAATATTATTTTGTATTTATATTTGTATTTCAAATACAAATACAAAATAATATTATAGAATAATGAATAAATATTAATTTTTCAATTGGTAATTACAACGAGGATGGATAGTTAAATTTTTCCAGAGGGTAAAGGAGCGGCTGTTGTACAATGTGATTCATCATTGTCTGTTTAAGCATTCCAGATCAATAAGCCTTGCTGAAGGAGAAGGAGATAGCATCGGGAGTCCTCGTGGGAAACATGAGAAATGAAATTGGTTCCTCGATTTCATCTATATCGTCTTCAGGGATCTTAGAATTGTAGTCGGCTTAGTGTCAAATTTAATGAATTAATGTTATGATTTCAGCATTCTCTTTAAATCCATCTAAATAAATTTTTAAGGAAGTGTATAATTAACAAATTGAGCCCGCTTATGGGGATTAAGTTTGTTTATGATTTATTTTTTGCCTTTTAACTTTGGCAATTTGCAGATACTCGGTGTAAAAGAAAAAGAAAAATAAGAGCATATTAAAATAAAAAATAGAAACAATTTATTAATTTTTAGGTGATAACAAAAATAAATAATGTTAGTAGATAACTATGTACGAGATAGAGTAAGTTGAAATATAAATAAATACAATAAAAGCTAGGTAAATAACTTAACTGAATGCAATAATTGAACATTAAATACTGGAATATAAATTTTTGTTTTTAAGGAGGTAAATTACTAATGTAATATGATGGCTTCCATCTATTAGAAGTTCGGACAAGTCCAGAGGTATGTCTAAATGGTTTCCGCTTTTGCACCTTATCGTGTTTCAAAGTGACTGTTTCGTTGCACTGTTCGAAACTGATCTTGTCATTATGTGCCTGCAGTAGGGAGCTAGCTGGCAAATACGCTACTTGGCTTCATATCAATTCATGACAAGCAAAGCCTGTTAATTAAACGCTATGTCGTCTTTCTGAAACGCGGCTCCATTAACCGTCTCATCTTGTCACGCTGTAAATGTCGAAAGTTGTTGTTCCTGACCACTTGATGTCTTATAGAAAAAGAATAAAACCGGCCAACTGAGAACAGACACAAAATAAATATATCGCAGGTGTATTTGAATTCTCTTGGACCAGCAGGAGAAAGACAGCATCAGTATTCTAACTCTGAAGTAGTAAAATACAAGACTAGAAATACTTTCGCTCGTTGAACTTGCGAGGACTAGGTCGGGGATAATGCTGTGGATAGCGACAGCAAGTTGCAGCAACTTTAGCTATAACTAGGCTAGGTTTAGGACCTCTGAGCCCTCCCTCCGTACAGACTCTTTGGCAGCTTTAGCCGCCTTTAGACGGTGCAACTTTTCATGGAGCAAGGAGACTGACAGTATGCGCAAGGGAGGAGTTTTGCAATGTTGCATGCCCCCAAATTTGTTCACCCAGATCATTAATAAATAATCCAGGAGATGTAACGTTATTCCTCAGCCCCTAGTCTTTATAGATATATATTGTAATTTTGTTATTAATATGAATATATGTACAAATATATTTATTAACGGTGGAAATTTTTGGCTACTAGGTACAATTGGACACTCCCTATGGGATGTAAACACTCGCTAAGAAACGTTTTTTTGATATTCAAATGTTTAAGTATTTTTAGAGGGGTTTGAATATTTAGTTGGTTACAGAGCAGGCACGCCTAAGGAGCAAGGGTTGAACCCTAGGGTTGCTACGAAGATAACAGGTCAGCTGTTAACGTATTGTATTTATTTCTTAATATTATTTCTATTAGAGCTTCGTTTTAACTATGATGGCAGACCTTGAATTACTTGAAATAAACTGCGATTTTGTCCCACATAGAATTTATGCTATACCTGGTGATGGCCCATCCGGGGTAATAATATTGCACAAAAGTATGTAGTAGCGTTAATTTTGATGATCCGTTATTTAACGCAGTAAAATAACTACTTATCCGCCGTGACGAAGCATGGGTATTCACCTCGCTGAACATAAAACCAGAATTTGTACTAGTTTTGATAATAGAAACAATCTCAGTTTTTAAGAGAATTTTAGTTATATTTTTCATTATGACCGTAATATTTCTATATTATCAGGAAGCAGCATAATCTCCAAACTTCCTACAATATTCATGAGGATTTGTGTTCGCATCGAGTGACCTATGTCTTCTGGTCGGTTGAAACGTATTGCAGGATGGAGAACGCGCCTCTTGCATTAATCGGCAGTATCGGATTCTAAATAGAGAAATAATGAGAAACTTGTGGACAAATTTTCAAGCCACTTAAATTGATGTTTATTAGAGTCAGTTGCTAATAACACTGTTCTGCAAAAAAAAAAACAAAACTTTTCTCCCCTCCCTTGAACAATTTGGCCTGTTTCTCATGTTTTCAGGTGTGCTGAGTCCGAATCTGAACTCAGAAAAATTCGATCACCCTCTGATTTTGAGAGAAAAGAGGAGAAACTTGGAAAAAATGAAAAATTGTATTTGAAAATTATTGTCTTTATTAGAACAGATTTTTTTTTCTTTTTCAACGGTAAAATATAATTAATTGAATCCCTGCATGCTATCAGGTATAATACTAGATATGACATCTCAAAAAATATACACACATCGTCAATTTTTTTTTTTTTTAATTTATTTATTTGAAATCTGTTCAATTATTAGCAGTACAATAATCAAGTCTGTTCATGCAGATATTATGTACAATTTGATAAAAACGGTAAAAGTAAAATAAAAGAAAAGAAAAAATAAATAATAAAGACATACAAAATATGGAAGAAGACAACCACTGATGGCACTTCCAGAGATGTCTTGGTAAATGTTTTAATGGTCACGATAAGATCAGATGATTAAATTGTCTCGAGGCCACTGTCTCTTGAGCCGCCTGGGAGATTGTCTGGATGGGATTCGGATGATAAGGATACCCCTTCAGGATTAGGATGATAAGACAATTTGGAGTGGAACATTTGGAATCGGGTTTTAGCAAGGTCAAGGACAAATGGGATGTTGAGGTCATTGTGAAGGGTTTTGTTGGAAACATAGAAAGGAGCATATACAATTTTACGAAGTACTTTTGACTGGAATGCCTGTATTCTGTTGATGTTAGATGGTTTTGCAGATCCCCAGAGTTCAAGTCCGTATGTCCATATTGGTCGAATGATTGTTTTGTATATCGTTAGTTTGTTCTGTATCGATAATTTGGATGAGAGTCCAAGAAGTCGTCTAAGTAGTCCGTATCGTTTGTTCAGTTCTTGTCTTTTCAGTCTCGTGTGAGGGTTCCATGTCAGTCGGCTGTCAAGGTATAACCCTAGATATCGAACCTCGTTAGATTCCGGGAGAGGAGTGTTTCAGAAGTAAACAGGAGGGCATGATCTTCGGTTGAGAGTGAATGTCACTTGTTTGCATTTTTCTGCGTTTATTTTTATTCTCCACCTTTCACTCCAATGTTGTATGGCGGAAAGATGTTCCTGCAGGTTTTGGGATGCTACTGAAGGGTCAGTTGAAGTATGGTGGAATGCTGGAAGCGGAAACCAAATTGATGGTTGGGAATTGTATTCCAGGATTCTATGAGAGGGAGGATTCTTTTGTACAGGAGTTTTTCGAATATTTTGGTCATTAATAAGAGAAGACTGATGGGCCGATAGAAAGAAGGGCAATCTGGAGGTTTGAAGGGTTTGGGGATAACGATGACGACTGAATGTTTCCAGGGATTCGGGAAATGGGTTGTTCTTAGGATTGAGTTATACAGGTATGTAAGGAATATAATGGCCTTCTGGGGGAGGTTTTTGAGTATTGTGGAGGTGATAAGATCATAACCGGGAGATTTCCTAGGAAGGTGTTTGATGATGTAATTTAACTTCGGATGGATGGAAAGCTTTGGGAGGGAAGGACAAAGGTAAAGAAGAATTCAGGTAATCTTCGATATCTGCATCATGGGAGGGGCTCTTTTGAGGATTAGGGGAAAATACTCTGGTTAGGTGTGTGGAGAGGAGGAGCGCCTTTTCTTCATCACTTCTGGCCCAGGTCCCATCGTTGCGTTTCAGAGGGGAAGGAATTGGGTGGAACTTTAGGGTTTTACGAGTGACTGTCCACAAAGAACAGTCTTGTGTAGAGAGGGATGAAAGGAATTCGTTAAAGGATTCTGAGCGGGATTGGGATAGGGAAGATTTCAGTTGGCGTGTCAGTCTGTTGTATACGTTTCTGTCCGAGGGATAACGGGATCTTTGCCATAAAGCCCTGGCTAGTCGCTTGGCAGCAAGGAGTTCTTGGATGTGGTTTGGGAGTTGCATTTTGGGTGGGGGAGGGAAACCTGTTCTTGGTCGGCATGAATTGCGGGCACTGTCCTGAATGGCTTTAGTAAACGATTCAGTGGCTTTGTCTAGATCTGAAGGGGTTTTTAGGGAAACGGTTAGGTCTATGGAGCGCTCTAGGTTGAGCTGAAATGATTGCCAGTTGATGGGACCGGGAGTAAGGGATGGTTGTAGAGGACGGGGTACAGGGGAGGAGAAGAGGGTTAGAAGGATCGCAGAATGGTCGATAGGTCGAGGAGCGAATCAACACACATCGTCAATGAGTATTTTTTTTTCTTTTGTACTCTTCCTCCTCTGTCTCCCGCTGCGGTGTCCAGCAGTAATCCGCCAGCATCTTCTCATTCCATTTGTCAGTATATCTTTTTTCCATTCTGGATATGTCTTGGTGGAATCGTTCTCCATGTTCGTCCGAAACTGCACCCAAATTTGGGGCGAAAAAGTCTAGGTGACTATGCGGAAATGTATTTTTAAGGACATATTGCATCCCAATGTTTTATATGAAGTAAGCAGTTCTTGGACTATTTTTCGGTAGTCTCTAGATTTTGCGTTTCCCAAAAACTTAGCACATACCTCTCGAAAAGCAATCCAAGCCTTTTTCTCAGTAGTATTTAACTTTGCTTCAAAAGTGAGGTCCTTGAGTAGATGTCGAATTTGGGGTACTACGAAAATTCCCTCCTTTATCTTAGCATCGCTGAGATGCGGAAATTTTTGTTTTAAGTACATGAAACCTTCTCCTTCCTTGTCCATCGCTTTTACGAAGTTTTTCTTTAGCCCCAATTTTATGTGGAGTGGGGGTAAAATTATTTGGTTTTTGTCCACTAATGGAGGATTGGTAATGTTTTTTTCACCTACTTTTTCCTTACGCTCTGGCCATTTTTTTTACGACATAATGGTCTCCTCTTTTTCTGCTGTCCCACTCGCACAAAAAACAACAAAATTTAGTGTAACCTCCTTGGAGTCCTGTAAGCATGGCTACCACTTTAAGATCTGCACAAATGCGCCATTTGTACTCATGGTACTTGATTTTTTGTAGAAGTATCTTCATGTTGTCATAGGTTTCTTTCATGTGGACCGAATGAGCTACTGGGATAGATGGATGTTTGTTTCCATTATGAAGGAGTACTCCTTTTAAACTAAACTTGGAGCTGTCAATGAATAGTCTCCATTCCTCTGGATTGGTTGCCAGCTCAAGTTCTTGGAGCAAATGAAGTACATCACAAAATACAAGATTTTCTTCCATCGAGAAAAAGCATAGAACTCCTGATTCCCGTTTTCTGAAGAAAGATATATTCACGCCTCCTTCCAAGAGATTCCATTGTTACAACCTTGACCCAAGCAGCTGGGCTTTTGATTTTGGGAGATCTAAATCACGAACAAGATCATTCAATCGCCTCTGATTTATGAGCTGTGGCTGAGTTTCAGAGGGGCTGGACGAACTTGAAATTTCTTCTTTTTGACTGGTTCCAGGTTGAGGTGAAACGCTTTCAGAATCGCTGCACTCCTCAGAACTAAGACGGAACTTACTCGGATTTGGTGGGATGGGAATGGAGGCATCATGTGGAGCTGGTCTCATGGCAGAGGGGATGTTGGGATAAACAATTTTCTTTTAGCGCGGTTCCTCCCTCCCCCATAGGGAGGAACCCCGCTTATAAGGTTGATACAATGAAACAATCCGGAAGTGCCGACAAGAAAATTTCGCGTTTCAGAACCCCTAGAGACCGAAAATAACGGTGGTTCAAATTTGTATATATATATATATATATGTATCTATTTATTTATATAT
This sequence comes from Gonocerus acuteangulatus, assembly GCA_946811695.1. NCBI lineage: Eukaryota > Metazoa > Arthropoda > Insecta > Hemiptera > Coreidae > Gonocerus > Gonocerus acuteangulatus. The sequence goes on from OX328128.1 coordinate 60,315,394, forward strand.
ATATATATATATATTTGTCTGTTCGCTCATTTCTGGCTTCCCTGATGGTCCGATTTTGATGAAATTTTGGTACAAAAATCTGTCGTCCAATTTGAAAGGTCAAGTTCGTTAACCAGCAAAATCCGCCCACTGGAAGATGGCGTTTGGGGCGAAATTCGCGCAAAAAAATCGTAACGCTTACGTTTTTGAGTTCATAAGCTTGTAAGTACTCGTTTTATAGGCTTCTTGGGCTATGAAAACGAATGAAACCATTTTCAAGGCGATAGCTTTAACCGTTTTCGAGAAAACTGAAAAAATAATTTTTGAATGCCGTATGTGGTTTGGGTACTTAGAATCATGGGATTCAGTTGAAACATTTACTGCATCTTCTACTTTCATTTAAACTAATATGTTGAAATTTTGGTTGCGTTTGGAGTTAAGGAAGGGTTAGAATAAAATATTTTATTAACAGACATAAAAAAGTTTTGGTAACTTTGTATACTTTCCTTAATATCTCGAAAAAGGTTAAGAATCTTGGGAAACGGAAGAATACCATTGGAAAGCTTACTAAATGCTCTACAAAAAAGGTTCTAATGAAAGTTTTGATTAGGCGATGTCAATCGGAGAAATAAGTGCTTAAAACTTTAAAGTAATTGATTTCGCTTATTCGAACTGTTCTTTTTGTCTTTGATTTTGATACTTAAAATTATGGGATTAAGTTGAAACATTTTCTGCATGTTTGAATATCATCAACACTAATATGTTAAAATTTCGGTTACGTTTGGAGCTAAGGAAGGATTAGAATAAAATATTTTATTAACAGACATGAAATGTTTTGGGAACTTCGTATACATTCCCTGATATCTCAAAGACGATTAGGAATATTGTTAAACGGAGGGTTACCATGCGAAAGCTTACTAAATGTTCTACAAAAAATATTCTGAAACAATTTTTGATTAGGCTTTGTCAATCGGAGAAATAAGTGCTTAAACTTTGAAGTAATTGATTTCGTTTATTCGAACGGTTCTTCTTGTTTGTTTTTATTCCTTGTTGTTTTTTCATTGGTTATAGTAGGATAATGTATTTGACAATATAACAGATTAATTAAAATAAGAAAAGCAATTCATTGTTAAAAATATATCTGGCTGTACCGTATGAAATGTCAGTTTTGGATTTGTCGATTTCCTTCAAATGTCTTGAAACTGTCGAGGCTCCTATTCCGAGTTCTTTGGCTTATTCCCTAGTGTTTTTAATTGCTTATAGTAGTCAAATGTATTCGTCAATAAAACAGGATACGTATAATTAGAATCAATATTTTGTTTGTTAGAATTCGAAGATGCCGTATGAATATCTAGATTACAGTACTGGTGTTGATTTCGTTCGTTAGAATTATTCTTGGTATTCCCTATTTTCATCTGTTACCCATAGTTTTTTATTGTTAGTAGGTTTTTCTTATTGATTATAGAATATAAATCTATTTGGCTATAATACAGCATACGTAAAATTAGTGACAATATTTCGGAGATTTCTGAGCGAAATACTTTTAAGATTTTCTACCACCACGAACGGCTTTTTTCCTCTATTTTTATCCACTAGATAGGCTTTATTTTGCATATTATTCTATATAAGTTTTATTCAGCAGGGGATTCTGATGAAATGTCGTGTTTTTGCTGTGGATTTTAAATACGATGTATCTAAGATTGGATAACATTAGCGAGTCTACATAGTTAAGAACCGACGACGGAGGATTACTTCTTGCTATGATTTAGTCTACATATGTATATTAAGTCCTAAATCCAAAAAATAAACTTCACAACGGTTAGATACTATGAGCGAATATGGCGGTTCAATGCCCGTAGAAGCAGAAGGTCCGCAGGAAATTTACCTGCTAAGAGTTAATCCTCAAGAGCTGTAAATATACCCCAGGTATCTGCCGACACAAATACAAAGCCTAGGCGGAGAGCACCCCAAAAACACAGATCCAAACATAGGTTATATACTAAATATTCATAAAGACTACTTAGTTGTAAACCGATTCATCAATTAGCAATCAATAGTTTTCAACAAAGGTTATATACTAAATATTGATAAAAAGTATTTAATTAGAAAAAAAACAATATTCCACAAGACTTGTTTTTGGTCCATTTGTATCTACTCCATAGACTTAATTAGGTATATTATTCTATTGTAGTTGGGCAACTAAACTTTGTTTTATTTTGTTAAATAAAGTTTTTTTTCTTGACTTGTTATTCGTCAAGACTTTTATTTGTCCTTGTGTGTTAACTAGATAGGTTTTATTCGGCATATTATTCTATATAGGCTATATTAGGCAGGGTATTCTACTCAATCTTGTGTACTTCTTCTTGATCCTTCTGTACATGGGCGTATATAAAAACAATCTCGGGGGGGGGGGGGGGCTGAGACCATTTCCAGGGTATGGAATACTAAATATTTAGAGCTTGGAATAGTTTTAGGCAACTAAAACGCTATTACACGTAAAATAAAATATGTTTTATGAACTAAGTGATCTTATTTAATTTATTTTTAAGGGTTTTACGAGAAGTTTTTATCATCAATTCAAAATTTCGGGAGGGGCTGCAGCCCCCTCTGCCTCTCCCCTCATATACGCCCATGCTTCTGTATCCACTAGAAAGGCTTTATTAGGCATATTTTGTATTGATTTATAGAGCTTTGCTTTAGAATGAGAGCCAGATTCTGTAATTTCCGCTTCTGTGTAAAAGTTAGCTACTGTCGGTGTCCCTGACGCCTTAATATCACTTTTATTCGAGATGTTCGAGAGGATTTTGACAATTTTCACGAGATATATAAAAAAAATAAGTTTATTTCTTTTCTAAGCTTATCAAATGGCACTAGGGACATGAACGGAACCGCGCTAAGATGCTGCAGTTCCTGCGAGTCGGACTTTTTGCTCTTGAACGAGAAACCTTTGATTGTGGTCATGCAAAAATAGCAATCGGTCACGTGATTTGTAGGTTCTCGCCATATCATGGGAACTGCAAATGGCATTGACTTATGTGTACCATTTAGCCAACCAGTCAGAGAACGAGAGCATGAACTACACCATATTTTAGGAGCCCAGGATTTGTCCTGATCACTTACTTTACATCCAATGTATAACTCGTATGCCTTCTTCACCAGCGGAGTCAGAGGTTTCTGAGTGGACTTGCATGTGACTTCACCACAAACATAGCAAAAGGAATCAGGCTTATTTATACACTGTCGTGACATTACAGAGAAAAAGTGAACTGTTCCCAGAACAATGATAGCACAACTGAATATCCAAATAAGTGCGTTTAGCGAAAGCCTCGAGAGTACTGATCAAATCCTAGAAGAAAATAGTGACAAGGTGAAATAGTGAAAGGGGGCAGGTAAGGATTTGAATGAAAAGGATACCACCATACAAGAGAAAGGAAGGTCATTCCCCTAAAGATCCAGGTAGAGATCAAATCCCTGCCTCAAGATCAAAAACTGAAAAAACACTTTCAGCCATATTTCTTCAACCACTTGTAATATTCCCATCAAATTTTTTTTCGTTCAAATATACTTCATTGCGCTCAAAATCATCGGGCTTTTGAATTTTTTTCACTATGTTTTGATGCCAAAAAAAATCGTCAAATTTACAAAAAACTCACATTTTTGGATAAAAAACTAGAATTTCTCAAGAAACTGTGCGTGATAGACAGAATCTGACTTCAAACTCGTGTTCAGCACATTTGAAAACAGTAAGAAAGCATGTTTTGTTTTGAAGGAGGATTTTCGTGCAGAACAGTGTAATAGATTGTTGATTTTTTTTTTTTAAGATGAGAAAAATCCCTGCTGCAGGATGTAATCGAACCCACCATCTCCCGCATGAGAATCCAAGGCGTTATCCACTAGACCACAGGGACCCACCATCTTGATTTATTTCAATTTTAACGTCCTTTCATGCAGAGATTTTGGGATGGGTTTTCTATAGGTTATCACTCTTTTCTAGCCGGAATATGCCTGATGCCTGTTCCGATCCGAAGAGCTCACGCCTTAAGTTGATCCTTCCATAGAATAATATCTGCATTGAGTTGTTCGTTTGTAACGAAATACTATATGAAACATTTCTTTTATATTTCTTAAGAGAGTTTTTTTTTTTTTTGAGGATTTTACAATGTTTATAAACCTTCTGGGGGAGGGATTTAATTTTCTTATAGCATAGTTTTATTCCTAATAAATAAATAGCGCATTATGAATTGTAAATAATCCACTAAGTTTATATTTTCCAGCCTTTTTATAAACACACACCGAAACAATATTTTTCATGTAGGATATCTAGGTGAATTCGGCACTAGGTCTGGTTGTTGCTGAAGTACTGTTCCCGATAGGACTAAGGGCTTCTCCTCACGCAATCCCTACTATGGACTGGGAGAATTTATATCCCCGGCCAGTTTAATTTACCTTATATATGTCTTTATATTTACCTCAAACAAGAATATTGCTGTAAAATTGCGTTGTGGAATGACTAAAATACACTTTACATAATATAACACATATATTATATGTAATAAAGAAATTATTACGTATGATTACGAGTTTAGGTACACTTTTTAAAGGTAATTTCACGTGACAATTCGAATGAAAACACATGTCATATTTATTACCGCTTAGAAGAATATTGTACAAAAACTACGATTTTCTGAAATTTTTGTTTTGAAAAATTCCGAGACCTTTTTTAAAATTTCCCTCCAAGAGAATATAGGACGTGGTAGTGTATAAAGATTAGGTAAAAATGCAGTTTCCAGCCCTCCAAACCGATTTCTTTCAAACTTTGCACAATAACGTATTTTGATGAACTAAACACGAATACGATAAAAAAAAAAAGAAAAAAAAAAGTCGGATTTAACTAGGAAAGAAGTTATTAAGCACTTAAGTTCAGGTTATGAGAGCTAATGTAAACAACTAAATTTGTCAACATACACATGCGCGGGTATGGAAAAGTTCGTAATAAGGAAGTTTAATTGAAATTTACCATAAATTATCGAAATTCATCAGCAGTTATTTATTTACAATCATTTTTTTAAATAATGAAACACTCTTCACATTTCTTGTTTCGTTCATGAAAAGTATTATATATCAGAAATCCCGTAATAATTAGCTAATACCTTTATAATTATCGTTCTAATTCGCGCCTACCGAACTTCAATTGTCAACAAGTGAATTGTCTAAGCTAAGAGAGATGTCTTGGAGGATTAGAAGAATGTCTAGGACGACTTTAAGGGCATACATGCTATGCGTTTCCGCTCGCTCAAAAAGATAACAAAACCCCAGTCAATCCAACTCGCTAAAATTAATAGAATTCTATTAATTTTAGCGAGTTGGATTGACTGGGGTTTTGTTATTTTCTTGAGCGAGCGGAAACGCATAGCACGTATGCCCTTAAGTGACAGGTGACGACGGGTGAGGATGCCCTTAAAATTAACAATATCTTTGAATAAATGGTTTCTGAACATTTCAAATGACAGTTCTCTGTTTCCCAATGTTACATATCTGCGCATGCGCGTGTTTACAAATACGCTGATGACGCCTAGTTTTATAACCTTCCTAACTTTAGTGCTTAATATTATAGTCTATTAATTTTAGCGAGTTGGATTGACTGGGGTTTTGTTATCTTTTTGAGCGAGCGTAGCGAGCGGAAACGCATAGCATGTATGCCTTAAAGTCGTCACAAATTTAGTTGTTTACTTTAGCTCTCATAACCTGCACAAAAGTGAACTTAAGTGCTTAATAACTTCTTTCCTAGTTAAATCCGACGTTTTTTTTTTATCGTATTCGTGTTTAGTGCATCAAAATACGTTATTGTGCAAAGTTTGAAAGAAATCAGTTTGGAGGGCTGGAAACTGCATTTTTACCAAAGATTATTTCTAAGATGTTCCAACAGGCTTAAAAAAATTCATTGCAATAAATAAGGTTTGATTCGACTACAAGATGGCGACGGGTGAGGAATTCTTAGAAGAACTCATTCCTTTTATAACTTTTATAAAAGATTCTAAAAGCCCTAAAGCTGAAATTAAGAGTAAAACTAGTGACATATTGCTCAAAGCACGTGAGTGTATCGAAAAATTGATTCAAGAAAATCAGGAATTGAAGAAAAGTCTTGTAGAAAAGAAGATAACCTGATCAGCTAAGAAGAACGTACCTAGTTACTCAGAAATAGTTCAAACTGTAAGTAAAGCAACTCCTTCTGCAAATCATAAATCATAATTATAAAATCCAAACACAAACAATCATCAGCTGATGAAGCAAAATCAGTGTTTAAAAGTCCGTCACGCAGGAGCTGCATAACTAAGCACTTTCCTCATAATTTTTGTAGTGTAGACTACATTACTGAATAATTTGCTGTAAATAACTTAGTATATAAATAAAATAAAAACGTGAATAGTTCTGCTCATTTACATTTGTTATGAGAACTGTTCAATTGTTAATTTTGTAAATAATTTGTTTCCAGGATTATGTTTATACGTGATACAACACTACTTAATAATTACACAAAAACTTCACATTCCGTCTTTTGATCTGACGCAGGAACAGGATACAGTCCCTCTAGAGGGAGTTAGCGCTCCTCACGGCAGGTTTGTGAACCTACGTCAGGCGGGCTAATTCTAATGAAACAGAGTTTAAAGTAAACCCTCCTTTCCAATAGACCGAAGATTTTTACAATACGTCTTTCTCATCAGATACCCACGACGTATACCGCGTTTCGTTAACATCCCCCCCCTCCAAATGACCCGATTTAGTTTATTTTCACAACCCATTTTTCTCTGTTGATTTCCACCACGAATACCGAGCTTCGTTGAAATGAAACAAAAATTACGGCTGGTAGTGGCAAATTGGTAATGTGGGTCCGGAGTAGACCCCCCTCCTAATGAACCGATTTAGTTTATTTTTACAACGCATTTCTCTCTTTAGATCAACATAACGAATACCGAGTTTCGTTGAAATATAACAAAAACTACGGCTGGCATGGTCAAATTAGCGTTTTGGGTCCGGGGTAAACCCCCCCCCTCCTGGTGGACCGATTTTGGTGGTTAACGAACTCGTTCAATCTTTTGCTAATTGAACGCTATATACCACGTTTCGTGAGGAAAAAACAAAAAGTCTGGCCGCTATCGTGTTAACAGACACATATACATATATGTATATTAATTCTGGTGAATGATGACCCGATATATATTTTTTTCACTTTTTCTTGTTTCTTTTTCTGGCAGGGGGTCAATAAAGTAGTACACACTTTTTTCACTTTAACTACTTTATTTTGTATGTTTCGCCCGACATGTTTCGTGCCTTTTCGCACCTCTTCAGGGGCTTTCCTATTCAACAATAATTTTTGTAAATCTCAAACTTATAATTTTTGTATACCAATAGTATATCTATCCTTTCCTTAAATAAATTTACCTATGAACATATAATATTTTATCTTAATCTTAATCCTACCTTATCAGGAAGTCCTCTCGTCGTGTTGTCTAGCTTGAGTCAGGCGTAATACTGAAAAATCATCTGTGGTAATGAGTATGGCTGGTTTGTATCGATTTTTTAGCTATTTCAAAGGTATCGATTATTGGTAAAAAGGTTTTCGTGAGATTTAATTTATAATGCTATGAAAAATTTGGTGCACATTCTTTAAATCTGTTTTTTTATTTATGGCGGTGTTTGAATTTTTGATTATATAGATATTTTCTTTGATTTTTCTTTTTAGTGTGTTCCTTTACATTTTTGTTTAAGTCTATCCAATAGACTTAAACAAATATGTAAAGACGTAGGGAAAATAAGTTGGAAATATGGTAACAAAATTGAAAATAGTTTTAGCAATATTAAAGACAAAATTAAACCAACTAGTACAAAGAACAATATATACAAAATTCGATGTAACGATTGCAACGCATGCTACATTGGGGAATCGGCACAGCTATTGCAAAAGAGAATTGTGCAACACGCAAAAAGCATAGACACAAACGAAAACAGGACAACATTGACAGAACACGCACTAACTTTAAAACATAACTTTAATTTTAGGGACGTTCACATTTTAAATAAAGAAAGGAACACACTAAAAAGAAAAATCAAAGAAAATATCTATATAATCAAAAATTCAAACACCGCCATAAATAAAAAAACAGATTTAAAGAATGTGCACCAAATTTTTCATAGCATTATAAATTAAATCTCACGAAAACCTTTTTACCAATAATCGATACCTTTGAAATAGCTAAAAAATCGATACAAACCAGCCACACTCATTACCACAGATGATTTTTCAGTATTACGCCTGACTCAAGCTAGACAACACGACGAGAGGACTTCCTGATAAGGTAGGATTAAGATTAAGATAAAATATTATATGTTCATAGGTAAATTTATTTAAGGAAAGGATAGATAAGTTTGAGATTTACAAAAATTATTGTTGAATAGGAAAGCCCCTGAAGAGGTGCGAAAAGGCACGAAACATGTCGGGCGAAACATACAAAATAAAGTAGTTAAAGTGAAAAAAGTGTGTACTACTTTATTGACCCCCTGCCAGAAAAAGAAACAAGAAAAAGTGAAAAAATATATGTATATATATATATATAAATTTTAACGGGGGTCATTTTCGGTGTCTACTAGGCAGGATCGATAAAGATTTGAAGAAATTTTTCAAAAATTTCGTCATGAGTGCAACCTCAATAGCTACTATCCTTCGGAGTAAAGCGCTAAAAAAGAAATAAATCCGATAACAATGAAAATCGGATTTCAGAGAATTGTTTCGACTAAAACAGGATACCTATTCATTCGATTTGATTCAAAGGATGACCTAGAAAAAATAAAGAGTAAAATTAACACTGATTCCTCAAAGCATTTAATAGAAGAGGTTAAAAAATTTAATCCTCGATTAATTATAAAACATTTACCAGAGGAAGCTAATGAAGCTAACCTCATAAAATCCATCAAAACACAAAATGATATAGTCTGTGCTGAGGAAGAATTTTCTCTGAAGTTCATCAGAGAACATAAAGGAAGCAAACGGAGATGGGCAGTGGTGGAAGTCAGCCCTGGAGTTAGAAGAAGCCTCCTGGAGAAGAGAGTCAAGCTGTTCTACTCCATCTGTGCTGTTGAGGACTACCTGACCGTGAGGAGATGTTCAAACTGTTCAAGACTTGGACATGGGAACACCAATCAGGAGTGCAAGAACCAGCTAGCCTGCCCGATCTGCGGAGGACAACACGATCTCAAAGCATGTAAGTCTAATGTTAATAACTGCATCAATTGTTCAAATTTCAATAACAGATGTAAGCCACACCTCAGAGTTGATGTGAATCATTCTGCTATCTCAAAAGAATGTCCTTCATACAAAGCTGCAATTTCTAGATTAATACAAAATACCAATTATGATTAGATGCAAATATTGGTACAGTCATACTTAATTAAATTAAATTTTATTTGTAAGAATACTTTTGCAGCTTGTTTTTATTATTTTCATTCACTCCTTGTTACAATTTAAAATAATTTCAATAATTTACAACTGGAAATACACTATAACCTTCCTTTTATTTGATAACAAATTTCTTCTTCATAACTGGAGAACAGCTGTGATTGTGTTGCCGAAAGGCTGTGTTTACTTAGTGCTCTCGTTTATATTGCTATTATTGATATTTATTGGAGTCAAAAAGTGTTATGACGGGTGTGAAAAGACTGGCCGAGACCCGTCCTCGGATTAGGAAGCTAGATATTTCCTCAGCTGCGAAAATTCTGTCTAAAAGTGCGGAATATATTAGAGGCGATTCAAACCTAACCTCAACAGAAGAACCGGCCAAAACAGGTGATATGAATTTTCTATCTCACTTATTCCCTGAGGTGACTGTTATAGAGCCAGGTAGCAGTAACCTTAACTCTATCCTTCCCTCCGTAACCAATGACAACGAGTCACTTCCAATCAACACAGACAGTCTCGATGCAATGGACGCTCAATCATTCGAAGAACCTAAACCCAAGAGAAATAGATATGCCCGAATAATAACTCCTGTGGCAGTTATGACTCCGACTAATAATAGATTTTCCCCATTATCTGAGATACAGACTGAAGATAATACTATTTCTGCTTCTTCCCCGGTTCAAAAACAGAGACCAAACAGACAACAGACCAGACATTTCAACCAAACAGCTGACATCCCTGAGAGTCCCCAGTCTCCTAAAATTCCGCCTATTTTTCTAGTTGTGTCTGACAATCATGAAAACTCGTTCATTGACACTAAACAGCTAGTTGCAGATCTTGAACGAGTTGCTAAGTCCGCATTTGACTGCAAAATGCTATATAAAAAAATAAAAATATCTTTGTCCAGTATTGAAGACTTTAGGAACGTAACACACTTTTTTGACGAAACTCCAGATATAAAATATTTTTTTTAATTTCTAGCCCCGACCGAACATTCTCTGCTGTAGTACGAGGCTTGCCCTTCAACGTCTCCGAGGATGATGTCCTAGATGACTTGAAGAGGCGAGGCCATCCAGCACAGAGAGCCACGAGGCTCTATAGTAAAGATAGATTTCCCACACCTCTTGTAGCCATTGAGTTAGATAATAATGAGGAAGGCAAATCTGTTTTAGAATTAGATAGGCTGTGTAACATGGTTGTTACTGTAGAAACCCGTCGCTGATCCGGGCGTCCCGTACAATGCGGAAACTGTTTACGGATTGGCAATACTAAAAAGCACTGCCGACTGGATCCTAAGTGTGCGAAATGTGCAGGAGACCATCCCCTTTCTCTTTGCACTGACCGATCCACTGCTGCCAAATGTGCTAACTGTGATGGTAACCACAGTGCTGGATACAGGGGATGTCAAGTGTACTTAAATCACGAAAAATCTCGCAGAAGACGGACTGCCACATCACGTACTGATCCACAAGAGAACACCATACTTACTAACATGCAGAATACCACATCATCCACTACACAGGACAAAAAACACCAAACCTCCTCCCCGGAGGCTCCTCGACCAAACATCTGGACAGAAAGAGAAAATCTACGAACATCACAGACAAAACAGGACCAAACTACCGAACAAACATTCGACATTTCTAAAGTCCTGACGACTCTCATAAAGCCTTTCTTACCACAAATTAAAACATTTTTCACCAAATTATTCTCTTCACTTTTTTCATCTGAAAATGGACTGTTCTAATCTAACTTCTTACCACAACCTAACCCTTTTGAATTGGAACGCCGCGGGACTAGACGCCGCGGGAGCGTGAACTTACTTACTGACTTCCTAAACAGACATGTTGTGCACGTAGCATGTATTACGGAGACGCACCTAACTGAAACAGACAGACTACGAATTCCTGGTTATACTGTGTACAGAACGAACCAGGAGACCAGACGGGGAGGAGTCGCTATACTAGTACAGAGACGATTAATACATACTGAACTCTACTTACCTACACTACAAAACTTACAGGTCGTCGGCATTACATTAAGTCTAAACAATAACTCAACCATCAACATTCTGGCAGCATATCACCGACCTGGAATACGCCTCATTGAATCCGACTTTGAGTGCATTTTTTCCGGAGCTCCGACTGTTTTGCTTGGAGATATAAACAGTAAAAACCCACTCTGGGGCTGTAGAACACTGAACTCTAATGGAACTCGACTTGAACACATATCTATGAACTTAGGACTGCATATATCAGCACCTGACGAACCAACACACTATCCAACACAGGACAGATATCAACCGGACATATTAGACATTGCTGTATTACATAACATACGCTACCCGCTTTATCATTACAGACTTGGACACTCTTACAGACTTGGACTCAGATCACTTACCGGTTATTTGTACTTTTCACGACTCACCCAAATTGACACCACATCTTCCTAAACTCATTAACGGAAGCGTGGACTGGGAACTCTTTACAAATGCCATGAACATACTGGATGTGCCATACTCATATGAAAGTACAGACGAAATTGACACTTCCGCCTTGACACTCACAGAACACATACGTACATCAATACAACACTGCACACTACAGCCCCAGACTCAGTCACGTCTATTCCAGGGCCCTAAGACTCCATCTTACATTCTACAGCTTATCCACGACTAGAATGTAATCAGAAAAAGATGGCAAAGATATAGGAACCCGGCAGATAAAACACTTGTGAACAGACTACGGCACAGTCTCTGTGTAAAGTTTCTTCTAGAAACAGAGAAAATAAGGTCCTACAAATCCTATGTTTCTGACCTAAACCCAGGTGACAACAGTCTTTGGAAGGAAACTAGGCGGATCCTAGGAAAGAGTCCCGTTCTGCCTGTCCTGAAAATAGACCAACAGACAGCGACTTCTGACGACGAGAAATGTGAGTTGTTTGCTACCCACTTACAGACTGTAGTGAGACCTCTTGACAGGGATGACCCAGAGACTGACAGGACAGTGGACGAATTCTTAAGAGAACCCATGACAGTGGACAGCAGACTTACTGACTACATAACCCCACAGGAGTTAAAAGGCTACATTAGAAAACTGAAGAACCGGAAGGCACCAGGCGAGGATCAGATTCCGAACTGTGTTCTGAAAAAGCTGCTCAGGAAGATGATTGCCCATTTGGTCGGACTCTTCAACGCCTGCTTGAGACTGGGGCTATTCCTACTTTCCAAAGGCATGGAAGAACGCGATAGTACTCATGTTTCACAAGGATGGAAAGCCAAAGCACAGCCCTACCAGTTATCGCCCAATTAGTTTGATATGTACACTCGGCAAACTACTAGAAAAATGCTTGGAGAAGAGGCTACGACAAAACCTTGAAGAGAGCTGCACAATTCCACCTCATCAATTTGGCTTCAGACACCATCACTCCGCTACGCATCAAGCACAGAGGGTTGCAGAGGTCATAGTGAAAGGGTTTGAAGCCAAACAATTCACAGCGGGCCTTTTCTTGGACTTGAAGGGGGCTTTCGATTCCGTCTGGCACCGAGGTTTATTATATAAACTAAAGAAGACATTACCACCAGCCAATCTCTTCTACTCTATTAAATCTTTCTTAGAGGATCGCACCTGCCAAGTCCGGATCGGAACCACCCTCAGCCGGAAGATCGCCTTGGAAGCTGGAGTTCCACAAGGATCTATATTGAGTCCCCTTCTTTACCTCCTATTCGCCTCGGACATGCCGAAAGAAGATCCCTTCACTCAGCTTGCAACATTTGCCGACGACACTCTTATCTTATCCACTCATAGTAGTCTGTCCACGGTGTTTCAAAACTTGCAAGGAACGGCGAACTTCTTGGTTGACTGGTTTACTAAATGGCGACTGGTCCTAAATTCAACCAAAACGGAGGCCAAAGTCTTTTCCCTACGGCGGTTTTCGAACGAAGAACTACCAGAATGGATGGACTCCCAGTTCCTTGGAGCCCGAAGGACCAGGGAGTGAGGTATCTAGGACTATACTTTGACACTCGACTTACTTGGAAATTACACATTAACATAAAATTACGACAGGCACACTCCAGACTCTCAATACTGTATCCACTGATGAACAGAAAAACATCACTTCGACCTTCACTAGTAACACTACTTTATAAAACCATGATTCTCCCAATACTGACTTACGCCTGCCCTGTGTGGTATGGAACAAACACGACGAACATCAGACGACTTCAGACTTTACAAAACAAAGTGCTACGGATTGCAGCCAACGCCCCTTGGTTCGTTCGGAACACCTTGCTCCATCGAGAACTGGGAGTTGATCCAATCGCATTTCACATCGAAGAACTGACCCGAAGGCACCAAGAGAAGCTACCTCTTTCTTCAGCTGCCACGATCTACAACCTTGGAGAACCTACAGCCCGACGCCTCAAGCCGAGGCTGTATCAAGACATTTTATTTTAATGTAAAAAGCAATCTATTATTTATATTATTTTTTATTATTATTATTTTTTTTTGCTTTCTTTTTCTTTCAATTTGTGAAAAAAACAATCTGTTTTGGTCCAAAATAAAATATTTTTCTTCTTCTTCATAACTATTTATATATTAATGGTTAATAAACCATGTGTTAATGTAACATTGCACAATTTAATAGTAGACATTCTTGGAAGCCTATGAACTATATAAAACATATGATTGATACAATGAAACTAGACATTCTATTATTACAAGAGCCATATATAAAACATAATAAAACATATGGTTATTCAAATAGATATCGAATATTTGAATTTGGAAAAAACAAAACACGTGCTAGTACCATAGTAATTAATACAAATTTTAATATTCTTTTTTTAACAGATTTATCGGACGATGATATGTGCGTTATTAAACTTAATATATTAAATACAAGTTTCATTTTAATAAATATGTATTTTGATATTACTAAAAATATTGAGGAGGACTTAATAAAGTCCGACTCGCAGGAACTGCCTCATCTTAGCGCGGTTCCGTTCTTATCCCTAGTCTAATTTCGAATGATTAAAATAGAAGCAGTTATTATTTTGTTGACAGGAGATCGTTGACCGTTGATGATGCAAGGTAGGGATTGTCCGGGTTCGGTCACTGCTACTTAATAATACATACCCCATATGTGTATGTATGTGGGCATATATATGTACATGTGTGCGTGTATATGTGTATGTGTATATGCTTATATATAAATATATATATATATTATATATTATATATATATATATATATATATATATATATATATATATATATATATGTTTGGTATATTTACATAGATATGTGCATATATTAGTGTTAAATATGTCCTACTTGTATTTACAGCCCTGATGAAGGGTGACCGAAGTAGCAGTGACCGAACCCCGACAGCTATTATTTTGGTTCCACCAGTCTTGAAAGGTAGGATTTACAATCTTACCTGGATGGGTCGGCAACACTAGAAACCGTCCCGCTAGTTACAAGGTCTTGGAATCTTGGAACCTGTTTTATTTTCGAATACATTATCCAACTATAAGCAATTAAAAAATAACAAGGAATTAAAAACAGACAAAAAGAACAGTTCGAATAAGCGAAATCAATTACTTTAAAGCTTTAAGCTCTTATTTCTCCGATTGTCATCGCCTAATCAAAACTTTCATTAGAACCTTTTATGTAGAGCATTTAATAAGCTTTCTAATGGTATTCTTCCGATTACCAAGATTTTCAACCGTTTTCGAGATATTAATGAAAGTTCCCAAAATTTACATTATTTCTAGCAACAGAAAATTGGTCTCATTTTTCATATCCTGTTTTACACACAAAATTTTCCCAACATAAGAAATCACAAAAATAAAAAGCAATAAAAAACGAAGGGAAGGAGACAAAAATTACAAAAAGAACGACAAAAACCCGTTCATAAGAACAAAACAGACGTATTTGAAGTTTTAAGCACTTATTTCTCCGATTGACATAACCTAATCAAAAATAGTTTTAGAATCTTTTTTGTAGAGAATTTAGTAAGCTTTCAAATAGTTTTTATCCACTTACCACGATATCCCAGCCGTGTTCGAGATATTAATGAAAGTATACGAAGTTCCCAAAACTTTTCATGTCTGTTCATAAAATATTTTATTCTAACCCTTCCTTAACTCCAAACGTAACAAAACTTTCAACATATTAGTTTTAATGAAAGTAGAACATGCAGATAATGTTTCAACTGAATCCCGTAATTCTAAGTACCCAAACCAAAAACGGTATTCAAAAACTATTTTTCCAATTTTCTCGAAAACGGTTAAAGCTATCGCCTTGAAAATGGTTCCATTCGTTTTCCCAGCCCAAGAAGCCTATAAAAAGAGTACTTACAAGCTTATGAACTCAAAAACGTAAGCGTTACGATTTTTTTTGCGCGAATTTCGCCCCAAATGCCATCTTCCTGTGGGCGGATTTTGCTGGTTAACGAACTTGACCTTTCAAATTGGACGACGGATTTTTGTACGAAATTTCATCAAAATCGGACAATTCGTCTTCTACTTAGAGAGCGAACAGACAATATATATATATATATATATATATATATATATATATATATATATATATATAAATAAATATATACATATATATATATATATATACAAATTTGAACCACCGTTATTTTCGGTCTCTAGGGGTTCTGAAACGCGAAATTTTCTAGTCGGCACTTCCGGATTGTTTCATTGTATCAACCTTATAAGCGGGGTTCCTCCCTATGGGGGGAGGGAGGAACCGCGCTAAAAATCGAAAAGGTAATGAATAGATATCGTATCCATGGTATTCTAATCGCAGCTGATACGAACTGTAGATCGCCTCTCTGGTGTGATAGAATAAGGAATGAAAGAGGTCGTATACTAGAGAACTTTATTCTATCTAAAAATCTATTTATAATAAATGACAATGACTTAAAACCTATTTTCTCATCCTCTAATGGTAACAGCAACATAGACTTGACAATATCAACTGGAACTATGGCCAAATATATACATGACTGGACAAACCACGATGAAGAGAATTTTTCAGACCATTCCATATTAACTTACACATTGCAAATATCAAGTGAAAATAGGCAATTTCTTACAAATGAAAAAGCTTATGTTACCAAATATGCCAACTGGGATATTTTCCAGGAAAAATTGGAATATTATATTAAAATAAAATTTGTACCTACCACTAATACATTACCAAATCTAGAGTCATACTTGATTGACTCTCTGGATTCAAGAGGAATCAATACAACCGTAAGCCTATTTCATAAGTGCCTAATTAGGACATGCAACAGTCTATTTTTAAGACACAAAAAGCATAGGACTATGAAATCGGCTCCTTGGTGGACTCAAGAACTGACCGAACTAAGACACAAAACCAACACATTAAGACGACAATTCCAACGTACACGAAACAATCCAGATTTAAGACTAACTCGGAAAAATTCTTACCTACAAATAAAATCTACTTACACAAAAACATTAGGGTAAGTGACCCAATAGTTGACACTTTAAGGAAGGGTTATTTTACTTAAAATAATTCTTCGCTTAGTTTTTGAAAATAATTAACTTCGAATATATCAAATTATTCGTCAGCTCATTCTCTATGAAATTCACATAAACCAATTTTAGATACATTAAGTATTTCAATTAAAATAAATCATTAAATGCTGCCTTACTCTGGTCCTAATGTTGACACGTCTGCAGTAGGTCGGTGCCTAAGTTTGACTTTTCTGTTCCTAAGGATGACAGTGAGGGAAAATGAAAATAATACAACTTCATTCTTTAAACAAACAACCAAATTGGATTGAAATCGTGCTGTTTTTCCTTCAACTTGAACTATACACTAATCACCTACTCTAATAACGTTAACTTTGTTTATAACTTGCTTATTACAGCCATTTTCATCATTCATCCCTTGGTCATTTTTGAACAATCTCTCTTCTTCTTTAACTTTTTGTGTAACTCATTGAAGATGGTTTACTTATACCTGTTGATTCTACACAGTTCATGCTAGTGATGTCCTTCCTTCTTCAGGCTGAATGGAGGAGTCACCATCTTCCTCAGTCATGGAGTTTCTCACCTTATTTTTCCGACGAGAAGAATTTAAAAGTTATTTCTTGTAAGGAATTTTTCTTCTTTTTTTTCAATCTAGCCTTCGCTCTTTTTTCTTGGCGATTTCAGCTGTGTGTTTTTTTTTTTAACGCAGGACTTGCTCTATTCATGAGATTTTAGCTTCCAACCTTCTTTAAACGTTCGGAAACCTGATACATCCATAGGTTGGTTAATGTGAGAAGCATTTGGAGGTACCGCCTGTTATAACCATTGTACCACAAATTGATTAAGAAGTTGTGTGACATTTCAAATTGCAGGAAACTATTATAAAAAGTTGCCTGTCAACATTAGTAACAGAATGTCGAAATTAGGAAAACATGTTGTCAACTTAAGATTCCAGTCATAAGAAATTAATAAAATCAGGATACACGAATTTCTAATGAAAATATCAACTAAATGTTTTAGTATTCATCACTTACAACCGTATTCCTAAAGATGACATTAGTGTCAAGAAAAGGAGCCCTGGTTGTTTTTTGGGTTCCCAATGTTGACACTACCATAATCTCAAGATTTTTTTATTTAACTTGAGTCGAACCTTTTACAGTCCATAATTTAAGTATCATAGAGTTCATAGAAATCACAAAAATACAATTTAATGCACGCATTACAAAAAAAAATTCTTAAGAAATATTCTTAATCTCTTATCAAATTCACTAAGCAAAGAGAGCAGCAGGAGTTGACTCGAGGATTTTTCATACGAAAATGGCTGCAGATGTTATTAACGGAGTTGCTTAGTTGATCGGGTCAGTCGACATTATTCTTTCATTTGGATGCAAACTTATTGAATTCTCTTGAATCTAATTGTTATTTTTCAAATTTAAATTTGAAGTGTCAACTTAAGGAGCAGTGTCAACGATCGGGCCATTTACCCTAAAGAGGGAAAAATTAAATTCATGGAAAACGTACTGCAATAACATAGAAAAAACTAATCCTTGGACATGGATATATAAACACTCAACTGGAAAATTAAAGACTGATTTACAACTACGTACAATACAGAAAATTGACGTGAAACATTCAATGAACAACTTCTTCATAAGTGCGACCCTACTAACGACACTGACATACACATCACCATGAGACGAAACAGTAATCTACTACCCGATACTCAGGACGACAATACTTTATCAAATATAGAGATAAAAAACTTGATTGATAACTTAAGTCCACGCAAAGCAGCTGGATTTGATTTAATTACAGTAGAAATATTCCAAAAAGTTTTTAATATTTTTCCATGTTTTATAATAAACTTGTATAAAAAGTGTTTCAATAGTGGAATCTTCCCTGATGTTTGGAAAATTTCTAAGGTAATCCCAGTACCTAAACATATTGGACAGAACTACAGACCTATAAGTATCATTCCAGTCGGAGGCAAAGTTCTAGATAAAATTATCAACTCCAGACTTACTTTTCACCTTATTAAGCATGCACCATTGCACCCTAATCAATATGGGTTCACGCCTCAAACAAGTACTGTAGATGCTCTTCATAAAATTGTAAACTTATTAAGATCGCAGTTGCAAGAAAAGAAGCATATTGTGGTAATTTCGTTGGCCATCAAAGGAGCATTTGTCCATGCTTGGTGGCCATGGAGATGGTCTTACTAACAGACCATCTCCATAATAGACATGTATACATGACACTACAAAACACGACGGTACATACATCACAGAACAGAGGTACTCCACAAGGATCAGCTTGTTCACCACTACTATGGAACCTAATTATGGACAGTTTACTTACAACAGAAACCCCTGAAGGGACAGAGATTATAGCATTTGCTGACATTCTACTTACAGTAGTTGGGACAAACTTAACTGAAATAGAAGAACGTGCAAACTTAACCTTAGACACAATTAATGAATGGACGAACAGAAACAAACTTACGTTTAACTTGGAGAAATCGACATACTATCGACTATCTCTTGTAATGGACTATTCTTGTAAATAGAGTACTATTTACAAGAAGACGAAATATACCTAAATTAGACATTACCCTAAATGGACAAACTATACAAGAAAAAACTGTTCTTAAATATCTAGGACTTTATATTGACAAGTTGAAAAGGAACTATCACATTACTAACTTACAAACACGACTATTTTCAATAATAAATGGACTATCGATGGCTGCCAGGGTTACTTGGGGTCTTAATTCTGACGCATTAGCAATCTACAAGGGGGTGATAGTCCCCATTTTTAAAAAATGGGAGTACAGAGATTAGCTGCGATTAAAATATCCAGGGGATATCGTACATTATCATATGAAGCATCATGTGTTTTAGCTAACAAATTGCCAATTCACATCAAAGCTGAGGAAATGATAAGGCTACATAGGTTATTGAAATTGAAAGAAATTCCAGAAGATTTTACTTATCAGAACATCACACCACATGACATAGAACAAGACATACGGTTCACGAACTGGTTATACCCTAAAGACAACATTGTACCGACTGACGATGTAGAAACATGGACTTACCACATTTACACGGACGGAAGTAAAAGCAATGACTGTGTTGGATCTGCATACATAATACTAAAAGACGACATAACTATCCACAGCGGACAATACAGACTATCACCACTATGTACGAACAACCAGGCAGAAAACCTTGCAATCATAAAAGCAGTAGAAACACTATATTCCATAAGTCACGACGGAGACACATGCATAATATACACTGACAGCAAGACAAACATAGCACACATATACAACAGTTAAATCCCCAAAGAACAGACTAAGCACATTAGAACACTACTTATTATGTGCAAACAGAAAAATGTGGCAGTTACAATAACCTGGATTAAAGGACATTCTGGACTATTAGGGAACGAGACAGTTGACTTACTTGCAAAATCTGCTTCAAAGGACAGGCCGTTACTTATAATTTACTCTAAACTTACATCACAGACTATTAAAACACTACTACGAGACAAATCAATGCAAAAATGGGACGAACGATAGACGAATACAACTAAAGGAATACATTTACACAAATTCATACCTACAATACTCAACAGACAAAAAATAACTCTTAACAACTTTAAAATGACTCAATTCATATCAGGACATGGACCGACGAAAAGTTATTAACACAAATTTAAACTTATAACTACGAACACATGTAAATGCGACAATACAACTGAACATCCACGACCATCTCCTGTACGACTGTACATTACTGGACGGACCCAGGACAAAACTCATTAATTTATTATTTATTTATTTATTAAGAGTTTCGCATAAAAAAAAAAACTCATTAATGACATTACCTTACAGGACGGGACTTGGCCCACTGACAAACCTGACTTACTACTTAAATATTTTAAGGAATTTGATGCATTTATTAAACAATTGGACCTAAAAAATATCAATGAACTCATCTGAATGGCCACATATGTATTATGTTATTTACATTTTTTTTTTGTCATTTAATTTCAGTATTCATATTAATTGTAAAAGAATTCATTATTTTACGTACATACCTAATCAAAATACGTGTAGTATCCAGAAAGGATGGCATACGTAGATAAATAAACTCCCACGCTGGAGGGTTACTCCGACGTGGAAAACATGAAAAAAAAAAGGTTTGTATTAAGAATAAAAAATATAAAATTTAAATTTATCATAAAGATCACACAAGAGGAAAATTATACATTTTCAAAAGTAATGAAATGTAATCGTTATTAAGGTGTAATCGTTGGTTCAAGTGAATATATTTTTCTAAAAGAACTTTTCTTAAATTTGGAAAAATGACATATTACTACCGTTATTAGCACATAATAGTAATAGTTGATACGCCATCAAACATTAAATAAAATGGCATATTACTACTTCCATATTCAGAAGTACGTATGATTGCGTGAAGTGTAAGTGACATACTTCATACGTTTACATTGTTGAGGTAAATGTGAAGGCGTTAGAAATGTAAATGCAGCTCCTGCCTGGTGGGATTTTAAATGTATTTTCTTGTGGAGAATCGAACAATGTGTACCTTAAATTCTAAATATACACAATGCGTTAAGATTCGTTTTCATAATATTATTTTTATTTTAATTGTTGCCATTTTCATGAGTTTTTTGTGTAATTGGTTCCGTCGAGTTCCTCGATCATCAGTAATGTTATTATTCAACGCTTTCTATGTCGTTTCCGAGCCACCCTCTTCTTGAATTCTTCCAGAAACTTGCACTTGATTATAGTTTCCTCCTATTCTCTTTAGAAATATGGTATCATTAGTGAGAATCAGACGTTTTTCCTCCTTTATTATCTGCATTGAATCCATCTCTAAATTTTAAATTAGTATCTTTTAAATGGGGATTCACAGGAAAATATTCTAATACTATTTGTTTAAGGACTTGATTACTTGTATTCTTACATTGTTCAGTGAGTGTGGTTTTTTAACTTAGTGAATTACTTGTTTAAATATTGGAGCGTTCTCATTGGCGCAAGGGGTAGACAGTTCAGGAATCAATGTTTGTACGGCTCACTTGAAACCCTAATAAACCGACGACAAGGGGCGAGACGTGCCTACCGCGGATTGGGCGAGAGGTAGGGAAAAACGTAGCAATTACCCCATTGTCTGATTGGGTAGATGTCCGCGGAATGCGAGACACGTGCGCTCTCTAGGCGGGGAATACATTAACTACCTTCCTACTAATTAGCAAGGCAGTGACAGCTCTTCCGGTAGCCGCATTGTTCGCGAGCCAACCTCCTTGGAAGGTCTGTTCGGGCGCCCTTATCTTGTCGGCGGTTTGTAATTGTACTGAAATTGTACTATTGCGCAATTCCAATGTGGAAGTGTTTCTTGAATATTGATTAGACTCCATTGATCTCTAGAAGTTATAATAGAGATATTAACTGCAAACGTCCTCCCGCGGTTTAGTGGCTAACGCCCTACATTATCACGCGGGAGACGGTTTTCCTCGGGGTTCGAGACGAACCTCGGGGTTCGAGTCACTCCACGGTGGAACGGAATGTCTAAAATGCAGCCAAAAGTCGAAAAGTTAAGGGAACGATCTACAATTACGTATTTCGGTTTTTTGAAAGAGCATAATCCTTTTAGATTGAAATTCAATGTATTAAAATACCTGTATGAATCATACAGTATGACCTAATATATCACCGCCTTGTTCAAAACGTAATTGGTTTGAACCCAGCTGAGATTGTATCACAAATGAGATTGTACGACTTTGGTTTCTTTAACTATATCATGTTATTTTAATGTTTTTTTTTTTGTTTTTGTTTTTTTAAAGAATTCGGTCATTCCTTTTGGGATCTTTAGTTGACTTTGACTTATGCACTCCGTACGTAGGATTCATTGATTTTGTAAGTAGCCCTGCCTAAGAATTGGTCATTCTCGATAAAAACGCAATGACAAAATGAGGAGACGTCACTTGAAAATGGAATTTCACTTAGATTAATTGTTAATGGAGGTAGCCTGTACTTTTTTACCTGGCGTTACAATGATTTTGTTAGTGTGGAGGTATTTCTTCTTCTGAACGCCAGACCCAACTTTCAAAACTATGTAACACTGCGACTATGATACTAGTACGAGTAATTTCCATAGTGACGACAATTCACCGGCCACAGAGGATAAAAGTCGTTTATGTTGATTAATAAAATAAAAATTTTTACATTACACTTAACATGGTGACCCAAACTGTGGACTATACACTATTTAAAAATTTCGCCCGAAAAATGCACGGACTTTCTGACTGACCCTGTATATAGCAGATGCCTTCAGTAAAAAATAGGTTTGCCTTGAATTAACCTGCTTCACCAGATACAACATTCCTTCAAACGTTATCATCATTGGTTTAGATAGGACCCATGTTGATAGATCAGGTGCCTACTAAGTTATAAACATTCTTGAATACTTGAGCCTCACCAGATACCTCTAGCAACGAGTGTTGTGAGTACCTGAAACTCTACACTACACTTCCCAGGCAGCTGCTAATTGCAAAACCTATTGTTCTTAAATCCCATTCACCTTCCCGACACGTGCGGAGTTTGGTCCCCAGTAAGAGATTTGTTCCATTAATGCCCTGTACACCATTCAAGAATGAAGCTTTGTTCAAAGTGAATGGATTTCCTTTAACAGAAAGTTCACGTATTTCTAATTTCATTAGGATTGTCTTGAAATTGCTCTTTATTTCATTAAACAAATTTATATTAGTGTTTTATCTATACATGTAATAAAATTCTAACGGATCGCTGGAAGTACATGGAAGATATATGGGAAAAATACGGGCCTTTACGCAATAGTACCCAAAAGAATGATTTTTAGAACTGTTGTCTCTTTATCTGTTTGTCTGTGCACGCTAATCTCAGAAACGGCTTATCCGACTCAGTTGCGGTTTTCACTAATATATTGTGGCAAGCTTAACTTAACTTTTAGTGTTTGTTTCGTGGCAACCGGTTCAAAAATAAAAACGTTATGCCAATGTAAAGAATCACGTTGAACATTTTATCAACTATCGTTAACACGATACACACCAGAGTTTTTTTCGTCACGAAACTTGGTGTATAGTATTCCCCTAGCAAAAGATTGAACGAGTTTGTTAACCAGCAAAATTAGTTCATCTGGAGGGGGAGGGGTTTACTACGGACCCCAAGTAGTTATTCGCCCATACCAGCCGCAATTATTGTTGTATTGCAACGAAACTCGGTATTCGTTGTGAAAATATTAATAGAAAAAAGTTTTGTAAAAATAACTGCATAGTCGATTTTTTTAAATACCAATACTACGGTGATTATAATCCAAAATAAATCAAAAGATATCTCTAAAATGATGCCCTAAGTCACTATCCACGCGGACGAAGTCGCGGACACAGCTAGTTAACTATAAAGTTCATATATGTATGTGTATTTCGTATACATATATCTTAGGAATTTTATAGAGGAAATATTAAGATTTGAATCTCAACATGTTATTGTGCAAATTGCATTATTAATTCCTCGTAATTATGATGTTCATGTGGTTTTGGCAAAAAAGATATGCCAACAATGATTTCTTCATAACTTTATCTTTATTTTTAACTGCCTGAGTTGAAATTGATTTTCGTTGCGGAAATGCAAAAATTAGAAACGTAGAAACTAATACCCATACCCACCATGGAAACAGCAGTTACGTCCAATTTTTCTGTTTTTTTTTTGTTTTTTTTTTTTTTTTAACGTAGATATAGTTTTTATCGAATAAGAAAGGATTGCTCAAAAACAGTTCAAGATAATTAAATCGTAATTATTCTATCATAGACAACATTTCCTTTAACACTAGATTTACCAGACCAGTCATTTTGACAGCTCTATTACGCTGGAACAGCAACATTGCAACCCCAACTTCTAACATACTCAGTAATTTGTTGCTAATTTGTTACACTATTTTCAAATTGACTGGCCGTGAAATTTCAATTCAAAATTCCTACTACATATAACATTTACTTTCCTAAATGATGTTATGACTTTTGTAGCTATAAGTAGAGAATACATTTAATGAACTTAATGTTACTTTATATATATTAGTAACAAATATATTTTTTGTTATTGACATTTATAGCAGTATCGGGTCTGGTAAATCTAGTGTTAAGAAAAGAGAGATTTAATTCACTAAACCCATTGATAGAAGATACTAATACAGACGTCCCATAACGCACTTCTGTTTTTCTCGATGCATCAGAGGTTTCTGGGTGATTTTTTTCTCAGCCCCCTGACGGACTACAGATTCACTACTTACAGGGGGACGTTTACATTTAGTAAGCATTAAATATCTGTAAATTAAGTGGTAGTTTATTCAGGGATATGTTGAACGATTGACTCCCTTTTGTCAAAAAATATAAAATGGACTTTTTTACTATTAAATACCTTATTGAAGAAATTATGGACTACCCATTTTTTATTGACCAAACTGTGAGAATCAATTGTCTAAACCGGAATCAATAAAAATTAACCGATGTAGTTAGCACTCTTTAGAGAACACTAAAAATTAGCTAATACAATTAAAAATGATTGAAAAATGGAGTTAGGTCACTTTCAAAATAAACGGCTCATATATTACTTAAGTTTTATGATTATTATATTTGAATTGTCCTAAATATTGGGAAAACTAATTCACTATTAAAATCAGGGGTCTCCCGTGGTCTAATGGCTAGCGCCTTGGATTCATAAGCGGGAGATGGTGGGTTCGATTCCCAACCTCCGGCAGGAATTTTATCATCCCACGGCTCGCTGGTAAAATTCCTCGCTACACCCTGGATGTCGGCGCTAATGACCTAGATGTAGATGCGCCGTAAAAAAAAGAAAAAAAAAAACAAAAAAAAACTATTAAAATCATATAATGTTATCACAGAGTAATTACACCTAATAAACCAGGAAATATAAGATAACACGGGTTTAATCATAACAGCTGCGTATAATTTGTTCAAAAAAATAATAATAATGAGAGACAGATATTTATGATCCATTACTTCATAAGTTCTTGGTAAGTAAGAGATTGTGTAAATAAGTCAGTAAATTGCAGAGATTCATGGCAATTGGCTATGGAGACGTCCAATCTGCATACATTAGCAAGGCGCCAGTAGCTCATGTGCGTATAATTGCATATTATTAGTGATATTGTGCAGTTTGTTGAGTAATAGTAGAGCAGTTCGCGCTGAGGGCTTCGTGGGTTTACTCAGGGTGAACAGCTGTTATATTTTTTCAGTATTAAAAGCTGTAATATTCAACGCAGCCCATTCACCTAGGAAAAATCCAATTGTTAAGAGATTTTAAACTCTAACTGTTCTATGGCCTATTGTAAAAGTGTAGTATTTTGTATACCTTGCAAGGTGTACAAGGACCCATGGGTCCGCAGTTTTTGTCATCACGATTTAAATAACCTTGGAATACCTTTTCGATGAGTGTTCCTTGGCTGGTAACCCTCTATCAACTAAGAAATTAGTAAGCGCCAATCGTTTATTATTTTTTTTTATTTTTTTTTTGGGGGGGGGGCGAGGTATATATTCAGGTTTTGGGAAGGTCTTGTGCTCATTATTTATGGCGAATAAATAAATTTTGGACGTATGCCTAAGTCAGAGCCTGCTTAGTGGGAAAAAACACGATTTAAAGGAGGACAGATTTTTTTTTTTTTTTTTTTTTTTGCATTTGTGGTATTCCGAGAAAAATATCTAAGGGAAAAATGTGTAAGAAGGGAGGAAAGAGGCTGAAGACTATCGTTAGAGGGTGGATAGATAAGGGACTGATGACTGGTACCCCCTATCAGTAACTGGTGGCCATAGCTAGCAAGAGATAACCCCTGTTCCGTAGCAGTCTTCCTCCCATCCTAACTCGCGAGATACACTCTTGTCTGGTCTCTATCTCTTCCCTATTCAGGATTAGCTCTTTACTTTTCATTCCACCATAACAAGTTAATGTTTACCGTATATATATATATATATATATATATATATATATATATATATATATATATATATTCTTCCGTTGTTGACTTCCAACTTCTAGCATTATTATTCTTATTATTCTTCTTCTAATATTATTATACTCCTCTCACTTCATATCCTTTATTTCCAACTCTAACCGGTTTCGAGCTATTCTTTTCCTCCTCAAAGGGTATTTCGTACAATTATTTATTTGATGTCCATAATTGTAGGAAATACCCTTTAAGGAGGAGCAGAATAGCTCGAAACACGTTAGGGTTGAAAATAAAGGATATTAAGCGAGAGGAGTATTATTTATGACATTTTTGCTACTACAAGAATAGTACATGTATAAATGGTCTCGCCTGTGACAAACTTTTTAATCAGGGGCGCATAGTTGGGAAAATTAAGATATTTTCCAAAAAATAGTATAATAAAAAGTTACTCACCAAAAACCAAGCAGCTCCTGTTAGAGAAATCTCAGAGCGACGCGTAAGAGGAGAAGCAAGGTAAGCATGCTACCGGGGTGTAACAAAAAGATTCAGATGAGAACCTGAAGCGGTGGAAACTTGGAGGATCCGATCCCATACATGCGGTGTAGACGAAAACGGTACCGACAGGGCGGCCATACCAAATATTTTATAGTGAACAGAAGAGGGAGATGCGGGGTGGACGTATAGAAAGTTACTGATTTTAGGCTTTGTCTACGTGGTTCGAAGTGCAGGAGGTACGCTCCGATATATATATATTCAATTACATGTTTGGTATTATATAAACACTTGTCAACAATGATTTATTTTCACAAGAAGTGACTAATAACCCTCGCAAATAACGATGACATTGCTTTAGATTGTGTCGTTAGTTCTATTCTGCTGTTCTTGGATGCTACGAAACAATTATGCCATTTCTAAGTTCAAACTAGCTCTTTTAAATACTTATAAATTCCTTATAAATCAACATACAATTGATTAGATATTTCTTGCCATAGGATAATCTATTTTGGTCTATAGATCACCCATTTGGACTCTTAGGACCTTGACTTATTTAGAACAGGCAGAACTTGAAAACTTACTTCTAAAGATTAATTCCGACATTTGAACTACAATTATTAGTCTATTCTCAAATGTAATCTTTCTTTTCTTCAACACTGAATTCGCTAATCTGCAATTATATCTTGTCTAACCTCAAACAGCCTGTTATCTTTTTAACTTGGGTATTTTGCAATAAGGATTTTGTTGTGCCTTGAGTTAGATAAGAACAATAGGAAATGCTCGCTCGGAAACGGGATCGGAATAGGACCGCTGTCAGAGACAGCCTTAGTTTCCTTAGAAGGCTATCTCTATTAGGCCGGTGCAGTCCTGGGAGTATTACTGCTAACTGAATGGGCTTTCAGGAGGGTCGTTTTGGTTTATATAAGCCATTAAGGATCATGTGTGCTGTTTAATGGTAATAATAATGAAAGGGGGTGATGTAGCCAACCGTATTAGCTGTAATAAGCAGGCTGCGCCAGCTTGTAAAAGCTGGTAATCCAAGGGATCGCCTTTATGGCTTTCAGGTGGAGGGTCTACCACTGGGATGGCCTAGAGTAAACCTGTTTTCATATTAAACCTAAGAGAATCTCTGGAGCGTCGCTTTTGTAATTTCAAAACTTCAATCCACAGAATCAGTAAATTATTCATGAAAGAAATATCTCAACAATTTAAAGATTTCCGTCGAGAAAGAAAAGACACTTCTTCAGTGTACGCTTTTGAATAAACCAGTGTTTGAAAAATTACACTTTTCTTAGCCCTGATATTCATGATGGGCAAAGGTGCTGTTTTGCAGGCTAAAAGTAGTTCAGTCATACATCTCAAATTTCAAAATCAGTTCGTACCTAATTGCCAATAAAGCAACACAGGATTCCCTATAAAACATTTACTAATAGAATGCCAGATAAACGGCTTGACATACCAAACACATTCCTTTTCTTGAGACAAATCAGACTTTATCACACTATTTAAATACATTTAAAATTTTAAATAAATACTAATAACTACTAAATAATATCAGTAGACTGATTAAAAATCTGGTATGTATACCATTGAGTGGGCTTCTAATGACCAACATCGCTAACCTTTTTATTCTGCAATAGGATCTAAACTATCTAGCTACACCAAATCTGCTGTAGAGAATCAATGAATAATGAAATATAATATATTGTTTAATTGAGGCCCTATGGAGAGAAGGAGAAATCGAAACACGTTCCATTATTTTTTTTCAGTATTTATTTGTGTGTGTTCTTTGACTTGGTGGAGAGAAATTTTCTTTGCAATCAAATGTTGATGAGTTAAGAACATACTGATAGATTTCGGAAAGGAAGGTCGTTTAAATAGCATAAAGGTTCATCCTTCTCATAAATCACACTTTCAAGTCCATTCGTTCTAATGTACCGTGTTCACAGAAATAAGTTTTCCGCTGTAGCACACCACAGATGATGCAGAAAAGTATTAGCTGAGAATAGTTTTACAACGAGGTTCCCGCTAAATAATCTATCAAGATGTAACCATTCGTAGACCACTAGTTCCTAATGCTGCCTCTGTGTAAGCAGAATGAAATTTGAAAAATGTACTCTGAATTTGCAGCAGGATAAATTGACAGGTATCCAGGAAGGAGCCAAGTTTCACACATGGTTTCCATATGTGGAATATGTATACCATAGCGATTTGTTAACATCCGTTTGAACTTTACTGCTAACCCTTAACATTTTATCCGGGGGGGGGGGTGAACGGAGTCGGAGAGTTTGCTCTCATGTAAAATCCGTCTAATATTGTTTAAAAAGATGACTGCATTAAATTATTATTTATTAAATTTTGAACATCGCTGCATAGTCAATTTGCTATTTGATAACGCAATACTTTAAATAAGTTATATAATTTCAATAAATTAGGTATATAGTTTCCAAGTGGAAAATTTTAATCAGCTGTTGCAAGAGAAATGCGATTGGGTGTTGTGTATTTCATCCTAGATATTTATTTTGCTAATTATTGTTTAAAAAAAATAATTAAGACTTTATTGGCTAATCGATTACATCGTAGTTCCCCAGAAAATGGTGGTTCTATAGCTTCAACAGAAAGGGTATCCATAGGGTCTAAACAAAACCAGATGCGATCCGGCGCGATGAATATTATTCTGAAACCCTAGCGAGTGTTAATTTGAATTAAAAAGTAGATTCTCCTTCAAAACGAGAAACAAATAAGTAAATCCAGAATATAATTATTATTTCTTAAACTTAAAATTAGTTCAGTGATAAACTATAAATGATTATATCAGGCTGTACCGTATGAAATGTCAGTTTTGTTTACTTTGCGATTTAATCCTTTCCCTTTTTTATTTCATTATTTACAAACATCATTGTTATTCATATAGAATTAAAGCTCTTTTATTCCTATTATTTAATCAGTAACTTGCGTACTGTGGTGTGAGAACGATCCTCTGAGAAAAAAATAAAACTTTAATTACGACTTCATCGGAAATCCGTATTATTTTTCGTTATGAATTTAAGCTCGGTCATAGCGCTGCTGAGGCGTGTATGAACATTAACACGGCGTTGGGGGAGGGAACGGTGAATGAAAGAACTGTTTACCCGTGGTTTTCCAGGTTTCGAAGTGGAAATTTTAACCTTGACAACGAGGAGGGAGGAAGGCCAGAAAACAAACATGGCAATGACCACCTGAAAGAAAGGGTTGAAGCTTGTCCCTCAAAAAGCACTAGGGAATATGCCAAAGAACTCGGAGTAGGAGCCACGACAGTTTCAAGACATTTGAAGGAAATCGGCCAGTCCAAAACTGACATATCATACGGTACAGTCATACGGTACAGTACTAAGAATAAGGTTTGTTCAATTTGACGACAAAACTCATTTTGAGAAATGTTAATTAGTTTGCTGGTGTAAAACATAACATCAATAAAACCATAATGGACAATTTTTATCTATAAAAAATCAATCTCATTTTATTTATTTTTAATTTATTGATCAAATCTTTTCAGGTTTTGAATTATTAAATTCTAAAGTAATCCTTCTCTAAATTAGATTCCGATGTTTTTTTGGAATCATTTGAAGTTTTATTATTTTAATATCTGAGTGCGAAACATTGCTGAACTAATGTGATTTCATTTTATAGCCAAGCATATATATATATATATATATATATATATATATATATATATATATATATATATATATATATATTTGGCTCAGCGTATCATCAATTGGACTAATAATGTCAAAGAGTCGGTCACCCATCCAGGTACTTGCCACAGACGTTGCTTAACTTCGAGGATCAAAGGTAACCGGTGTATTCACCGTGGCTGTGGCCGTGGTTTTTAAATAAATGAATACTCTACAAAAATATTTTCAAAAAAAATTAAAAGAAATTAAGATGTTTCTTTAAAACATTTTCTCTTATTCGAATCGCAACCATTCCTTAACGTTTTATCATCTCCTCTGCTAACTATCTTCATCTCATTATAAAAAAAAAAAAAAAAATGACCAAAATTAGTAATATTATCTACAATATTATGCAGTTCGAATGAGAACTTTGCATATATATGCAATTTCATCAAAAGTTTAGTAGATGTTTCATTCCCATTGAAGTTGAACTATGTAAGGTTCAATTTACATATGACAGTTTTGAGAGTGGTTTTGTCTGTCAAGGCAGTAACTCTGAGAAATAATTTGCATCTAGATGTAACTGTCATGACAGCATTGTCTACCGTTATAGGCCCGCTAATATTTCGATGCGGAAGCTTTCTACCTGCTTACATAAAGTTTGGTAATCATAAAAACTATTAATAAAAATTCCAGGTTAACTATAAAAAAAATCCTAGTCACATTAGGAACTGCATCATCTTAGCTAGCTTCCATAATATTCCTATCCCTAGTGTTATTTAGATACTTTCGAACAGAAACAGTTAATATTTTGTGAAAAAACATCTACGCCAATGACTTGTCTGCGAAAAAACAAGAATGCCAGGAAAAATGAAAATAGCCAATTCTATGTGGTACTTCACCGTTCTTCACCTCCTTACTTCCGCAGACTCTTAAAAAAAGCTCTATTGCAAACAACAAATGGATTAAACATTTTTCACATTTACTTACCTAGATTTACTGAAAAATTCACTTTTCCTTCTTAACACAATTAAAAAAAAGTCCGATTCGCAGGAACCAGGTCATCTTAGCGCGGTTCCGTTCTTATCTTTAGTGTTTATGAAGGCATAGAATAGAAACAGTTATTACTTTGTTTAGATCAATAGCGAAACACCTATCCAAATGAAATCTCAAACTAACCAGTCTTGAAAGGTCTTGATTTACAATCTTACCTGTATGGGTCAGCTATCCCATAAGTCGGGCAGAAAGGCCTCCGCACAGAGGCATTTGGAAAGCCTTGGGATCTCTCTCTTTGAACGCTACATTTTTAACAATAAATTGATCTTCTTATTTTACTTAATCTGTTTTATTGTCAAATACATTATCCGACTATAAGCAATTTAAAAATAACAAGGAATAAAATAGAGAAAAAGAACCATTCGAGTAAACCACTTAAGCACTTATTTCTCCGATTGACATCGCCTAATTAAAACTTTCTTTAGAACCTTTTTTTGTAGAGCATTTAGTAAGCTTTCGAATGGTAACCTTCTGCTTCCCAAGATTGTCAACGGTTTTCGAGATACTAACGAAAGTATACAAAGTTACCAAAACTTTTCTTGTCTGTTAATAAAATATTTTATTCCAACCCTTTCTTTACTCCAAACATAACCAAAACATATTAGTGTTGATGAAATTCGAACATGCAGAAAATGTTTCAACTGAATCCCATAATTCTAAGTACCAAAATCAAAGACAAAAAGAACAGTTGGAATAAGCGAAATCAAAACTTTCATTAGAACCATTTTTGTAGAGCATTTAGTAAGCTTTCTATTGGTAATCTTACGTTTCGCAAGATTCTCAACCTTTTTCGAAATATTAAGGAAAGTATACAAAGTTACCAAAATGTTTTATGTCTGTTAATAAAATATTTTATTCTAACCCTTCCTTAACTCGAAACGTAACAAAAATTTCAACATATTAGTTTTAATGAAAGTAGAACATACAGAAAATGTTTCAACTGAATCCCATGATTCTAAGTACCCAAACCAAAAACGGTATTCAAAAACTATTTTTCCAATTTTCTCAAAAACGGTTAAAGCTATCTCCTTGAAAATGATTTCATTCGTTTCCCTAGCCCAAGAAGCATATAAAACGAGTACTTACAAGCTTATGAACTCAAAAACGTAAGCGTTACGGTCGCGAATTTCGCCCCAAACGCCATCTTCCAGTGGGCGGATTTTGCTGGTTAACGAACTTGACCTTTCTAATTGGAAGACGGATTTTTGTACCAAATGTCATCACAATCGGACCATTAGGGAAGCCAGAAATGAGCGAACAGACAAATATATATATATACAAATTTGAACCACCGTTATTTTCGGTCTCTATGGGTTCTGAAACGCGAAATTTTCTAGTCGGCACTTCCGGATTGTTCCATCGTATCAACCTTATAAGCGGGGTTCCTCCCTATGGGGGAGGGAGGAACCGCGCTAAACAACAAACAATAAGAGTTTTGAGAAAAATAGAGGGAAAAACGTGTTAAAAAAACGATCTAGGAAACAACTTTTTTAACAAAATTTATCAAATATATATATATATATATATATATATATATATATATATATATATATATATGTATATATATATAATATATATATATATATATATATATATATATATATATATATATATATATATATATATATAAAAGAGGCGTTTTCTGGGATGAAACACGAGGACACCTAATAAAAGTCCCACTCGCAGGAACTGCATCATCTTAGCGCGGTTCCTGTTCATATCCCTATTGTCGTTTGAAAAGCTTAGAATAGAAACAGATAATATTTTTCCCATGAAGATGGATGATAAGTAAAGATGGAACGGTGGGGATTCGGCTAAAGAAACCTCAATAAGATTTTTGTTAAAAAGCTTCGTCGCTTTGTTTTAGCCTTCGTCAGCTAAAATGACAAGAAAAACAGAAATTAATACAGAAACAAAAAAAAAAAAAAGTTTATAATTGAGATAAGTAACAGAACTATAAATACAATTAACTTATTATAAAAGAACAATTTCGTCTTAAATTCTTAGAATGAGTAGAATGAAAATCAATAGAAACATAACAGAAAAAGAAGAAAAAAAAGGCTATTTTACTGAAGTTTATATAAGTAAAGGTGCTTATAGTAACATTAATTGATTTTACAAAGAAATAAGAAACTACATACCAATGAAAACTATAGTAGCTAATAGTAAAATTAATTAATTTTACAAAGAAATAAGATACAACATACCAATGGAAATGCCGGGAGGCAGAGGAAGACAAAGGTTGAAAGTTAAGTAACCATTGTGGATAATATTTTCCTCGGCCTTTGTTCAAAGGGTTTTGTGGCTTTACCTGGTCGTGGTCCGCCAGAACCCTAGAATCCTCTTCTACCAATACTTCATTTCATACGTTTCAAGGAATTGGAAAATATCAAAAATTTTCTTAATTCCTGTGTTCTTTTACATTAGTAATAATTCTACAAATAAAATCAATTGAAAAAAAACCAACAGCATGAAGGCAATTGAAAATATTCAAAAGACGTCATCGAATCTCTTTCACTTGGCAAGCTATATTTCTAACAATGAATTGTTTTTCTTATTTTACCTAATCTGTTTTATTGTCAAATACATTACCCAACTATAAGCAATTAAAAAATAACAAGGAATAGAAACAGACAAAAAGAACTGTTCGAATAAACGAAATCAATTACTTCAAAGTTTAAGCACTTATTTCTCCGATTGACATCACCTAATCAAAAATTGTTTTAGAATCTTCTTTGTAGAGAATTTATAAAGCTTCCAGATAATTTCTATCCACTTATCACGATTTCCCAACCGTGTTCGAGATATAAATGAAATTATATGAAGTTCCCAAAACTTTTCATGTCTGTTCATAAAATATTTTATTCTAACCCTTCCTTAACTCCAAACGTAACCAAAAGTTTATCATGTTAGTTTTGATGAAATTCAAACATGCAAAAAATGTTTCAACTGAATTCCATGATTCTAAGTACCCAAACCAAAAACGATATTCAACAACTATTTTTCCAATTTTCTCGAAAACGGTTAAAGCTATCGCCTTGAAAATGGTTTCATTCGTTTTTCTCGGCCAAGAAGCCTATAAAACGAGTACTTACAATAATATGAACTCAAAAACGTAAGCGTTACGATTTTTTTTGCGCGAATTTCGCCCCAAACGCCATCTTCCAGTTGGCGGATTTTGCTGGTTAACAAACTTGACCTTTCAAATTGGACGACGGATTTTTGTACTAAATTTCATCAAAATCGGACCATTAGGGAAGCCAGAAATGAGCGAACAGACAAATATATATATATATATATATATATATATATATATATATATAAATATATATATATATATATATATACACAAATTTGAACCACCGTTATTTTCGGTCTCTAGGGGTTCTGAAACGCGAAATTTTCTAGTCGGCAC
Organism: Gonocerus acuteangulatus; assembly: GCA_946811695.1. NCBI lineage: Eukaryota > Metazoa > Arthropoda > Insecta > Hemiptera > Coreidae > Gonocerus > Gonocerus acuteangulatus. The sequence continues at coordinate 60,350,990 of OX328128.1, forward strand.
TTCCAGATTGTTTCATTGTATCAACCATATAAGCGGGGTTCCTCCCTATGAAGGGAGGGAGGAACCGCGCTAAAAGAGATTAGGGAGTTAAATTTCTTTAAATCCTCTGTGAATTTAAATTGAGTATAGGAATGATGCTTCTTTTCTATAAAAACCACCTGCCCCAGTGGGATTTGAACCAACAACGTTTATGACCATCCAGTCTCTAACTTTGATTGTAACCGTTGCTTTCCTGAAGAATTTTCTCAGTTTTAACAGAAAGGGAATTTTCTTCGTTCGAATTTGTATTATATGTTTATTGTATTATATGCTTTTTTTTTTCTTTTCATCTTACTGGATAATTTTGCGGGGTTGATGACATTTATAATTCTCACAATTATTTGGATAAACGTAAATTTAATGGCACACTTAGGTAATAAACCTCGAGTGCCCAGATGATCGAGCATTCTGATTTTAGTGCCGCCCTTCAAGGGTGACGATTCAGAAACGCTTAGGTCACGGAAAGAAAAGGGTAAAAATAGTCCAATTTTGATGAACATTGTCAGTACAATATATTAGTCTCAATTGAAAAGTCATGTTCGTTAACTAAGCGAAGGTATAATTTTTAGGTGTAATTCGCCCCAGAAGAAAAGTTGCAGTTGAGGTTTCATCGTTAACAGGCCTATGACCCATTAGGGTGGGTTTACACTTGCTAGTTATTGCAGGATATTTCTATCAGAGAGAAATTGCGAATATTGAAACCCCATGTAAAATGTATATCTGCAATAAATTGCTCATGGTAGAATTTATTGCCGACAAACATTTTACATGGGTTTTGATTAGTCGCAAGTTCTCTCTGATATAAATATCCTGCAATAACTAGCAAGTGTAAACCCACCCTTAGTCTTTTTTGAGACAACCGAAGAATTCACGAAATCCTATAAATGGCGGAGGGACTAATAACGGCTACAAACAAAATTATGATATTAACAGAAACACGGGGTCTTCTGTGGTCTACTAGCTAACGCCTTAGATTCATTTGCGGGAGATGGTGGGTTCGATCCCCACCGGCGCGCCGGTGGAATCCGGTGGCCGTCGCGGAGAATATTCCTCGCTGCACTCTGGAAGTCGGCGCTAATGGCCTAGATTTCTCGATGCGCCGTTAAAAAAAACACACACACACACACACGCATATATATATATATATATATATATATATATATATATATATATATATATATATATATATATATATATAGGGGAAGGTGTTGTGCCTCTGACCGTCTTGTACCTTTGACCACCGAGGCTGTCGCGGCACGTAGCAACATTTTATAAATTTTGGTGTAATTAGTGTTTAGCTCCTTCCCTAGAGGCCTTTTGTAACCTACTTTGGATTATTCCAGTCAAACAGGATTCTTGAAAAAAATACTTATCCATTTCTATCATAAAAATCTAAGTTATTTATTGATGACGTTTTACCTCATGATTTTTTTTGTATTATGTCTTTTTACATGGAAATCATTTGACAAAGTAGCTATTACAATAAGAAGCCTCTGAAATTGATTTATCTTAACCCTAAAATTTTTAGCATACTTTTTAATTTGCACTACCAGGGTGTTGTACCTCTGACCACGACTAGTTGTTGTACCTTTGACCAGGTGTGTTGTACCTTTGACCTGGTCAAAGGTACAACACACCTGAGTAATTTTTTTAAAATTCAACTTTTATGTTCTTCTGCTACAATTTTTTTTTAAATAATTAATATTGGTTGCTTCAATTGTTCAAAGAATTTAAAAAATAATAAATGAAATAAGTTCAAACTTACTTTTATCAATCCTCAGTGTAGCAGTTCAAACCTATCGCCCCTTATCGTTCCACTTGATGTTGTCAGGCATCATCGAAAAGTGTAGGCATGGGAAATGTCAAATAGGGGCTGGCCTAAAGGGAAACCTCGTAAATGTCCAATGTTTAGGATCCAATATTTGAAAAAAAAAAAAAAACTTTAAGTGACAAGTTTACGAGAGAAGATGAAAATTTGTATGGTATTGATGTTGAAGACATTGTGGCTAAACTTCCGTACCCTACTATTGCTAGTGGATCTGCTTGACAGTTAAAACGATTATCGATTGGACTGGATTTTTCAGCATATTAAGCATAACATAATATCAATAATAGCTTTTTTATTATGCTTACATCCTTGTCCTGTATTTATTAAACTTATAATTAATTACAATATTACTGAATACAATTTTTTTTCTGCACTGCTGAGTTGTTTTTAGGTGGTCAGAGGTACAACAACCCATGGTCAAAGGTACAACTACATGTTGTACCTTTGACCAATTTACGATTATTTTTTAAAAAAATTAATAAAAAATATTAAATGTAAAGCTAGAACCTTGAAAAAATAGGTATGGTAAGCAATAGAATACTAATCACAATGAAATAAAAAAAATGAATTTAGCCTTAATATTGAAGCTAAAAAAAATTCAATTTTGCAAAGTGGTCAAAGGTACAACACCTTCCCCTATATATATATATATATATATATATATATATATATATATATATATATATATATATATATAATAAGAAGGCAGCAAAGGTAGTTTTAGGGTAAACGCAACCAGTACTTTATTCAAAACATAAAATGTTCATGGAGGGGCTACTCCGGGCGGCTAAAATAATGCCGTCCCAAGGTAAACCACATAAAAGGCATCGTCAAGTCCAGAGACTGGTCCAGCCTAAATAATCCGCCATCTTGTGGCACAATGCAGCTCTACAAAAAGCATCAAAAGGCTAAAACACAAAATTACATTGTTTAGTTGTTTTCCGCCAAATCTGCACCGATATACATATATAATTTATTACTTTAAATTGTGACCTTTACATTTCGTTTTCCCGTAGCGTATGACTTCAACTGGCTTATGATGAGTATTCTTTTTCAATCCAATTTTTTTAAAACGTATTATCCTGACCAAAAAAAAAGAAGGATGAAAAGCAGTGAAAAAGTAGCGTAAATGTATTCAAAAGCCAGCAGAAGCAGTAACATAAATTTAACTAATACAAAACAAATGTATATACACTGTAGAGAATGTAGAACGGACCATGTAATTCTATCCTGTTTTTTTGTTGTTTTTTTTACATACGTATGAAGGGTACAGCCGTAAAAAGACTATGACGAAAACATTCCTCTTTCGGTAGTCAACAATGGATCCTCCGAAAATTCCATCAAGGAATATTCAGCAGTTTTTTCTATCCTCTTTGGATTTAGTTTTCATATCTCTTGTCTCCTCATTCCAATTATCCATTCAGCTTTTGTTCTGTTATTTTACTAACTACATCTTCATTTAAAATGTGAAGTGATTCTTGTTAAGCTTTAATTCTTATTATGACAACATTTTTACAAAAGTGGATCGTTATATAAACAAAAATAATTAATATTTTTTTATGAAAAAACGTTGATCTCACCGTTAACAAATGTCGAGCTTCGATTATGAATAAAACAAGGTTTTTTTTTAGGTGACATTTTTATTGACGTTTCGTCTTGATTTAAAAGCTTTCCTCATAGCTATTGTTCAAAAATTAACAGAATAAGTAGAATAATAATTTTTAAAATATTAAAAAGTTTCCTCCATTTTTATTTGAGTCATAGCAATTTACCAGTCTTAAATAATGTATAATATAACATGCCGATTTTCTCAAACTCCCTCATATTTCTGATTAAGGCCGATCCATGGTGTGATCCTGGAATGCCGACAACAAATATCGACGTTATGCGTAAATATCGACGTGTTTGTGTAAACGCTCACATGCATGTAACACGCTGGAATAGTTATCTGGTAAAATTAGAAAAAGACCTGTGATCAAAGAAACAGTAAGTTAGGGATGGGGAGTTTACAATAAGAAAAAAAAACCAAAAAAAAAACCCCAGAAACATGCAGTTTTGAACACCTTGAATTTTGGTTATATATATCGGAAGCTCTTTACTGGAAGGAACCATTAGGAAGCCTAATGTATTCCCTTCTAAAATGATCCTAGCCTAAATTTTCCAAGTCGGAGAACGCGCGCTTGATGCTTCTAAGTTTGAAGTTTCTATCTGGCGTTTTCCTTAACTTGCCAGGGATACGGTTCGTATTTAAACACGCTGTGATGACGCATTCCCTGCCACTCAGACATTTTAGCATATTGATTAATGAGAGATGTTGTACAGTTAATACCAGCAATTAACATACCTTGGCAAAACAGCACCTTTAGAGTGATGGTTAGGAATGTCTGTTCGTTCAGAATAGGGGAATACTTAAGTAAAAATCAATGTTGCAGAAACCCTTTCCCCTCATTTTTTTAAACTAATTTATAAAAATTTAGACGTTTTTTTTAAATGATTCTTCAATCTCTTGCTGAAAATTCCCAAGACTGCACGACGTAAACTGTATGCGGGTCTGCCGACCCTAATTGTGTAGGCGTCCTAACTTTAATATCATCAACAGCGTACACGTTAAATATCGCTTATAGCATAAAATGTGTAAACATTTGTACAAATATTTATTTTTATTAAAACTTTTTTTTTGTTTTTTGTTTTTTAGCACTTTCCTCGGAAGGAAAGTAGCTATTTTTAATTATGGCTTTACAAGGTTTCAGTTAATATTTTCGACCAAAAAGATTTTTTTCTTGTGTTTTTTTTTGGGGGGGGGGAGATAGGTAGAAGGGCTGGAAGATAAAACATATACATTTAATGATTTTTATATAGGCATTAAGAAAGAATGGCTTTCCACAATTGTGTTTTCCCATGCACAATTGTGTTGCATCGATTCCCAAAGTTTGACCGGCTTTTTTATTTTGGTGGGGGGAGACACCCTTTAGTTCTTATATATAAAATTCTCGAGTCACACAACTCCTCCGAACCCACTTGGCTGATGTTTATGATTTTTTTTGTGTATATTTGGTAGGTCTGAGAATAAGTTGTAAACTATTTTTAATACCTCTAAGTGATAAGAGTGGTCCACCCCAGAAATTTTTTTTAGGATATTTAGGACAACAAAACAACAAACAAAATGTTTTTTTTTTTTTTTTTTTTTTTTTTTTTTTTTTTTTTTTTTTTTTTGATCAATTAACACTATATAAGTTATTCCCGCCAGGCGTCTACCGGTGTCACTTCCCACCCAGTAAACAGTACGGAGTAGGGATGAGAACGAAGCCGGTCTTCTGTCTTTCTCGCAAAGTAAGCTTTCTCACTCCCTAGACAGTTTTCGGCCGTTATTATTTGCACAGATGTTCCAAATGAATTCAAATATTTCAATTAGATTAGCATTCGCAATGACAATCTTTCAGTCATAGACCACATCTTCACACAGTTGCAATAAGTAAGTTATTATTTATTTGACTGCCAAAATAATCACTAATATATCACTAAGTTCACATGTTTTTCTGATATAGTTGGGCTTCTTTTCAAAGAAATAACATCATTTTTTACCCGGACTTACTTTTTTTTTAATATAAAATAACATCTCTTAAAACGTTGTACAATTTGTAGATAAAGTCCGACTCGCAGGAACTACGTCATTGTCGCGGGGTTCCGTTCATATCCCTAGTGCCATTAGTAAAGGAATAGCATCAGTTATTGGTAGGTTTTGATCTTTCGTTAAAAATACAAAATGATATATCAAAGAGAAGGAAGCTTTAAGGCGTCACAACAGGTACCAGATAGTATTCTAAGCGGAAATTAATTCCTCCATCTTTTCAACGTTCGCCTTGGGAAAACAATATTACCAATACATTTCTCATTTTCTTACCTTATTTTATTCAAATACACATTTTATTATTAAATTTAATTAAAAAACAATAACTAGTTGAAACGCTTTAAATAATTTAAACCCCGCTGAATAGAATAAAACTAAGAATTTTGATGTTTTTAGCACTTATTTCTCGGATTGACATCGCACCGTTGAAAACTACATCTGAACCTTTTTTGCAAAAAAACATTAGTATGCTTTCGAGTGGTCATCTTCCACTTACAACGATTTCCCAACCGTTGTCAAGATATTTTAGAAAATATCAGCCTCGCGAGGGTCCATTCTTACTAATTACGATGTTTCTACTAAGGTCAGCAAGAACTTGCTGCTAGGAAAGACTTTTCTATTTTCCGAGCTTCCATATAGGAAGCACTTGTTGATAATTTATAGTACCGCCAGCCTCTCAGGGAGAATGCACATTATTATCTCTGATTTATTGGTTTCACTTAGATAGAGCTGGCCTTCAAAGCTTTAAAGATTCTATTCTTAGCTGGAGTGTTGGAATACCTGAAAATGCACTTATGAGCTATAGACATGGGTGTGCGGGCTAAAAATAGCATTCAAAGCAAAAAGATGACCAACAAGTTTTCCTTTGTGTTGAGTTGTTTTATACAAGTGCCTACGCCATACCACGTTGAATACATCGTATTCCGTTTGACCACCGAAGTTATGCAAAGATGGACGTGGCTGGATGGGTGACCGTCGGGGCAAACACGTGCCCTTTACATTATAAAAGTGTGTCAACCTTTGATAGCATGGCGCTAGTAGTCCTACAGTCAATGGAAAATAAAAAGGAAGATATTCCAAATTTAATAATGCTTAAACTGTGAATTCATCATCGAATATGACTAACTTACTTCAAAATAACTGTTGCTCCAAATCTTTAGGCAGAAAACCTCTAAGATTGAGACATCAAGATTTGAAGGATTTTTGCTTTAGACTGCTTTATTTAATTTGTATGTGTGTGTGTGTTTAATGGCGTATCAACTATTGTGCTATTAACGCCGGACTATCTATAGGTTGCCAACCTTTTAAAATACCAAAGGCACATGATCGGTAACCCATTTAGGTACTGGCCACGCCTGCCTAACGTTGCATTATTTGTATTATTATTATTTAGATACTCCACTATTTAGGCGTTTAGGCCATTACAAAGTCCCCTGTTACATTCCTTATTATTATACTTATTTTTATGAATTTTGGTAATATATCTTTGTCTACTGATTTTTAATTTTAATTATAAATAGCAGTTTATTGACGAGATTGAAGTATAAAATAGAAACATAATAAATGAAGACGGAGGCCCATCATCATATACACCTATATATATATATATATATATATATATATATATATATATATATATATATATATATATATATTGTTGCATTGCTTCAACAAAAAAGTTGAAATCTATCATCCTTCTGACACGGCTACTCTTTTGAGAAATAGGCTCGAGATTTTCTGCCATCCTGGTTAAATTCATGCAAAAAGGAAATGGAGTGAAAAAGCCCAGAGGAGGAAATGATGGTTGTGGTCGGTAGAGATAGCAGGCTTATTCTGGAGCGTTGGACCATGGAACAAAACCCGAACCATCGCCCCTGAAACATACAGTTCACCAGACTTAATTAAGTTTATACTTTGTATGTGTACATATATATATATATATATATATATATATATATATATATATATATATATATTATTGGATAGAATTTATGCTTGTCTCGGTGTATCGGTATATGTTTTTGGTTTTTGGTGCGTCGACTGCTAAGGTTATTAGCTCCCTTCTCTTGTATTAAGGTTTCCCAAGTTGTAAGCAAAATCTATTGTGAAACCTATTTTATTCATTTTAAATCGTATCTATTGTCGGTAGTGTTGCCTGTCACTGAGTATGGCGTTAGATCGTCGTAAGTTGCCTCATTGGTTTTCTAAGAGAAAAGAAAAAAGTGTAAACTTGAAGAACTCATAGTTTAAAAGATTCAAAACATCTCAACCATGTGATGGTATATTTGACGGACATATGTAAATCTCTTTACTTTCTCTTAGATATATTGAATAAAACACCGCTAATTATTTCGATAGAAGTTGCGTAAAACAATAGAAAATAAAAAAAATAACATGAAACGTAGTTAATTGACTTTCTGTTGTGTGGACATTTTCTCTTAGAGGTGCAGAACATTTTTTTGTTTTATTAAAGAGAGAAATGCTTAAGTTGTTTGTACTAAAATCCATTAGCAAACAGTATTGATTAAAAAGCTCTTAAACATAATCACCGTTTGAATTTTCAAAGGGTATAATTTTTAAATTGTCGGCCCTCACCTAAGTCCTTGAAGTCAATACTTCTTTACATAAGCAAATTAATTTCACAGAAGATTGATAGTGAGTTGGCGAGTTTATTTATAATTGCTTTGGGAGAGTTCACACAGCACACATATTTTTACATGTTTCTTAATTGATTGGTTCGTAGTATTTCATATAGTATTTCTTGGAAATAATTAGAATTTCATTATTATAGAAGAGCGTAAAGCTTTGTCACACAATATTGAGGAAAAGGCTTTTTGTAATCTGATGATTGACGAAATTTATTTATTTTTTATTTTACGGATGTAGGTCATTAATACTGGATAGACTTAAATATTAATTTTAATTTCCATAATGCTTTTGGAGGTACAGTGAATTCTCAATTTTGTCGAGATATGTGAGCAAATATACGAGAAGTCAAAGAAGTATTATATCTACTATATATTTGTCAAATACCACTCACTCACTCACTCACTCACTGACTCACTGACCTAGCCCAAACCGCTTGACAGAAAAATTTGAAATTTTGCATGGACACTCCCTATAGAACGTAGACGCTCGCTAAGATAGGATTTTTTTTTTTTTTTTTTTTTTTTTTTTTTTTTTTTTTTTTTTTTTTTATTCAGAATTTACAACAATGTAAAAATACATTTCCAGTAAAAAGATACATGTGAATGTGTCTGATATTTTTTGATATTACAATTTTTAAGTATTTTTAGAGGGGTGTAAAGTTTTAGTTGGTTAGAGCAGGCAAGCCTAGGCACTATGCGTTGCTGGGACGATAAAGAACAACTGTTACCATACATTATCTATTTCATAGTATTATTTTTAATTGAGGTTAATTTCAACTATGATGGAAGTCCTTGAATTACTAGAAATAAACTGTGATTTTGTCCCTCATAGAGTGGTGATGGTCCATCCGAGGTAATAATATCCCGAACAACTTTACACAAAAATTTGAAATTTGGCATGGACAATCCGTTTAGAATGTAAACACTCGCTAAGAAAGGTTTTTTTGATATTCAAATGTTTAAGTACTTTTAGGGGGGGGGGGGGTTTCAATTATTAAGACGTTCCTCATTGGCTTAAAATGGTCCGTTTTGATGACATTTGGTACAAAAATCTTTCTTCTTATTTAAAAGGTCAAGTTCATTAACCAGCTGAATGTGTTTACTGGGACATGGTTTTTGGAGCAAAATTTGCGCGCAAAAATCGGAACTCTCATTAACTTAGGAAAACGAATGAAAACATGTTTAAAGCGATTTCTTTGACCGTTTACGAGAAGAATTGATAGAAATACTTGTCCAAAGTATATAGAAAAGAAATTGTATTAATGGTGATACAAAGTTTTCGGATCTCAGTATATTTTCTAAAATATCTCGAAAACGGTTGGGAAATAGTTGTAAGTGGAAGGCGGCTATTCGAAAGGTTACTAAATTCTCTACAAAAAAGATTCTGTTGTAATGTTCGGTGGGGCGATGTTAATCGAACTTAAAAACTTAAAAGTTGTTAGTTTTATTCTTTTCAACGTGTATTTGTCTCTGTTTATTTATTTATTAATGTTTACGCAACTTTGGCAACAAACATGTCTCTGTTTCCTAACTTTTTAAGTGGTTGTTGTATATATATTTTTTTTTTCTTTCTTTTTTTTTTTACTCCCTATCGGAAACAAGCACGGTTACCTCCACATGGTGTGTTACTGGCTAACTTTAAAGCCCGTGCAATAATAAGCTGTACAAAATTATGTAGTAGCGTTAATTTTGATCATACCTTATTTAACGCAATATAAAAACTACTTATCGGCCGTGGTGAAGCACGGGTAGTCAGCTAGTTTTGTTATACATGTGTATATTTTAGTGCGGATGAAAATCAAGTGATTTCATTGGATTTACGAAACATTTAGAGCACACTAGAGGCCCACCGCATGATAAAAAAAATCAACTCCTGCATAATCCGATGGACCACCTGTTGTTAAGTGTGTGCGCACGACAGATGGCCGAACTCCCGGCATTAATCCGAGAAACGTCATTGACAGGCGGAATAGGCGAAGCAGACAGGCGGATAATTGGAATAAGGAATCTCCCGAAGGTCTAATAGGACCGAAGATAATGAAATAGGAGGGGAGGAAAATGACTTGAAGAAACCGAGAGGTAGGTTATAAGAATAAGGTTATGATAGAGGCGGTTGTGGTAGTAGAAGGTTGTAAAAAAAGGGTGAATTGCTAGATAAAGTGAAGCGATGCCTGAGAATGGACATCCTAGCTATGCTTGCGGTTAACGATCCATTCACCAACACCTTTTCACTCCATATCTTAAGATATATCTCTCAGCCGCTGGACCTTTACTATAAAAATATCTTTTCAAAAGAGAGAGCCAGGGGATAAAATGACTTGGAAGGTCTTATTTTCATTTATGTAGTAATATCATGAATAAATAACTAAACCAATTCCTTAATGACAATGTCTACATCTTATGCAAAATTATTATTATTAACAAGTGATCGTTACTATGGCAACTTCACTCTTCCCAGGTGGTACCTGTATGTTCCAATGAACCAGCATCGTGATTAGAAATTTGATTCACTTATAAACAGAGGTGTGTAAATGTCTGTAATATGCCAGAAAGCCAATGGTTATTCAGCAGATATCTTCAAATGAGATTATATAGTTTATTGTTGTGGAAGTAGGAGAATATTGTGTTTATGGCTGCTGTCCTTAAACAATTCGTTCATGTCATCTGGAATATTTAGTTTGTGTCGTCTTCTGCATTCCGTAAGTAGGTGTTCGGTAAAGTCTCTATTTCATATATTACAGGTTGGTTTGTTAAGTCCTGTCATGAGATTTTCGTGTGTTAGTCTTGTCTGGCCAATTCGGAGTCGAGCAAGTACATCTTCTTCGCGTCTGTTGTATCGGTATCAGTGTTGGGCATTATTCGAATAAATTTTTAGTGAATGATGAATAATTCACTGAATTATCTTATTCACACAGTACATCATGAATTATTCACAGAATTATTCGTTATTCATTATTCGTTATTCATCATTCATTATTCATCATTCGTTATTATTTATTTCTAGTTGGTCTACTGAATAATCCTACTCAAACACACATATATATACGTATTTCTGGCTGCCAACATTATAATAAATTTATCGTTATTCTCTAAAACATGTTTATTCTGAATGATCATTCGAATAATTTATGAATAAAACATAAACTTCATTCACAGAATAACGAATAATGAATAAAAGTAATTATTCTTCATTCATGAATGAAATAATACATTTATTCATTAATCATTATTCATCATTCTGAATAATTTTTGCCCAACACTGATCGTTATGTCCACTCCTCCTGATTAGTAGTTTAGATTGTACGTAATTTATTGCCGGTTAGTCGAGACTAGCTGACTTGCCAATAATTTAGCTAGCAAAATTAAAACTGTGATATAATGTTAAATGAATTTGGACTGTTTTATTTTAAAGCAATTATTATTGGCGCATTAGGTAGACGCTCTATGAAACTTCACACACTAAATATATTTATTTTTCTCCCTACATGTTTCCAAATTACCATTATTATCAATTTACCATGGCTAAGAAATATAGTGCTAAGATTATTTGGCACCCTACAACGTGACCTGTACGAAATATTGATATTACACTGCAAAAACTCTGAATTTTAAGAATATTTTGAAAATTCTTAAACACTAAAACTTTTCAAATAAATTCATCATAGTGAAAAAAAAACACTTTTTATTAGTAAATTATTGACTCAGCTTGTAATCTACTTTCAAAAATCTTAAAAAATGATACAGAATCTTTTACGTCCACTCTTAAAATATGGCCAAACATAATATCACGGATTGTGAGTTAATAATATAAATTGTTTAGGTAGATTTAATCAATAAACAAACTGAAAATAACAAATAATCATGATAATAATTTTGTGAATAATTCGTACCCTGTAAAAAAAAAAATAAATAAGTAAACGATTTTTTTGTATTCACTAGAAATTCATTTAAATAATCGTTTAAATAATAATTTATTCGAATAATGATCAACACTGTCAAACGCTGAATGATTCTAATAAGGCGGAGATATTTCTGCTGAAACATGTCGCATATTTAAAATTAATTTTCAGAAGAAAGTTACTCTTACTTATTGATTAATCTTATTATTTATTCTGTTGTCAGATTTGTTATTTTCATCTTTGTTTATCATGATGGTAGTATTTTTTTCATTGAAATTATAAAAAAAGTTCGAAATTAAAAAAAAAACACACATAAAACGTCTTAATGTTTTTATTGAGAGAAAGGGACATTCCATGAGCCGAGAAACTTTGGGAGTGGATTATTAGCGCGAGTCCTCCCTCCCTCCAGGGGTTTCATTTTAGAATTAACACCCTCTTTTTCTTTCTATTAGAATAATAGAAAGTAGTGCGGAGCATTTACAACTACGTTATGAGCACCGAGGTATAGTTTGCCATCTAGAGAACGGACAACGAGTAGAGAACTACTCGAACACAACCACACTTCAATTGAAGTATGCTGTTGAACGTTAGTTGTGGTTTTGCTTTTTCCTTTTCGACATTTTTGACGGCTCATGGCTTGGCCACTTGCACCTGGCAACCTATACGCAATCTCCAAAACTTTTTTGGTGGACCAGGGAATGTTTTCAGGAAGACCATATATGAAAAAACCTCAACCTGCCGGTATTCGAACGGTGTTGGAACCCTCATCCCCTTCCATTGGTGGGAATTGGAAACGCTATTCATCCTACTACCGAGAAACCCGATATGGAGATCTCTTTTAATTAATAAAATGTATTTAAATTTTGTTTGTCAGTAACATAAGATTATAAATTCAAGATAACTTAAAATGCGAAATATTAATTTTATATTTCTAAACTTCCTAAATCACACCAGAGATAAATATTATATGGAAACAAGCTAAAAAGATGCTTTTCTGAGTGCCGAACTAAATCATGCTGGAGCTCTAATAGAAGGGAGTTTTAAAAAATGAAAAAAAAAAAAAATGTTTGTTTTTTCTTTTATCCGAAAACATGGACTTTCATGATTGGAGACAGGACATAAATATTCCCTTTGATGTTTTAGTTTACTCGCTGCAAGGCAAATAACGACCCATACAAACAGTTATTTTTGGTGAATTGTCCTGTTATCCTTTCTCCTTTTGTGAATTGCATATTAAAAAAGTACGCATTAGGCTTTTATAAGACGTAGAACATAAAAAAATTCCATTTTTTTCAAATAAATTATTATGAACGCTAAAAATTGAGTTTATCAAAATAGTGACTTTGCTTAAAACAATAACTAAATAAGTCAACTTTGAATATAAAATTAACTATGTTTATCAGATTACGCTATACAGAAGTGCTTGCCGACTAGAAAGGTATAAGAGAACCCATGCATCACAAAATACACACAAAATACTTTGTCTGCTTTGAAAAGTTAGTTCTTTAACTAGCGGTACATGTTTTCCTTGACTTAACGTTTAAACGTCAACGGACATTTGGCGTTACGGAAGTAACAGAAAAAAAATTATTTAAACAGGAGGAATTTTTGGTGGTTAGGATAGATGAATGTCCCATTCTTTCTTGTTTTTATTTTAAGGCATGTAATGTAAGAGAGGCGTAAGAGCATATCGCTTTTGTTACGGTCCTTAAATAAATAAATAAATTTTAAAAAAAATTGCCACTACCAGCCGTAATTTTGGTTATATTTCAACGAAACTTGGTATTCGTAGTGGTAATCTACAGAGACATTAGAGCCTTCTGCTCAAATTCAGGAACATTAATATGCTTTAGCTCCACCCGAAAAAACTATGTAATCACATAGGCGCATGCTCGGTGGCTATGCTTTTACATGGCCTTCGCCCATGCGCGAACGCCAGTGGAAAATTTTTTGTAACGCTTTTTATCAGTTTAGTCATCGCTAAAGCGTATTTATGCCAAAAACGTTTTATGGCATGTGGCTTTGCGTGGTTTGGCCAATAGCCAATCAGGCAAAGCCATACCAGGCCATACCATAGCCAGGCACTCCTAGTCTTGTAGGGCCAAATGTTATTCTCTTGCTATTTCATGAAACTGAAAATGATGGCACTTTATGACATGAGCTTGGGTTTGAGGGTTTGTTCGGTGCGGCTAGGGCGTCCAGACTCTCAAAGCTCAAAGCTCAAAGCTGGGTTATCAGTGGTCCAGTGAGATCACGGCATCAGCGAACTCATCTCACCCCCCCCCTGTACTGGGAGCGAGTCCGCCCCTCTATTTCTTTTCTCTATTTTCAGTAAATACTCTACAATTCTAAGGCTAATGCTGTTTAGATAAAGCCATTCATAAAACAATGGAACTCCAGCTATAGGAGCTGCTGTAGAAAAGAAGTAGTCCTTACAAGACTTCGAATTGGACATACACTACTAACCCCCCTCACTCAATGACAAAACAAGACATACAACTGTGTAGACAATGTAATACAACTATAACAATAAAACACTTATAAACGTACTGCAGAAAACGACGAAACTTGAACGTACCACATGACGTGAATGAACTGTTGACGGATGGTAGTCCACACATAGACACTAGTCTACAGTTTCTACGAAATACAAATTTATACGAACACATTCAATAGAAGCAACTATACTGCCTCATTCTTCCTGGTTTACGTGCAGACCATTTTCCTAGTTCCAAGGGCGTTCCTAGTTATTGATTTATTTTATTTTGAGATTACTAAACATTTTCTCCCAAATTTTTGATTTTATGTGTGACTAAATGTCTGATACAGGAATTTGTTTATAAATGATAACATCATCGTTTCCATTGTCCAGTACCCAGGAATTCATGCAAATATATTAACGTAACGGATATATTATGCTTCGCTACTATATATGGCCCGTTTATACGTCCGCTTGTAAACCTATTGTAAACTTGTAATGACACTCATCGAACAATTAATTAAACTTGTTAACTAATTGTAACTTGTTATTATAAGTTTGTTGTTCATAATGAGTTAAGCAATAGTATTAATGAAATATTGGAGAGCACGGAAATAGGTTAACTTTCACAAGCACAAATCAGTCGGAATGTTCTAAAAAGTATTTATTGTGAAGTATTTTAGATAAGCATTTTTTTTTCATTTATTTAAAACTCACATAGCCACCCAATTCAAAATTTAAAAGAGCTTAACATAAGCCGGCTGGTGTTCGATAAAAGCAGTGTGTGTAGGTGTGACTAGGAGCAATTTCAGAATATAAAATAATCTCCACACAATTCAATTCCATGCGCATTCAATAATCATTGAATAATTTTATTTGCAAGCTAAATAAATTATATTTATTTATCTTGCATATAAAAATGTTAAAATATTTCTATTATTTATCTCTTATAATTACGTTTACTTTATTATGTCTGTATAAATAATATAGAGAGGGAGGAGGTCAGGAGAGCGCTCTCGTGAGTTCTGATGATAGATCAAAATAAATGTGTTAAGTGTATAGGATTTACAACTTACAAGAATGATTTGCAGTTTTCAATTGCGAGAGAACACTTAATAATGTTTTATTTAGTTTGAAAACATGTGTTTTTTTTGGGGGGGTTATCTGATAACCGCTACAGGATTCCCCTCCCAGATGACGGAGTCAGAGAAGCTGACTGTGAAACTCGTTTCACGGTTCTCCCGGAACGGGTCCTGTAGGGCTCTTGAGTTGGCGGTGGCGGTTGAGACTGCGTTTCTGGGAGAACTGGTGGTGTGTCCTGAGTCTGTTCGGATGAAAGAAACGCAGGCTTAAGCCGGTCTGTCGATATGGTGGCTTGGCGGCCTGGGAGTTGCACTTCGAAGTACTTGTCGTGTCGTTGGAGAACTCTGTGTGGTCCGGAGTATGGTGGTGTCAGCGGACGTCGGGCACAGTCTTCCCTGATGAACACATGCGTGCAGTTCTGCAACTCCTGGTGCACATAGGTCTTCTTAGTGCTCTCCTTATACTCGGCTGGTCGAAGGGTGCGAAGATGTTCCTTCAGCTCCTGCAGGAGTACGTGTGGATCTTCCGCGGTCGTGTGTTGCTCCAAGAATTCGCCTGGCAATCTTATGGGACAACCGTAGACTGCTTCAGCTATGCTCGATGAAGTATCATCTCGCAGGCTGGCTCTGAGTCCGAGGAGTACGGTTGGCAATATGCGGGTCCAGTTGTTGCTGTCAAGGTGTGCTGTAATGGCGGCTTTGAGTGTCCGGTGCCATCGTTCTATGCATCCGTTAGCTTGGGGATGATAAGCAGTTGTGCGACCTTTCTCGATTCCCAGAAGCGAAGTCAGCTGATGAAAAAGCTGGGATTCATATTGCCGGCCTTGGTCGGTGGTTATTCTTGAGGGAACGCCGAATCGGCAGATCCAACCAGTGTAGAATGCGCTTGAGACGGTTTCGGCTGTGATGTCACGTAATGGTGTTGCTTCTGTCCATCTGGTTTGACGGTCTATCATCGTGAGACAGTAACGGTGGCCGTCGGAGGGTGGTAGTGGGCCAATTAAATCTAAGTGGACATGCTGAAAGCGAGTGGCAGCTGGGAATGTTCCAGGAGGTGCATGGGTATGCCGGTGTATCTTACTCTTCTGGCAAGCGATACAGCACTTAGCCCAATCAGCTACTTCCTTATTCATGTTTGGCCAGAAATATCGCTCTGCTACCATTTTCCGTGTTGTCCGGACGCCAGGATGACTTAAGGTGTGCACCTTGACGAAAGCACTGTGCCTGAAGTTCTTCGGGAGATATGGCCTTGCCTTGCCTGTTGACATCTCACAGAGAAGGGTCTTGTCGGTGCCAGGAATTTCGATGGCTCTAAAGGTTAGGTTAGTTTGTTCCTGGAGTCGGCTGATCTCATGGTCTTCTTGTTGGGCTAAAGAAAGGGCGACAAAATCGTCTGGAGTTTGGATTTCAGCAATCCTTGATAGGGAATCGGCAACAATGTTTTCCCTGCCTGGACTATAGATGATCGTAGTGGTGAATTGGCTAATGTAAGTTAGCCAACGGATGCGGAGAGGTGAAGCGGATTCAGGCTTTTGAGTGAAAGCATGAGCTAATGGGCGATGATCTGTGATGACTGAGAAAACTCGGCCTTCCAGTTGAGGTTGAAGGTGTTTGATGGCCTTGTATATAGCCAGAAGCTCCCTGTCGTAGACAGAGTAATTCTTCTGCGCTTTATTGAGTGCTAACGAGAAAAAGCTTAGAGGATGCCATTTGTTATCCTGTTTTTGTTGTAAGACAGCGCCTAGACCGACGTCAGATGCGTCGCATGCGAGTGAGATCTCTGCGCCTGGGTTCGGATGGACGAGCTCAGTTGCTTCAGCAAGGTTCTTCTTGGTGTCTTCGAAAGCCTTGAGCGTTTCTTCGTTCCAATTGATTGGAGTTTTGTCATTTTTCTTGACCTGATGGAGAAGTCCGTTGAGAGGTTGTTGGATTGATGCTGCGTGGCGAAGACAAGGTCGGTAGAAATTCACCATGCCCATAAAGCGCCGAAGTTCTCGAACGTCCTTGGGGAGTGGGAATTCTAGGACAGCCTTAACTTTGTCTTCCAGAGGTGTGACGCCAGATGGTGTTAGATGGAATCCAAGGAAATCGAGCTCTGGGACACCGAAGACGCATTTCGATGGGTTCACAGCGATGCCGTTCATGTCGAGACGACGAAGTACTTCTCTGATGTGAGCTTCATGTTGTTCCTCGTTGTCCGAAGCGATCAAGAAGTCGTCAAGAAACTTGAAGAGAAAGGGTAGGTCTCGGAATTGGTTGTCGACGAAACGCTGGAAGCTTTGACCTGCGTTCTTCAGTCCAAAACTCATCCTGTTGTATTCAATAAGGCCAAATGGGGTAATAATGGCAGTTTTCTCTCGATCTTCTACTGCTATCGGTATATGATAGTAAGCCTTGCGGAGATCTATTTTGGAGAAGATCTTCTTGCCATGTATCTCCATTGTGAAGTCTCGAAGATTGGGTATTCCATATCGATCGGGAATGGTGATGGCGTTCAGGGCTCGATAGTCTCCACACAATCGGAGAGTACCATCTTTTTTCTTCACTACGTGGAGTGGACTGGACCATGGACTTTTGGAAGGTTGGCATATTCCGCTGTCGATGAGCTCCTGGATCTCCTTTTTGACTTCCTGGTAAATTCCTGGAGGCAAACGGCGGCATTTAGCCGTGACAGGTCGTCCTTTGGTCTCTACATGATGCTCCACTGTTGAATTGGATGGTCCACGGATGGGAGTGACCTGAGTGACGGTAGGGAATTCACCTAGGATGCGGGCAAATCGATTATCGGCTGGAAAGATGGAGAAGGTTGGTATTTCTGCTGAGGATATGGTACCTACAATGCTACGTCCTGTCGATCAGTCTCCTGTTTCTTAAGTCCACAGTAAGCTGATGCCAGTAGAGAAAATCAGCACCTAATATAGCCTTGGCGACGTCGGCTAAGACAAAGGTCCACTTGAGAGGTTTTCTGAGTCCTAAGTCGACATATCGAGTGATTTCACCGAAGGTTGGAA
Source organism: Gonocerus acuteangulatus (assembly GCA_946811695.1). Taxonomy (NCBI): domain Eukaryota; kingdom Metazoa; phylum Arthropoda; class Insecta; order Hemiptera; family Coreidae; genus Gonocerus; species Gonocerus acuteangulatus. The sequence continues at coordinate 60,369,604 of OX328128.1, forward strand.
TCGGGGAGTTGTTGGCTGCTATTAAGGTGAAATCAGATGGAGTCTTACGCCGTCCTTTGGGCACAGGGAGAAGAGATATGCATGCTCCTGTGTCAATGAGGAAGGGCTGACCGTCAGAAATAGGCGGCGGTGCTGCTGGGTTGTGAAAGTTTCCGCCGCAACTTTCACATTTCCGAGTTTAAAGCTGGCTCTTCGGATTTCCAGTTGCAAGGTTGTGTGCAGCGTCGGGCTTTCTCGCGGAATCTCTGGTGGTAATAGCAGGTATCGCGCGACTGGGATCGAGGGAGATTGTCTTGATTCCGGCTGCTGCTGGAGCTTCTTTCGCGGTTCTTCATCTTCAGAAAGCGTAGGATCTCGTCTACGTCGCGGCGTAGAGCTCCGAAATCTTCGGATGGGTGCTCGCATCTGTTCGTGACTGATGTGGTAGTTGCGGAAGACTTGTTTGGGCGAGGTTCTGACATGTCTCGAATAGCGTACGTTTCAGCTGACGGGGATACCTCCAAGATCTTGTCGGCTACTTCTGCCAGTTTTTGGATGTCAGTGTGGCCTGTGGAAATGAGGATGGGACGAATTCGTGGGGGTAAATTCTTCATCCACAGGGTGCTAATAAATCCGTTTGATACATCGGAGCCAGCTAATTGTTGTATTTTTCTGAGGAGCAGTGAAGGAGTCTGGTCTCCGAGTGGCATTTCTTCTAACAGCTTGCTAATTCTACGTGTTTCGGATTCTCCGAACGTGTTGATGAGCCTAGCTTTAAGGTCCTCGTATGGTTGCTCAGTCGGTTGGAGGACGATATCTGAGACTTGGCTAAGAACATCCAGATCGAGATTCGGTATGACGAGCTGGAATTTTTTTAGGCTCGATGTTACGCGGGATGTCGCAAATACAGCCTCGATCGTCGCGAACCATAAAGTCGGGTTCTGTTTCCAGAATGTCGGTAGTCTTGAACTCGGCCCTTGGTAGAAACTAACCTCAGGCTGGGTTTCATGGAGATCTGTATCGGACGTAGATGAGTTTTTTTTGGACATGACGAACGGCGAGAAGTGAAATCAGAAGTATTGTTCAATATCACGTCGGGGTCACCAATGTTAAGTGTATAGGATTTACAACTTACAAGAATGATTTGCAGTTTTCAATTGCGAGAGAACACTTAATAATGTTTTATTTAGTTTGAAAACATGTGTTTTTTTTTGGGGGTTATCTGATAACCGCTACAAATGTAATTTAATGAGATCAACTTTCCCAGTGTGGCTAATGGTTATTGACTGCAGAATTTTCTACCATCAATTGTACTTATCAAAAACATTAATTTATCATATTTATGTCCGCCATTATTGATTATTTTACATTTACCACCAACAAGTACTTTAGTCCCTCGAACCACCAGTAAGACGCTGTTCTAACACTTTCCTAATTTCCTGCAGTACACAAAAACATATGACCCATTATCACTAATTAATGACACGTTTCAGAAAGGAGAGTTAATTTTTAATAAATTCAAAAAATAATAAATTACCTTTTCTTCCTACCTCCCTAGGGAGGAAACTCGCTTTTGATGTCGACTTGAAGACTCGATGTGTAGGTGCCGATGAGAAATATCTACGTTTCAGGTCTCAAAAATATTAATAATTCAAATATTGTTATTTTCTTGATCCATGGGTTCTGAAACGTAAAATGTTTTGCGCCATATGCGGGGGTTCTTCCTATTGTGGGAGGGGGGAGGAAATGGACTGAAAGGATTACCAATCATTTTTTCCAATTGCAAAATATTTGCATTTGAAAAATATGAAGCTTCCTAATGTAAATACAATTACCCATAGGGACTGTCTGGGGCCACAAATCTACCCCTAGAGTGACGACACTAGAAGATATAATGTATGTATACATATATATATATATATATATATATATATATATATATATATATATATATATATATATATATATATGTGGGCTGCTTAGACGGCTCCTTGGACCTGCATCTAAATCATCGATACAGAACAAACTAAAGATATACAAAACAATCATTCGACCAATATGGACATATGGACAAGAACTCTGGGGATCTGCAAAACCAACATCAACAAAACAACATCAACAAAATACAGGCATTCCAGTCCGAAGTTCTTCGTGAAATTTTAAATGCCCTTTCTACGTCTCCAACAAAACCTTTCACAATTACCTTAACATAACATTTCTCCTGGACCTTGCTAAAACCCGTTTTCAAGTGTTTCATTCCAAATTGTCTCTTCATCCTAATCCTGAAGGTCTATCCTTAGCATGTATTATATATATATATATATATATATATATATATATATATATATATATATATATATATTCACACATATTTTATTCCCTTGAAATTCGAACCCTGATATATACAAATAATCCTGAGTTGCTTAGCTGGAGCATTTTCAATTTTGTGACATCTACTTCTAGCTAGAATGGAGGAAATTCCCGCGTAATGACTATTTAATGAGTTCCCCTTCTCCCACCACTCCCATGGATTAGATAGAGTAAGTGCTCAGCGCGGAGGGGTTCCGTCTCGCTGGTAGATACTATCCAAATCCACGGCATCATTAATAGTTCTAGTTTTGTAGTAATTGATAGTAGAAACTCATCAGTCACTATAATTCTTCATTAAACTTCTTGTTCGTTTGGTATGAATTATATTATGATGTTGTTTCTGTAGTATTAGATCTGGCAATACTTGGGACTAGGAAAGCCAGACGAGGCAGGTAAACATCAAAGATCTCAACTTGATAGGTTAGGATTAGGGTTAGGATCGGGATTTAGGGCGAGTAACTTTTCGGTTCTTACGCCCTGTCTACTTGATAGGTTATCATTAGCGACCTTGTTTGTAAAGGAGTTTTCTATTGTATGTTCTAAAAGTCGATTACTAATCAATTTCGAGCCATTAAAATTGATGGTCGCATCAAAATTTGCCAACAGTTTGACAGAATCCGGAGACATCTGAGTTTTATGGTTGATTGACATTTAGATTTGATGTTGATTTACTGCACGAATTGATTTTGATTTGGGAAAATCTGAGCAAACATTGTTCCAAACGTTTCACAAGAGAATAAGTAGGTACATCCGGAATGCAGCATGTAGGAACTTTTTGAATTTATTAAAAATTAACTCTCCTTTCTGAAACGTGTCATTAATTAGTGATGATGGGTCTTATGTTTTTGTGTACTGCAGGAAATTAGGAAAGTGTTAGAACAGCGTCTTACTGGTGGTTCGAGGGACTAAAGTACTTGTTGGTGGTAAATGTAAAATAATCAATAATGGCGGACATAAATATGATAAATTAATGTTTTTGATAAGTACAATTGATGGTAGAAAATTCTGCAGTCAATAACCATTAGCCATACTTGGAAAGTTGATCTCATTAAATTTAATAAAAAAAAATATTTGAATATAAAGAAATTTATTAATTGATTTCTGTTTATTTCTTTATTTTATTTTACTGCCTATTACATGATATATGACAAAACAATAGGTATATGTATATGCAACTTTGAACAAATTTAATTTTCCAATGAATTTGTCTTATTATGTGATTTCAATATATAGTAATTCGCACATTGTATTAAAACGTCCCTATCCTGTCTAGGAAAAGGTGGTAACCGATGGATAACCCGTCCCTAAATTATATATGTGTGGACGTTAAAATTTAAATAATAATAATAATAATGTATAATTGCTAGATACTTTCGGAGGTGAAGTTTTTCCGTTTGAAATGTTTTTTCCGTTCTCGAAATAGAGAATAAAGAAAGTTTCTGAGAATATATAGGTATATTTCTTTTAATCAAGGCTTCTCGGAAAATATTTATTAAATTTGCAATATCCCAAAAATTCTCGGTATTCTTACTTAATACTTTTAATGAAAGAAATTGAAATTAAATATTACGACTAACCTTTTGGAATTCAAACGATTTTTGTTAGGACAAAGAAGGATTTGGTCTGAACAGGATTCGTTGTCGGCATTTCGATCTTTGAACATGTCACTGCTGGTCCGTTTAGTTCCCCGTTTCACTCTTTGAATTTATTCCAAATATATTTTTGATTAGGAAACTTCAATTTATAAAAGACAGCTTCCTGGATTTTTAAATTTTAACGAAGATGCGGATTTATTTTACCTTTGTGTCAGTTTGCGTTTTTCGGCGATCGGGTCGCTGAAGAAATTCCATTCTCCATCTTGGATATTCAGAAAGAGTGAGAACCTTTCAATGACATTAGAAAATTGAAGCAGATGCCCAATAATTTCGGAAGAGATAATTTCGGGAGAGGGGGGTATGGATTACTAACAATCTAGGACTTGAAATAGTTAGCCAACTAAAACCTTACCTATTACACCAAAAAACAAACTTTTTTTTCTGAACTACGTGGTCTAATTTAATTTATTTTTGGCGTTTTTATGACACATTTTTACCGATTTAATAAACATTTCAGGTGGGGCTCCAGCCCCCCCCCCATATACGCCCTTGATATTAATACATATTATGATAATCGGTATGAAATAAACAACAAAAGAAAGAAAAACTAAATAAAGGTGGAGAATTTGTAAAAGTTTCTAGTTTTGTACAAAAATACATTTTAGGAACTATTTGCCGAATAATCCTTATTTCTTCGGTAATAATTTTGTCTGTTATCAATAGTTTGCGATTTATTTTAGAAAGTATTTTTTCTTATTGGTTACGCTGACTACGGATTTAAAAGTGTGTAATTGAGTACGTCCCGAGGATTTCTCCAACCGTCAGTAGCCACACTTAAAACCGTAGGAATGGCTCCTAGAAGTAGTAAGACCAATCAGAAGATTTCCAGTTCCTTGGAAGCAATTGGTCAATGTAGGATGAATGGGCGAGCGAATGCCACAGAGTAAAGGCGTACTTGGTCAGTTTTATTATACTCTCTACCTTCCTTAGGGGGATCTAAAGGCTTCTTGCAAATCCTATATTTCATCTTAGGCTACTTGCTGTCTCTTTAAAGGCTCTGCGTCCGACAAGTGTAGTATCGATCATCAGGACTTAGGAAGAGTTTTTATATTTTTTTTTATTGAGTAGGTACGATAACTTGGCGTTAAACTCCATTCACAGGTGATTGTATTGCAAGAATCACTCGGTCAAATTTAAAACAGGAGAGCGCAATAAGCTTTGTGAGAAATATCAGTAACACCATTCCAATGTGCTTTGGCTTAGATAAGTGTGCTGTACCACATCTTACAAGAGGACGCAGGACAGTATCTACTGAAAGCATAGTACTTTCGGATGAGGACCATGTACGTGAACTAAGGAATTCTGAATCGTATAAGTATCTTGGCAACCAGCAGCCCCTTAAGATCTGCCACAAAAATGTTAAGGAGGAAGTTAAAAATAAATGTTTAAAACGGATGCGCTTAGTATTAAAAATTTATTCGCATGGAAGGTACAAAGTAAAAGCAATCAAAACCTGGGCAATACATTCATTAACGTATAGTTTCGGTGTAATAAAATGGTCGGATACGTCACTAAGGAATTTGGATCCACTCATTCGAACTGAAATGACTAAAGCACGCATGCACCATCCAACATCTTCAATGGCATGGCTGTATTTACCTAAGAAAAATGGTGGCCTTGGCCTCATCAATATTGAACATTTATGTAGATCTCAAGAAAGTCTGAGACATTATATGAGATCGAGTGAGAGCCACCTTTTTAAGGAAATCGTTAAATTGGGCGAGAGTTTTACAGCCCTGAAATTAAACATAATTAATGAACCTGATCTAAGAACGGATACTGATCGCCTTTCTGAATGGCAATCGAAAGAATTGCACGGGCGATATCGTAATCGTTTATTTGATCAGCAGGTGCAGACGTCGTTGTCGGTAGTATGGTTGATTTCTGGTCGGCTATTTTCAGAAACGTTAGGGTTTCGTAGTAGATATTTCAGTACCGAATAATGAGAAAATCCGGAAAGCATATGCCGAAAAAATTTGAAAATATCAAGACTTGGCCATTGCAGTTATCATTTAGACTAATGGTATGATACCGAATATAACATTGAGTGCCATCAAATATCTGAAATTGTCAGGAGAAATCTTAGTATTATCTCAACAAGCATTACTACTCTACACGACTAGAATCGTGAGAAAATTTCTAAATGCCCAAAATTAAAAAAATAAACAAATATTTTTTTAAATAAAAAAAAACACTTTTTACTGGTTGGAACTATCCCCCAGTAAAAATATTTTCCAGTAATCTGGGAGATCCCACACAGTAAAAAACAACAATAACATATGAAGAGTGAAAAAAGTTAAGAAAAAGTAGCAATTCTAAAATAAAAAATGTAATAGAAGAGTTTTGAGGAAAAAAAAACTGCCAAGAATAAAATAGAAATTTAAAAAGAGATTCATCTTTTGTGATGAATATTTGTGATAATTAAGTGTTTAATATTGTGTCCAATTAAAGGCCGCTATCCGTGAAAAGTATTGAAAATACAGAGGGAATATAGAATTGTTCCCGTCGTCGTGACGCGTCGGCAGTATTTAGGATATGTCTTAATATATCTTGTTGTTTCGTCTTGCTTAGTCACCATATGTCCATGTGAGAGTAGAGAATGGCCAAAATGATGTACCATTTCTCAGCTCGCAGTTCCTATTCAATTCAGCAAATGACACACTAAACAAATAGTTTAAGAGTGGCCGCCATCTACCAGGTCATTCAAAAAGTCCTGTCGTTTTTTGGGGGGAAATTATAAATAAATAAATATTTTCAAATAATCACCTTTATTCATCAAAATATCCACCGTTACAGTCGGTAACCTTCTCCCAACGAGATGGTAAAGCCCAAATTCCTTCCTTAAAAAACTGTTGATTTTTACTGCAAAAATAAGTGGTCAGTTCGTGAATTAGGTTGTCACGGTCTTGAAAACATTTCTGTCTCAGATTGTTGTCGAGATCTCTGAATAGGTGATAATCAGTGGGTGACAGGTCAGGGGAATATGGTGGGTGAGGCAAAACTTCCCAGCCTATTTCTGTCAATTTTTCAAATTTCTGTCAATTTTTCAAATTTCTGTCAAAAATTGACAGAAATAGGCTGGGAAGTTTTGCCTCACCCACCATATTCCCCTGACCTGTCACCCACTGATTATCACCTATTCAGAGATCTCGACAACAATCTGAGACAGAAATTTTTTCAAGACCGTGACAACCTAATTCACGAACTGACCACTTATTTTTGCAGTAAAAATCAACAGTTTTTTAAGGAAGGAATTTGGGCTTTACCATCTCGTTGGGAGAAGGTTACCGACTGTAACGGTGGATATTTTGATGAATAAAGGTGATTATTTGAAAATATTTATTTATTTATAATTTCCCCCCAAAAAACGACAGGACTTTTTGAATGACCTGGTATTTGAAATGGCTTTAATTTATTAAATAATGATTTAAAATATTTCCTTGAATATGCAAAAAATTATTTATAAAATATGGTTGACTCTCGACCGAGTAATCATATATATTATTTTATTCCTACGCTATATTTTACACCTACACGTTAAAAATTATGTGAATTCTTATTTGGTCAGGAATAATTCAAACGCGAACGTGCTCATGTATTGAGGTCATTATAGCCTACAGTGTAACGACTTGAGCCTAACTGAAATACTGCTTTGAGGAGCGTATGAAAACAGAAATTATACAGGGAAAGAAAAATAATTTTCTTCCATCTTACAGCCTGGAATTATTTTAAGTATATGTGTGAGTTTTATAAGGCAAGTTCTTCCCTTGTGATTACTCATCGGGGATGTGAAGACTTTATGCCCTAAAGGGTGCAATCAATTTGATTCTTGAAGAGAGGACGACGTCTTGTTAACCGTATGTCCTTATTTCACCCAGCTAGAGACTGATTTCGCAACCAAGGTTTCTCTTTACCTTATCCGAAGAAAACTGCTCTTTCCTTGAGAAATGTTGTGAAAAGCCACTAGTCAATAGATTATTTCTAAAGAGTTCTAAAGTTCTGCTGAAGACAGAATTGGTAGAAACACAATTTGCTGGCGAAAAACAAAGAAAAAAGAAACAGGTTGCTGAAGAAAGCCGTGTGAGGAGCGAGATACTCGTTGGGGCTAAAGACTCCAGAGAGCGCTGGGGTCGGGAAGACTGAGGACGGGTTAGTACTCAACCAGCCAGCGAGTAGTGAGTACGGTCGCTCTGTACGTGTATTTTACGTGTTTTGTGTATTGTGTTTACAACTCCCCATATCAGCAGAGATTAAAGGATGCAATAGCTCAGCTACAGTAAACCGTGAGTGTTTTACTCATGAGAAAAGTTATTTCTCTAATTATAAGTACACAATACAAGGAATTCTTGATATTTCAAATGTTTTCAGAGTAATTAATATTTCATTGATAAGACTAGGAGATAACAGCATAATTCCATATTGAATTCCTTTCATTATTTTGGAGCATGTACAAATACATTCTTCAATCTATCATTTTAACATAATAATTCTCGAGCCTGAATTTAGTCTCTAGTTTCCTTTTTAGATACCTTTTAATAATAGACAATCTCATCACAACTTTTCATTTTACAATCTCTTTAAGGAAACTACAGATCTCATTTTTATTTATTTATCATTATTATAGTAGAAAACCGGTAATCTCAACATTGGGGTTTAAAAATTTATATTTAATGTAACGCACTGCTTCTTCGTTATGTATATATGCTAATAATGAACTGCACAGGTACACTGAACCATTTTAATTTTTCATTGTAACATTTTTAAATGGCAATTTGAAATGAAGTACTGTCTCATAGCTCAAGGCAATAAATACATAAAAAATAATAAGATCCACGGGGAGAAGTTTAGACCTTTCTGGCGACTCAGATGGTAGTAGAATTATCGCGCGATTTATCAAGATCTTTTTGGAAATAATAATAATATTATCAAAATAATAATATACTAACACTCCACATACATGGTTGCAAGTCACTGCAAATGTTTAAAACATTAACGGCAATATATACAAATAAGCTAACCTCTATTATTGAATGATAAATAATATTGTGAATTACTTTTTATTTACGATGTTTAATAATTTACCTCTACCCTTTCCTTTCAAATTGTATGTGCCTTCTGGATCCACTTAGCTGTTTATATAGTTCTATCTAGATTAATCTATACATCTAAAATTATATTTATATACGTCATCAGGTATTCTGCAGTCCTAAATGATTAGGAAGTTCCGTGAAACATCGTTCCTTTGGAGTGTCCTTAAGTTAATTATAAACAAATAGATATAATACTAATTATATCTATTATTATTGGCGCTAATGACCTAAGCAGTCGATGCACAAAAAAATATAAATAAAATAATATTATTATTTTTTTTTTCTTTTCAAATCTTTAATTTTCGAAAATTATGCTTGCTAGGGGACAGTTCCCCAATACACCGTGCAGGTGGCTTCACCAACATGAAGCCAGATTATATTTCTATCTTATAAGATTATTAAGTCTTATTACCACTTTCTGTTTAATAAAAAAAAAAATTGAATTTCTGCAAGTATTTTAGATAAAAAAGGCAGGAGGTTCAATAAAATAAAAACGTTCTCCCATACTAGTTATTTTGTTAAAATTATCCTACCGATTTCAAGTCCTTTGATGCCTGTTCTAGGGCACTATGACTAGCTAATTTTAATTATTATATGAGTTCAACCTGAAATAAAAGTCTTATTGCAGAATATTTTAATCTTGGATTATTGTCGACCTGCTCAATAATCATGACAAGACCATCATGATCTGGCACGGTCCTAATCTGACAGACTGCATAGTAAGGTGGCCCTTAGCTATAGGGAATATTTGAAAGTCAAAATGTTGCTGCTCCCACCCCCCAATTCTTTTCCAATCAACAAAAAAACTACCTGTGCAAAATTTCAGGGCACTCGGACAACTGCTAGGCGATCCGCAAATGGTTTGAAATTGAAACATAGTATACGCAGCGATTAATTCCGTTATAAAGGGATATATTTCAATCATTTTCTCAAAACAAAATCACGTAGTTACATCAAGGCGACCCCAGAAATTGTTTAAAATCACTCTCAATCATATATCTCAAAATGTAATTCTAAAAATTGCAGGGATAACATGAAAAAATATTATGTTTTTAATAAGGCACACAACTTGTATAAGACAACCGCATTTTTATTTAAAACAAAAATTTCTATAGAATCAAGGCATAATGTGAATAATAAAAAAATACGAATATTGAATATTATGTTTTTCTGAGGAAGGATTTAGTAGCAGTTAGGCATTATTTCCGGTCCCCGGCAACGATCTGCAAAACAATATGAAAAAATCGATTTTTGTGAAGGAAGAAAAATCATTTTGGCGGAGAACGTACCACTATAGTTGATTGTTTTTTCTTCTTCCTCTTCTTCAGCATTGTCTGCTTCCAGCGTAACTTGAGCTATTTTTGCCTTAACCACTGTTGGAACGTTGTCATTAATTAAGGCTGAATCATCGGTTTAGGGAACTAAGTACCAGAGATGATGAAATTATTTTTGCAGCAGCCTTACTATTTTCTGGATCAATATCCTGATAATTTATCAGTTGATGCATGAATAGCAAGTAATGATATGGTGCTTCAATTGGGTCTGATGATAAAAACCAGGCCCGAACGTACATTCGCGCAAAAAAATACATGTTCTTCTTAAAGATTTTTTCTCGCTATGGATAACTGATATTGATTTTGGAACAGGTACATTTTGAATGCATAAATCGCCTTTGCCATCCACCTAGGATGACTTACAGCCCCTGTTATTCGAAACGATACTCCTTTCTTCCCGTGCAAACGAGTTCGTTTTCAGGAAGCAGGAACAGACTTGATTGTTTATCTTTTTATGCAACATTAACAAGAAAAGTACTAATTTAATTTCCATTACTAATGCTTACCTGCTGAAAAGTTATTAAAAAATAAAATAACTTAAAAATAAAAATTATCTGAAAAAATTACTTTCGGACGAAAAGGTCAATATTTCAAGGCCATTGCGGGTCGCCTAGGAGTTGTTCGATTTTGCTAAAATTTTGCACAGACCGTTATTTTGTTGATTGGAACAAGATAGGGGGGATGGGAGGTAAAGTTTTAGAAAGTTGAAAAATAAGGGCCACCCTACTCCATAGGTACCATATAAGATAAGGTATATAGGATGAAACACTAAACAAAACTTTCAGGTATTTTTGGTGAGTTTGTCTTTTAACCGGATAGCGTCCGCCGTTAATGTTTTTTGTCATGAAACATGATACGTATCTACTATTCCCGTAACAAGCGATTAGACGAGTTCGAGAACAAGCAAAATAGTCACATCAAAACAGGGGGACTCCATAATTACTCGGGCTTAAATAATTAATATACCCCTAAAGATTGAAAAATTTGTTATAATGTTCAAACGAAACAAGTTTATACCTCGAGCACATTTAAAGAAAATTACCTGGGAATCCTAAGTATTTTATATGAAGTTTCTCCTGAAGGGGCATCTAAGGGTGCGAAACGTGTAGAGTATAAAATAAAGTTTATTATGCCAAAATGTGGGGTTTAATTATACATATCACCTTCCGCCATTTTAAAAATGCATTATTTAGAATAATTTATTATTACTCCATGTAATCGTTATATATATATATATATATATATATATATAACGACCCCAAAGAGGGGTCACACGCACTGACCTCTTTGGTCCTCGCATGTCTTAATTTTTGCATCTAGAAAGGAAAAGAAAAAAATCATTCCCGTAACAGGCCATGATTATACGGCTCACTAGGGAGATCAGCCTGGTCAGTAATGTGCTCCGACCGCCCTTTGCAAGAACTAAAAGAATAATTTATTAAAGGTTGGATTGGCCTAGGGACGGCCAGGAAGGCCGAATACAACCACTGAACGAAGACACTAGAAGATAAAAGTATTTAATTGGACTTTGAACTCAGATCCTCCAGCATATTAGGCCAGTGCTCTACCACTGAGCTAACCTCGCCCCCTGCATCTGAAAGAGTAATAGTGATTTTCGTTATCATATAATATTATTTTTCTATATTGATATTGTCGTAGAAGGTCAAAACACATTTATAACAAGGTATTTCTTAATAATCATTGTTTCATGATTCACGTCCATATATCGCTTCTTCAGGCGCATTGAAACCGAAACATCACATCCTTAAATTGAGAGATCCTGCTGGCAGGGTCACGTATAGACTGATAAGATTAATCAGATCTCCAACTACTTATAATGGAACGTATTGGGGTAAATGTCGATTTCCCAAAAGAAGTATTTCAATGGTTAACAAAGAAGTTCAGTTAATTTTTTTTTTTATTGACTAACTTTTTCCAGTTCTTAATTCTTGGGAAATTGGTAGTTTCAATTGGTGATTTTCAGCAGTAATTATTAATATTATGTATCTAGACAAGACGATAGGGGGGCGAGGTTAGCTCAGTGGTAGAGCACACGACTAATGAACTAAACCTGGACCAGGCTCTAAACCCGAGCGCGCACTAAAGATTTTTTCTTCTAGTGCTGCCGTTCGAGGGTTGGATTTGGGGTCCCAGATCGTCCCTAGGCTCACCCAGCCTTTAATTAATTTAATTAAATTAACTAATTTAATTAATTAAATTAACTAACCCTTTAGTTAATTTAATTAATAATGGGAGAAAAGGCATCAGCCCTATCCTGGCTAGAAAAGGGTGGTAACCTATAGATAACCCGTCCTAAAATTCCTTGTTAATAATAAATGGACGTTAAAATTTAAATAAATAAATAATTAATAATGGGTACCTTGGGTGCTAATGACTCTAGCAGTCGAAGCAGCCAAGGGGAAAATCAGGCGGCCGGAGCGTAGTATTGACCACACTATCTCCCTAGTGTGCCGTATGGTCAAGAATCAGATACCTCTATAGTATCTGCCCCTCTGGGCCCTTGTGGCCTGTTACGGGACTGATTTTTTTTTTTGATCTAGACTAGACGTGAAAGAAAATACTGAAATTTACTTATTTATACAATTTTATTTTGTGTATATATTTTATTAATAAAAAATAAACTGGGTAAAATAGGAAAAGAATTGGTTTTCAAAAATTCAAGCAAGAAAAAGTCATAGCATAACTTGCTTCTGGCAATGGAGATTGGACTTTAATAATAAAAGTTATTTTATTCACAAAAGTACTTTAAACCCATTTGTTAAACAAGAACTGCCGTCCGTCCCGAGTTTTAAACGGAATAAGATTTTTTTTTAAATCCGTCGATCCCTTCAAAGTTAACTGTTATGTATTTTATCCACAATGACAAAAAAACAAAACTCAATTTTTGATTAGTCGAAAGCCTATTTGATTTATTGGTTTAAAGATTGAAACCGTTTTGTTTTGCATCCAAATCTATCCATTTTTAATAGATATTAAACTTTCTACCTTTACCAAGTTTAGGCCAGGGTGAGTTATACTAATTACTTGTTGGCAGTTGCTGTTACTAATTTTTGCCTTAAAAAAAATAACGAGGAAGAGTATAAAATACGAGATAAGTCGTCGATTTTCTCGTCCAGGAGATAGTATACTTTTCAAATATTGTTCGAAGTAATGTTAGATATTTATTATCTGGCAGTTATACGCTATGTTTTAATCGTTTTACGGTGATGGCAGTTTTACGCTATGATTTTCTCGTCCAGGAGATAGTATACTTTTCAAATATTGTTCGAAGTAATGTTAGATATTTATTATCTGGCAGTTATACGCTATGTATTCGTAGTAAGAACATTGATTTTATCAACTTACCGTAAGAATATTTTCTTTTATAGTAGTATTCTGTATAATTTGGTAGACTTTTTTATGGCCCTAATAAAATTTATATTATACGAAATCCGTATGGCCGTTATAATAAAACCAGTTGTAAATTATCTTTTAATTACTTGTCTGGAATAACGGGCAGATTATTTCTGCAGATTGGAAACTTCATTATTATTAGGAAGGTGCGTAAAATAACTTGATATAAGTATGCAACTTTATGTATTTTCAAGATAAGGAAATAAATAATTTATTTATTGCCAATTTGTCCTATTTTCATTTTCGTATCAGATGCATCCGAATTAGCGACATTTGCATTAAACATGAGGCCAATTAAAAAGCAAATAATTAGAGCTAAAATATGAAATCATTATTTTAAGTTTGAGATTTTTGGAACCCTAATAAATTTGTATTAGTGAAGGTTTAAATTGAACGTGAATACTTTATCTGTACTAGTTATTAAAGTATAAAACCGTAGTTTCTGGCCTACGAAAAGATGGCTCATAGTGGAGCTCATATTCAGTAAGTAAGTGGCCAGCCAAGAAATAGTTGGGATTCTGGTAAGAGAACACGTCAGATTTTCGGAAAAAGCTGACTTTTTGGGACATTTCGGCATGCTCTTTGGATGGGTTCTTCGGCTGATTTTTTTTTTTTTTTTTTTTTTTTTTTTTTTTTACAAAATTACAAAGAACCGTTAGTGGTCTAGCATTATGATAAAACAACACTCATTTGAAATTCACCCCTCGGGTTTTTTTAATCTATGAGATGGATTCATATTTTCTGGCACCTAACCTACTGTTAATGGTGGATTTGATTCTACTTGATTTTGTTATTAAAATTAGCTCCATGCCCTAAACGCGGTTTATCCAGCCTCTTCCATCTTTTTTTTTAAAAACCATTTCTGGCAATGCTGATAGTCACTATGTACACTATTGATTTTTATCTGAAGATAAAAATCTTTAGTGTCTGCTCGGGATCTGAACTCCGGTCCTCCAGCATATTATTCCTGTGCTTTGTCACTGAGCTAACCACGCTAATATGTAAAAATATTTTGGCTTTTAAGGTGTATGTTTTAGGAAGGCATGTTACTTTTGACGTTGCACTCAAAATGTTTGAAGAATATCTTCAAATCTTCATACGTCATGTATCATTTGCACCAAACATTACCCCTGTTTAAAAGTCGGTCCATTTGTAGTGAGGGAAAATTTTTCCCAACTGGCCTTAAATTTACCCGTCGGAATATATTCTGACCAACTGATAAGATCAACTGTAGTGACAATTGATAAAACTACTAGGAGTGGGGGTCCCTGAGCCACACAAATACATTCTAGCTGTGAGAGTTAATGTCTCATCTGCTTTGTATAGGATCCTCCGAAACCTGCTGGCGATGCATTCCTTATTGCATCGGGAAGGAGGTGAAGGAATGTCCGTGTTGACAAGGATGGCATGCAACCGCTTAGGCGGGCGTAGGCAGCATTGTTGCACACAGTGGTGGGCTATCCACAATGCTACGGTCACACAATGCTCCTAGCGTATTTACTACGATCATTTGGTTAAACAGATTCTGTTTACAATTGCTATTGCTATATATGTGTCTGTTGGTAGGGGATAGAGTTACTTTAGACAAACTATTGGTGCGTTTCAATGTTTAATATCTCCAATGTTTGCTGTCAATGTTCCTTTATCTTATTTATATTCGCAATAGAGAATCTTATTTATATTAAAATATAGCATCTCTTCGTTCCTAATTCCAACTACCCAATAAAAATTATTTTCCAGTGTTAATTTTATTTTTATCGCTCTTGTTCGATGCTTTTTTTTAGTGGTCGAAGAGTGCTAATCATTCTTTGGGAGATCATTGCGGCTTAAAGATCATCCTGCAAAATTAATAAAATGAAGGCTCTGCATTATAGCAATCCAATCTATTTGGGTTGCAATCTTTATTAACACCTTGGCTGCGGATGTCGCCGCATGTGCGTCATGGGAGATACCTGGCAAGCTGGTAGAAAAAGTTAAAATGTTTTGGGGAACGGCTACAAACCTCCAGGCTGGTTTATTCGTTCCTCCGTCATCTCAGGGAGTGTTTCGAGCGATCTGGAATCGTTCCAGGCTCAGACTTTTCTGTGAATTTTTGCAGTAGTTTCTTTACCACATGAGCGTCATGCTAAAAAACATGTTTCTGAAGCAAATTATCCAGAATTTCCAAGTTTTTTTTCCGCATCAACACAACCAATGAAATCATAAAATGAATAAAAATAAATTACCATTTTTTGGATGGCTTGGGGTTTACCACTCCCGCAGTGAAAGTGTGAATAGAATAGTTTTTGTTTCTTTTTGAGAAATTCAGTTCAAATTGTTGTTGAAATTAATTTATATTCCTTTTCGTCATATCTAAATAACTTTCGAGAATGTATATATATATACATATACACGATTTTTTGTACCGTCGAAGTGAGTGAATCATTACGAGTCAAAGGGGTTAATGATCCTTTGAGGTGAAGAAAAGCCGATTGGAAAATCTTAGAAATTCCGTGATCTCGAGGGGAGAATCAAACCACAGGTTGGTCTTTGTGGAAAACTCGGCCTCGTTTACATCTCTGATAGAAAAGAAAAAATGAAGTATATTTCAAATTAAATTTATCTGCTCAGAACAGCTACCTGCATTCTAATGTAGAACATTGGTGTCCATTGATTCCATTGAGTAAACAATTTATTTTGTGACTATTGCTTCCCCCTTCCCCCTCTGTCGCTCGCTTATAGCGCGGACCCTTAGTCTCAATCAGGTGTGCTAACAAGAACATATATTATATATTTTAACATGTTTCAGCTCTGTTAGAAACGTTTTTCGGAAGAATGATAATCTTAGGTCAATTGCCTCAAAGTGTTTTTGTCAGACCAGAAAAAAAATATTTAGGATGTAGGATAGAGGCCAGGAATTCCGGGTGAAATGTAGGAACGCGAGGACCTCTGTCCTGCAAACCGTCCCTTACAAATAAAACATTCCTAAAATTCCTTCGGATATGTCATTTTAGAATTAAAAAAAAAATATAATAAAATCTGTAAACGTTGAAATATAATCTTATTTCAAACGGAGGCTCGATAGCCAATGGCTGTAGAAAATAAAAGAGGCGAATATAACCAGCGAATTGGAATTTTTAGTTCACCACTAAAATAGATAATGAGCCGAATGTTAAACCGATCACCAACTTGAAATATCACTTTTCATGTTTGAATTATTTTCGTGAAATATAAATCAAGCATTTTTGAAATTAATTTCTTAGAAATAATTAGCGAGAGATTAACCTAAGCATCAATGATCTGTATATAGCCCGTCCTGATTGTTATTCCTTGAGCTCGGGATGAGGACAATAAAAACGGATGTGACTGCTGTGTTGTACCAATCGAGCATCGTTGGCTCTTGCAGTCTGATGATACAGATGTTTCTTGCATTGGTAATATTTATTATTATCATTATGTATTTTGTTTGGTTATATATTTAAAATGTTCTTGGGGATCTTGAAACGACACCCATAATGCCAGATTTTAAAACTTCATAAAATGAACTTGCATTGCAATTTTGCACTCTCCAGTTCTTTGACTAGCACACTCTGAGAGAACAAAGCTTTAGTGCTATTATCGACCGTGTACACACACACACACACACACACACACACACACATATATATATATATATATTTACATATATATATATATATTTATATATATATTTATATAGGGGGATAGTGTGGTTAGTGCTTTCCTTCGGCCGCCTGATTTTCCCCTTTGCAGATATCCATTAATAAATTAAATAATGGCTGCGAGAGCCTAGGGACGGTCTGGAACCCCAAATCTAACCCTCGAACGATGACACCGGACGATGAAATCTCCCGATCGAGTGCTTTCGATTTTTGAACTTTAATCCTCCTGCAGTATTAGTCGATTGTTCTTTCACTGAGCTAATATATTTATTTTCGCGCCGATATATTTTTTTATAAATAATTCTGACACAAATGGTTGATATGCTCCTAACTGTCGTTACAAAAAATTAACCTCTTTATTATAAAAAAAAAATGCAAAATGTGTTTATTAAGATTGGTGGATTACACCTGAACACATTATTATCGTACTTTTGAATTTCGTTGAAATAGTAATTTTAATTAAATGGGTTAGCATAAAAAATAAAATAGAGATAACCCTTTATATTTATCGTGGCGGTTGACTTTCTGATGAGCTCAGTTTTATGAATATTATCTTTCGAAAACACAAGAAATAATCCCCCTCCCCAATTAAAAGTAATAAGACATTTATTTTTCTTTAGTTGTGAAACTTTTGTCCTTTGTCCTTCCTTCTTCTATAATTTAAGATACTTGATGAAAACTTGGGTTCATTTTACTCTGCTCAGAGAGACCCAGCTGAATAGACAGTACTTGTTGGAAACTTAGTGAGGTCTGTGACACTAGTGAGCTTCTAATTTATTTCCCCTTCAGACCTTCCGAATTATTTCTCGCCCTGTTTCTCCACAAATTTCCCTGTAACATCTTCATTCTTCTTAAGGCCTTGTTTCCACGTCGACGCATTCTTGGCACTCCTTTGTTAGAACTTTATCAATTTCTCCGCTTCGAACAGAGAGAGACTTTCACTCCTCGTTTGTAATGAGAAAAAAAAAATGTTTTTTTTTTTTCTGTAGAGTGAAGATGTTTTCATTTTCCGTTTTTCTTTCTTTTCTCTTCGTGAACAAAGGTGTATAATATTGAGCTATGGTGAAAGCGTGTTTGTTTGCAGCTTATTGAACGGAATTGTGATCCTTTGCAGTGGATTTCTTGTCACGAAGTCCTGGAAAAAAAAACGAAAGTACTTAAACTTTTAAAGTAGGTAATAAGACTCTCTCTTGAGAAAATAGTACATATTTATAGATTACATGAGGCCGGGATTGCTAGATTCCTGTAGTGCTTATTCCACTAACTATGGAATATTGGTGCATTATCAGTGCTCCAATATTCTATAGTATTCTTTCGGTATCCTAATTTTGGTTTCGGTATCCTAATATTCTTTCGGTGTCCTAATTGTGATTGATTATTTTATACCACAGCGCCTTTTCACTTTGATTTTTCACTAATATGCAAAGAGATATTTACAAAAAAAATTATGAAGACTAAATTTCAGCATTTACTTACTTAACTTCCTGTTCACTTCCAGTAATTAATACAGTAGAACTTGGATAATTCGAACGTCTAGGGACCGATAAAAAAGTTCGAATGATCCAAAATTCGAATTACAAAAGTTTTTGAAAATAAAGGGGTAAAAAATCGAATTTCATATTTTCTCACATTTTATTTAAACAATAACAAATATTTCATAAATTGATGATTACGTACATATGTAATAAATAATTTATAAAAAAATAAAAGTCTATGGTTTTGAAAAAAAATCAGTTTCATGGGCAAGATTTTTTTCATTATTTTTCAGGTAAGTTGATAAAGTGTTAGGAGGAATTCTAGCAAGTCCTTGGCAATTTAAGATTTTTTCTTTATTCCATTTTCAACTTCTTTAATTGCAGCTATTTTCTCTGGCAACGTTAAAGTTTTATAACTGGTAGGCTTCGACATCTTAAATCAAGAAGTCACTGAACTGCGCAGTACACCAGAAATTCAAGGCACAAACAATACAACAGATCTAGACGCTGACTCACTTATAACTGAATAAGAAATGAAGATGAGAGGGATGGTGGAAGGGAATTCTAGGATAAAACGACAGGATGGTGTCTGTAACTACAACCCCTGGAAGGGAGGAAGCGCGACCCACCACTTTGCAGAACTCCTAGACTCCAAGAACTATACTATGGGTCATTCCATGTCAAATCAACACACTTTTTTTTACCTCTCATAGATGGAACCGCCGCGCTTCTTGTCCCGGAACCCCTGCATCCGTATCTTACTATCCTTCTTAACCGAAGGGACAATATTTAAAAAAAAAAAAATTAAGATCGAACATCTCCCATTGGAGGTATAGATTTTATTCGAATTAACCACGATTTTTTTTACATTGTTTATGCCCTAAAATCTAAGGGCCGAGAGAAATATTCGAATTAACCACGATTTCGAATTATCGAAGTTCGAATTATCCATGTTCCACTGTAATCACTTCTGGGGCACTAAATTATTCTCAATTTCGGGTGGTTCTAGGTGACTCTCGAGTATCTTTGGTTCAGTTCCGGCCTCTGCTATTAGGTTTTGCCCGAATCTGTTTTTTTTTCGGTAACAACATTCATTGAAATAAATCATTTTTATTCAATAATGAATAAAAATAAATTAAAAAGCTCAGGTTATTATTCAGTTGCTGAATAATGAGTGAAAATATTATTCATTATTTAGAATGAAATAACTGATTTATTCATTATTCTGAATGAGGTTTTTTTTTTTTTTTTTTTTTTTTTTTTTTTTTTTTTTTTTTTTTTTTTTTTTTTTTTTTTTTTTTTTTTGCGAAGACCACATCCAGTTACTTGTGAAATATCTGTAGTGATTATTAGAGTGATTCAGCGCATTTCTATTGGTTAATCCTATGGACAATTCTGTTGCTGGAAGTAAAGTAACCTTTAGCACTCGAGTCAGACTAGCTCGCAAAAATTAATAGAATTCTGCCCATAATGCGAAATAAATATAAAATATAAATATGTTAGAGAACCACCAGACAAAAAAATCGGCGAGGAGGCCCCTTAACTTCACAATTATTATTGACTTTTATAAAATTAACCTTTTTATTAATAAATATTGCTTGCTAAAATATATTCTACTTATTTTCATTTATGTTTTAATAGCCTAAAAGTATTATTTACAAATACATACAAGTTATCTAAGGGTTAGTCAGAAACCATATTATATAAATATAGTAGTCAAAAAAAGTTACTTTTAGTAGTAATTGCAGTGATTTTAAATACTTTTCATTACTGTATTAACTTGTGATTACTATATTTATATAATATGGTTTCTAACTTTAGATAACCTGGAAAGAAGAAAAAAGATAACCTGCCAAGACCTGTAAGCTAATCCGAGAGTACCAAAATCACGACAGATTAAAGTTCAAACTGGATGTGGTCTTCGCAAAAAGACTCTGAATGAGTTTTCGCAGCACTGTTTGCGTCACTGTGCCAACGTATTTAGCGAGGTTTGCTCCCAATAGGAAAGGAAGTTGCACCTTAGACCTGAAGGGGTTTTGAGATATCCACCTATGATGCTTTTGAGTTCTGTGATAAGAGTTACATCCTTCTAGCCTCCCATGGAAAGTGGAACTCTCCGGAAGTAAAAAGTGCCGAATGATCCTGTAAGAAGGCGGTTCCTCCCCATACCCTGCAGTTAAAGCCTGGCCTCGTCCTATTCTAATTTATTCAAAACCTCCTGAGCCCGACTCCCGCGGGCCTCTTTAAAAACCGGTTTCCCTCTCCTCCCCTCCCTAGCCGCCATGCCCTGTAAACACGACCCGTGTAGCTCCTCTGTAGGAACTTTGGTAGTTATCCCCGAGAGGGAGGAGGCACTTCCGAAGATACATAACCCCTGCACAAAGCTAAAACTAATCCGACCACGAGAGCAACCTCTCCAGCCAAGAATACTCTAATTCCTTTAATGAAAGTAAAACAGTGTTAACTGCTAGTTAACTTATCCCCACGCTCCTACGACTAACTTCCCACTGTGTTCTGGCCAGTTGTTTCCTCGCCTGAATTTACTGCCAACCTAATTAGATACAGCTAGGATAAGTTGAAAATTTCCTTCTCCCCTTGTTCATAATGACTTCACAAAATACCTTGATTTAGAGACAATTTAACAGCTTAGAAATTTTAAATGCAACTTCATTTATTTTACTTCTTTCTAATTTGTTGTTTCTATTTATTTATTATTTTAAGGTGGAATTACTTTTTAATCAGAGATTCATGATGTAAAATGTTGTATTCTTATTAAACGCGTATGTGCCCGGTAGAACTACGCAAAACGGCTTAATGCTGTTTTGATTTCTTTGTGTCCTGACTTGTTTTATTGTTTTTAAACTATTTTTCTGTCACAAGAGCAAACTGCTCCTCTCCTTTTTATTAGTCTCCCTCCGATCAATTTTACAATAACAAATTATTTTTGTTCATTTGTTTGCGTGATCCTTTTAATTGGGCGAAAATATTACAATTAAATTTCGGGTTGGTAGTGCAATAAGTTAAATCTAATGGTGTATTGGGTTCGCATGAAACTATTTTTTATATATGTCTGTAATTACTGACTTACATTTTTTTTTTTCAATTAAAACATATTTTTGAGGGGAAGATGTTTACAGTCTCAAAAATTGCCTTTATTGTTATTAGTTTCTACACAGCCTATAGGGTTGTAATAAAATAAATTATATATATAAAAGGAGAGTGGTATAAAGGTAAACACGTAATATTATTTATTCCTGCAAATTTGGCGATGGCCTCTTGTACCAGGCAAAATTTTTAATTATAATGTATTAAAAGTGTTCTTTTTATCATTTTGAAAATCTTGACGGTAATATGCTCTGCGCTTATTATGAATAAATCTGTTCCTGTGAAGCTTTTTGATCCATTTTTTACCTGAATATACATCTAAAGGTGTCGCATCTGTTTGCATGTGCTATTTATTTTATTTTTTCAATTTAATGTACGGCAATACGTAAATCTGCATTTATCTCATTTCAAGTTCGTACGAACCGATACTCCTGCTGTGTAGAGGAGTCCCTAAGCGAAAACGTGAGTTTACTACTCGAATGTCATTGTGAATCAGGCGTACATTTTGATAGGACAATCCCAGTTGGAAAAACGATGCTTAAGTTTTCCGATATATTTCAGTTTTACAGTGTTCTTTTTTTAAAAAGCTTTTAGTATTAAAAAGTGTTCATCGATATACTTGGACATAATTTATGAGGATCGGGTTATTTCACTCCACGTACAGTCGACACAATCCCTTTCTCTGCAAAATGGCCACTTTAACGCCAAAGAATCTGGCTTCTCTTACCAATTTCAGTGCATTAGGTATTAAAATTTGCTATTAAGTGCAGTGAGTTCATAAATTTAAATTTCCTGGAAAATTATCAATAAGTTATCATGGGGGGAGGATCTCCAATTTACCTCAACTACAACCATTGTATAGAAACACGCTAAGATTAAGCAGAGAATTGAAAATTTTCCTACACAAATACTTTGAAATGCCAGAGGGAGGCTGGCTTGACAAATCTTCTAAATTGACAGCTGTTACTAGGAAGGAGCTTCATTAAAAAGTTTCTCGAGACAGAAGGACTTAATGTGAGTAATTAGTGAAGAGATATTCAGGTTTATATAATTATCGTTCAGCTTTTTGTCCTTAAAGTCATCATTATGATTGTTAAAATAATGACGTTTTGTCTTTTAATGTTTATAATTGGTGTTACGTTAATAACGAAAACTAATAGCGATACAACCTTAGCCTAAGGGTTTCGTTCCATTGATGGAGAAATATTAAGAGTATATTTTCTGAACATGAAAATTCAGTTTACCATGGATGAGCATTAAAAAGAAATGCTGGCGAATTATATGTTAACGCTTACCCATATATCATTGCGCTCCGTAATAACTATTATATGATGAATATGAAACTACAGGTGGTTCGAATTTGTATGTATGTATACAAATATCTGTTCTCACTCTAGCAGCATAAGAAATGTTCTGATTTAGATGAAATTTGCCACCATTTTTCCTGATTTAACAAGTTCGTTCACCCGTAAAATCCGATTACCAAATAAAATGGTAAAAATCGTAGCACTTACGGTTTTGCGTTTATAGGCCTCGCGGTGCACTTTTTATAGGTCTTTTGACGTCAGGAAGGGAATGATAACCTCCAAGGCGATATCTTTAGCCGTATATTAATAACAAACAAAAAATTGTAAAACAAAAAACTGCTCTAAAAATCCTTCTCGTTGAATATATAGCCATCTTCGTGTGTACACATTGCTGAATAAATTTTGTAAACTTATTCTTCTCAGAATTTTACAGGACACCCAGTGTTAACTTTCAAGCCATTGACTAATAACACCTCTCCTTTTTCATAATCATTCCTGCTTTAAATTTTTCATTTTTTTGCATATAGCGAATGGATCTTGCAGGTTCCTTACTTCTTAAAGTTGATTGCAGTATTAACATATATTTTTTGTTGACTTCAAAAATCAAGAAATGCCTTCTCATGCACATATATGTTCGTCTGTGTGTGTGTTCTCAGTATTTTGACATCCTCTTCAAAAGCGGGAACATAAATTTCACAAAGGAATTGCACAACGAGTTCATGGTCGAATAGCCCTTCAGAACTCCTCACTACGAAAATTACTTCTCATGCTCGTGTATAGTTCTTCGTACGAGCTGTCCACGGCTCGCAGTAAACCCAGAAGGTGCCGACAAGCTATAAACTATAGACGAGCTCTGGAAACTACAGTGTTATCAGGCTCCTGACATGCCTCTAGTTTGCATATATTAAAAATAATTGTTTAAGGACATTGAACGTTGGTTATTTTACTGCTTTCATAGAACCGAATTTCATTATTCAGAGATAGCTAGTACTACAAGTAATAAATTATTTTACCCAGAGAAAAAGACATTCGTTGTAAAACGTATATGGCTTATGTAAATCTCCTGTTGTACCAATTACAGTGATAACCAATATTATCTCATAAACTGTTCCAGTTGGGATTAACCTTTATAGAATTTTAAGTTATTTTTTTCTAATCATGAAATTAAGAACATCTGTATTTCGAAAAATAATATAAACATGAACAAAAAAAAACTGGCAATCTTAGGAACTGCATTATCATTCCGTGTTTTTCTTATATTATATGCGTTGAATAGAAACTTAATTTTGCTTACATTTTTTGTAGGAAATTCATGAAGCGTTGGATAGTTTCTTTCCATTTTCTGGACGAGTTCGTTACCGTTTTTTTTTTTTTTTTTTTTTTTTTTTTTTTTTTTTTTTTTTTTTTTTTTTACATATTTTCCAAAATATATTAAAGTCGGTTACTGTCGTTGTTTGTTAATGCAATAATATTTGTATTTGATTCAATGTATTTTACATACCTATCCTAAATGTATATATATATATATTTGTTTGCATTAAAGGAAACTTGTGGATACATTTGCAAGGATTGCTGTTTTTGAGTGACCAAAAAAATATCTTTTCTTCAAATAATAAAAGATTTCTCGTTGATAAAGGATCAATATAGGATCGTTGATATAGGATTTATTCAATCCTCCACGCTCAAATACTGGTTATAGGGGCTGTTAAGTGCGAGATGTTTTTCCGGAGGTGGAAATAATTATTTACTTTCTAAAAGGAATCTATTTTGCTTATTTTAATAACACAGGTTTATAATGACAGAGGTGTTTTATATTTAGGGTGCCACACTCTAGTCAAGGTAGGTAGTATTTTTATTTTTTTTTTAAAGAAAAGCCACATCGCCGGAGGGAATTGTAGTTGCAATCCGATGTACAGCGTGGTCAAGTCAATTTGATATACTCCATCCTTTTTAAGGAATCCCTTAAGCTTTTTACACCTATAATGGCCGACAGAAGCATATTAATAATTTTTACCCGACACTTAGTCGATTTAGCAGGTTAAGGAACCTTTCGTTGACGAGAATGCTGAGTTGACTGAGAATGCGATAGAACAAGAGTTGCGCTCGCTTTCGTGTTAACCGATATTTATATTTAATTGTGTCTAAATATTGAAACGTTCAATTTCAACAGTTTTGGGGTTCATTTATGGTTCCTAGTAGTTATGATAGATTTAGATTAGAAGAAACGCCTCAAAATTTCTGTCATGAATGGAGCCTCAATAGCTACACTTCTTTTGAATCATGGACTCCTTACAAATTAGGGCTAAACCAACGAAATAGTATACGCGACAGAAGTTACAATTGTAGAATCTAATGCGGACTTAAAACTTCCTTTCCCGTTCTCTTCTTAAGTCAAGAACACGAATTCCCAAACGGGGAAAGCAATGTAGATAACTGCGAGTAGTCATTTGGCTTCATTACGGTCCGACCTATTGGTTTAACTAACAAGAGGGAAGGAGACAGCGAAACGACTGAAGTATTCCATGTTTCTTGTCTTGGAAAGTACTCCAACAGGCACCGTAGGGAAGTTACAAGGCACTCAGACAACCCGAAGCTGTGTAAGTCAGATAAACTTGTCCTCAAAGAGTTTTACGACCCATCTAGTAGGTCCACCATATGGTTCTCTCTCGAGATAATTCAGCCCAGAGCTATTTTCAATTAGATATCAATATATTTTTTGCATTCTCTATACGGCATTAAAGTACTATGCTTCCATATAAGTTTGTTTATTTATTTATTTTTGTTTCAGAGTGCTGTTTGCTTCTTTTTTTTTAGTTTCCCTATCGATTGTAATACCATATGGATAAAACTTCTAGCCTGAGTAGCTAAACCTTTTTTACCCTTAGGTACTGAATTAAGTAAATCATTAGTGAACCTTGGAACAAGGGAATAATAGGAAATACTTTCGGGGGGGGGGGGGGGGGGGGTATGAAATATTAACGACCACGAACTTGGAATAGTTAGCCAACTACAGTGATATTACACCCTAAATAAATTATTTTTTCTGAATTAGGTGATCATATTTAATTTATTTTAGAGATTTTTATGACACATTTTTATTAATTACATCAAAATTTCGGGAGGGGGGCTGCAGCATTTCAAGATTTAATTGTTGAAATTTTACAGTATAATAGTAGACTTTAATGGCGATAAAAATATTATACAAAATAAATCAAGAAATAAAAAGAAAGAGTTAAATGCTGTAATTTTTTTTTCATTTTTACATGTTTTTTTTCTCTTTGAATTACAAATTAAACTCGTCTTCCGAAAGTAAATAAAAAAAACTAGTCTACAAAACGATTCCCAACCGTCATCAGTAATTCAGAAAAACCGCAACCGTGCAGCTTGTCACTCTCACTAAGCTGTCTTATTGATAAATGACAAGTAGTTGTTAACACTTAGTGGACAAGCTCAGTATGGTCCGTCTGTAGCACTAAACACTTGTCCTCTTTACACGAGGTGACAAGGAAAACCTTCGTAGTTGAATGGTTAACAATATTTGGAAGCGAAGAAATGTTATATCTCTAAAAGTTTCAATTAATCTCGTACAGAGAAAATATCTTAACTAATGAAAGGACTACTGAGACTGTACAATATATTCGGAAGCACATCTTGTGCAATAAACATATTAATAGAACTGGTGTTGACGTAACTTGGTGGTTGTAAGTTGAAGCTGATGATTCTCAACATCAAGGATACTATGAGAGGTCGCGATTCGAATATAAGTGAAGGTGTGTCATTGTGATTATTCCACCTGGAAAAAACAGGATATTAAAATCAGTACTGTATTCCCTTTGGGCTCAGTATAATCCATCTTATAAGCTTCAGAGCAAAGTTCTTCTTCTAGCTTAGATAGCTTAGATCTGATTTTATTTGAGATCGAATACAATAGATACTAATACGATATGTTAGTTTGGTTTAGTCGATTGAATAATAAATTGTTAAAATTTAGGAGGGTTTTTGTTAGTTTACGACGAAACTTGTACGGTATACTAAATTGTGAGATTTTTCAGTATGCCGGACACAAGTTCAGTTTTATGAACATTTCTTTGAACACTTAAAACTTATTCTTTATGCTCTCAGTTTTGCATTAAGTTCACAGGTACACATTTTATATGCATTAGGACGTAAAGAATCAAATTATCCCTTTACAAAGATGGTATCTTTAACCGTTTTCGCGAAAGAAGTGGGGAACTAAAATTTTGTCTTACCATACCTTAAAAAAGTTTAAAATGTTTTTACAGATTTGACATTTATCCGAACGTAAATCGAGGACGTTTCTTGCTTTTCCTGTACTTTGTTAAATATTTTGAAAGGAATTTAGATTTTGCGTATGCGGAAGGTGCCCAATGCCTCAATTTTAACCAAAAAGATTCAGGCGAAATTTTAATTAGTGCTCGTTTCATGATATTTCATTTTTTTTTTTTTTTTTTTTTTTTTTTACGGATTGTCAGCTTTTGAACTATTAGCGCCTTAAATATCTATACAAGTATGTAATGCCAATGGGACGTGGCTTTCACTGCTGGTCACTCATCCAAGTACTAGTGATGTCAGACGTTGCTTAATTTCGGTTAACTGCTAGAACAATTGTATTTAACCGGCCGTTTTCGTTTAGTGTTACTTTAATAAACTCTTTAATATCTTCTATTCGAAGTTTTCTAAATTAATCCCAGGCTTAACTCGGATCTTGCGATTCGGGCTATTTTTTAAATAATAGCAAGACCATGAGTTTATAAAGTCAATCTTGAACAATTAATGAATTAGTTCATTTTTCAGTTAGTGTACAAGATAATGTTTCCTAGACTCTTAAGGCAAGGTGTGATACTATTCTCTATATTATTCTGCTATCGTTCTAATAAGTAGAACCGAAATAGTTAATTTATTAGTATACATTTTCTTCATAGAACTAATCACCCAGAAAGCGAATTCCAATATACCGTGGCCCATTCCAATCCACGAAGCGCATTGTAAAAGAAAACCCAAGCACCCCAGACCTACCCTCGCACCCTCCCTCCCTCCTCGGTGTCGTGTGTCATGTCCGACCCTTCTATTGATGCAATAATAAGCATTATCCCTTACAAGGGAAACATCTTCGCTCTTATGCATTACTCCGATGTACACCCTTTGTCCGTGCCCAGGGCTGCGATGTACTCAATCAAGGGCCTAGGGGGTATATACCATAGCTACTATGAGGTTACATTGGATACATGTTGCTTATTCGGACGCTTCCTAGAAGGGCAGATTTGGAGGAGCAGGAAATGTACTACTATCGCACAATGTCTGAATGTACGCCATTGAATTATCCAAATAGGAATTTCTCAGGTGCAGGAAGGACCGTTCTGACACTTATAAGGAAATTCCGTTTATCTTTCTTAAGTGATGCATAATTTCTTCTCGATTAGGGCCTATTTAAATTCAAGCTCAAAATCATTTTACCTCTATTTTAATTTTTGTTCCACTTTTTCTATGCTACCTTATTAAAATTCTCATGCTGTTTTTAGCTGCAGAAACATGATAATGAGCCAGTTGAAACATTCAATCAAGGTTCTTGAATCAATTTGTACCTAGACGACAGCCAACTAAACTTGCATTCTTTAAGATAAAATTGCCTTAAGGTTACTTCAGCATTTCATTAAAACACAATCTCGAAGACCTGTAGAATGTCTTATCAATCAAAAGTAAAATTACAAATTAGATAAGTCCATATAAGTTATTATATCTTTAAAAATATTTACATGTTATACATGAATCAAGAAAAAGTTTAAGTAAGAAGTAGTCAGTTATAAGGTCATTACAGAAAACCAAATAAATTTGCCTTGATTAAGATAATCTCAAAACATGATAAATGCATTAATATTAGAAAATTTAAATTATTTTTCTTTTAATCTTGTCTACGACCGAAACATAAATAGAAGCCGATGTGTATAATTTTGGTCTATTTACTTTGACTTTCCACACAGTTTACTACATTTATTATAGTTTTAGATTGACCCTTAGATTTCTGATGGTCGAAATGTTTTCGTAAGCAATAAGTAAAACTCTGTTTGTCGATGATGTTCGATTTTACCTAGGCTCAGAAGAATTCTACATTGTGAACTAATGAGACTTCCGTTGCAAATACCATCATTTGGATGACTTATATTGTCATTTAAAGTAATTGAATGTTTTTGCACCCCCCTCCCCCCTCCCAAAAAAGAAGAAAAAATACAGGAAAGAAAAGAAAATATGAAATAAGAAGAAACGATAAAAGAGGAATTTATGGCCTTTGGCCTGAAAGGGGCTGTTTTTCCTTCCCCTCTCCTGGAATATAACCAGTTTCAAAACATCAGAAGGATCATCCCTTACACTGATCTTTTTTGTTTTATTCTAGTGAATAATCCCAAATAAAAATATCTATTTCATCATTCTGCCAAATATACAGATCTCTAAATGGAAAAACAGTTAATAGTTGCTTACTCTCCACATGTTTAAATTAATAAACGCCCCTTATATGGTTCGTAAATGTCTTATAAAGCAAGTAATTTCCGAATATTTTTTTTTTTAATTTTCAACCCAGTATTTCAAGGTCGTTTATTTTGGAGATTCCAGTCTTGTAGCTTATTGTAAAATCCCCATCGTATTGACGACATCTTTTTCTAAGTATTACCAGATAACTATTCCAGCATGGGTGCGTTTACAAAAACAGGCAACCGGAACTATATATTGATGACTGATATTTTCGAATTCTATTGGTTTCCAACCGTCGATATTTCTTGTCGGCATTTCAGGATCAGGTCATGGACCGGCCTTAATGACAAATAAGAGGGAGCTTCAGAAAATTATATTGTAAATTATTTATGACAGGTAAATTACAATGACTCATATAAACATGGAGGAAACGTTTTAATATTTTAAAATTATTATTCTACTTATTCTGTTAACTCTTGAATTATAGCTATGAGGAAAGCTTTTAAAAAATCAAGACGAAACCTCATTAAAAATATCACCTAATACAAAAAATATAACCTAAAAAAAATCTAGTTTTATTCATAATCGAAGCTTGACACTTGTTAACGGTGAGATCAACGTTTTTTCATAAAAAAATATTACTTATTTTTGTTTATTTAACGATCCACTGTTGTAAAAATGTTGTCATAATAAGAATTAAAGCTTAAAAAAAATCACACATTTTAAATGAAGATGTAGTTAGTAAAATAACAGAACAAAAGCTGAATGGATAATTAGAATGAGGAGACAAGAGATATGAAAACTAAATCCAAAGAGGATAGAAAAAACTGCTGAATATTCCTTGATGGAATTTTCGGAGGAAGCCATTGTTGACTACCGAAAGAGGAATGTTTTCGTCATAGTCTTTTTACGGCTGTACCCTTCATACGTATGTAAAAAAAAACAGGATAGAATTACAGGGTCCGTTCTACATTCTCTACAGTGTATGTACATTTGTTTTGTATTAGTTAAATTTATGTTACTGCTTCTGCTGGCTTTTGAATACATTTACGTTATTTTTTCACTGCTTTTCATCCTTTTTTTTTTGGTCAGGATAATACGTTTTAAAAAAATTGCATTGAAAAAGAATACTCATCATAAACCAGTTGAATTCATACGCTACGGGAAAACGAAATGCAAAGGTCACAATTTAAAGTAATAAATTATATATGTACATCGGATCAGATTTGGCGGAAAACAACTAAACAAAGTAATTTTGTGTTTTAGCCTTTTGATGCTTTTTGTAGAGCTGCATTGTGCCACAAGATGGCGGATTATTTAGGCTGGACCAGTCTCTGGACTTGACGATACCTTTTATGTGGTTTACCTTGGGACGGCATTATTTTAGCCGTCCGGAGTAGCCCCTCCATGGCCATTTTATGTTTTGAATAAAGTACTGGTTGGTTTACCCTAATACTACCTACGAACTTACTGTCACTAACTTTGCATTTTGTTGTAATTTATTTTAAAATTTTATCGTCCATCTATAAATAACAGAGATTTATAAAACCAGTGAAGGGCTATAAATGATCAATTTATACTCTAAACAAAAAATTATTAATATGCCTTGAATTTTCTGGTATGAGTATTTAAATCGTATTTTTGTGGGGGTTACACTATTATTGAAAATTCAATACACAACAAAATGTTATTTGCCATGTTGTACCGACTGATACAATAAAGCAATATTTCGGTATTTTTCGTTTAATACTCGCATCTCTAATTTAATCTAAAAATGAAAATATTGTTTTAGTTATTATTTTATTTATTAACTAAAAATATTCACTTTTGTAATTTTGAGTTGAGGAATCTTACATCTGTAGTATATATTTTTGTTGTCAAGAATTATCAAAATTTAATTAAATCTGTGTTTTATATGTTGAATCACTTCATTGACGGTCTCACAAAGGTATAAATAAATAGATTTT
This sequence comes from Gonocerus acuteangulatus, assembly GCA_946811695.1. Taxonomy (NCBI): domain Eukaryota; kingdom Metazoa; phylum Arthropoda; class Insecta; order Hemiptera; family Coreidae; genus Gonocerus; species Gonocerus acuteangulatus. Next base: position 60,401,445 of record OX328128.1, read on the forward strand.
GTCATATACAAAAAAAACAAAACAAAAAAAAATACCCACTATCTCACTTCAGTGGATTCATTACATGCCTATTTCTACGTAGTCCTTTCTTATGGAATAGGCGGTTTTATCTTAAAATGGTAGGTTTATCATTGTTTCAATTCATCATTTAACTTGAATAATGCAAAATAATCTAACGCATACCAATATAACTGTATTTGTAAAGCACAATTTATCATAGTTCATATATTTTCAACGTTATTCAAAATTAGAGATGCAGATATTAAACGAAAAATACCTCAATGTTTCCTCCTTCAATTTCATTAGAGAATCCAAGCCAAGTATTTCAGACGTTGCCTCATGGACACTATAAGAGTGAAAAGGCGTTTCTCATCTACAACTAAAGATCAGGACACGCTGTCGAAGGAGCTTTTCTCTAATCGGCAAAGTTTCGTCAAGGAAATTCGAGTAGATTCGAAAAGAGAAGGAGTAGAATGTAAATCTTCCTGAAATAAGAAACTCTCAGGAATACCCCCTCGCCTTCCTACCCCCTCCCTTTTTCTACAAGGGCCTGTTAGACCGAATACATTAGTCAAATTGTAACAAGAAAACAGGGCTTTCTGCCAAAATTGCCTCACTTTCTGTCCTGCTTTTATGTTCTTTATTACAGTCTCAGATAATGAACCCCTGAGAAAATTGTTTCAAGGGGGGGGGGGGATAAAATAAATCAAACTCACGTCAACGAAGAAGTTCAATTTCGGTCACTTTTACGTTATGAACTACGGCAGACTTTTAAAAGACGGTCCAATATATATTTCACTTTCTTCTTCTTTATCATTTTCAACTACCTACCTTATTTTATATTTTGTCTCGTACATGTTTTGTTCTTTGTCATCGCACCTCTTCAAGGGCTATGTAATACGCGTGGTCCGTTTACCACATAATATGGCTGGCGAGTGTACCGTACCACACATGAAGGGAAAGATCCGCTATGTCAATATAAGAAACATTTCGGGCGCCAAATATAACATAAGGTAATTAAAAACGAAAGGTGTACTGCATTATCCATCCCTTCGAGAAGAGACAAGAAAAACATGGCATATAAATATAATAAGGATAGAATAGAATAGAATAAAATTTATTTGTTAAATATTTACAATCTTGTACAAATTATACATATATAAATATACATAACTTTTTCTCCCACATGAGTCCAGTTTATCATAACTCTACAATGAACTGTAATAAAAACAACAACTAAATTATGATACTTCATTACGTTTCAAATGATTTATCTTTACGTTTTCAATAAAACCAAAAGAAAAAAAAAAAAAAAAAAACCTTGATGAATAGTAGAAGAAGAAAAAGAAAAAAAAATTAAAAAAAAAAACAAAAAAAAAACAAACAATTAATTGAACTGGCCATAAATATCTTTAGTCATAGAACTTGATTGGTAAGTGGATCGTCATTGTTTAAGGAATCCAGTGAATTGCATGCTGAAATTATGAAACAGTAGATCTTGTAAGGAAAGTGAGGTTCTTGGAATATCATTCCGTCAAAAGTTTTCATTTATGGAATATTATTTGGAATCCTGAGAGACGGATATATTTCGGATAAAGTTTTTTTAATATGCTCCAAGAAACACTATAAAGGGATGATATAAGCTCATGGCGGACTTAGCACACATTGGTATTATCATCTGAGATGCTATGAATTTTTATTGATCTGATTTTTTTTTGATTTTTTTATTTTTTTTACGGCGCTTCGACAGCTAGGCCATTAGCGCGGACATCCAGGGTGCAGCGAGGAATTTTCCCAACGAGCCATGGGATGAGAAAATATCTGCCGCCGCACAGTGTAACGTCCAATGGACAAAAACCTAAATTTTTGTTTTCTCATATTTAATTTTTAATCCTCTAGCTAAGTTTAGAAACTATTCAAGGAATTAAAATCGTATAAAACTAATAAATATTAGTATTATTTTGATCAACATACACATTAGCAGTATTAAAAACTAGGCAAAGTCTTTAAAACCTACTTTATACCAAGTTGGTATACCAACAATCAGTTTGAGCCTCTCTCGTTGAAGATAGGACAGTGTTTTTATTACGTCAAATTACGTCAAAACTATTCCTTTTTCATCTGATATAATTGATTTTAGGTAATTACTCCCTTATTATTTATCCTGAAGTATTCTTCATTGATCATTAAAATGTTTTTTAAGTCCAAAACTTTGATAGACCATAGCAAAAAAAGTTCATCTGAACACATCTCAAGTTTTTTAGAGGTTAAAGTTTACCTCAAGTATAATGTACTGAGGGCAATTTAGTTTGCCGAAATTTGCCGATTCCAAAGATTTTTATTTTTAAATCCATCATTATTTTTTCTTCCAAATTTGAAAACAAACGTGGATAAATCCAAGAAGACGGTATTAATCCTTGGGCAAATGATTCAATTTGATCTGCAGGATGATCCTAAAGAAATATTAAGCAGTACTAAAAAAACTGCCTGTTTATTCCTATATTATATGTAAAAAATGTGGGTACGTGTTCACCGCAGAGAAAAAAACTCGTATATATATACTGGTTGAAACAATATATCAACTTAGAAGAACTTGTTATTAATTTCTATCATAGAAAATGGTAAAATATTATTATTCTATGGCAATATTACTATATGTATAATTTACTACTATACTATTACTACATACAGTTATAATATATTTTAAAATATTGTTATTAATAATATTATTTCTATTAATATTACAGGGGGTCTCCCGTGGTCTAATGGCTAGCGCCTTGGATTCATAAGCGCGAGATGGTGGGTTCGATTTCCAACCTCCGGCAGGAATTTTATCATCCCACGGCACGCTGGTAAAATTCCTCGCTGCACCCTGGATGTCGGCGCTAATGACCTAGATGTAGATGCGCCGTAAAAAAAAAAAAAAAAAAAAAAAAAAAAAAAAAAAAAAAAAAAAAAAAAAAAAAAATTAATATGACAATTAATATTATTATAGCCGTATAGTATGCATTATTATACTACTGTTACATTGTTTTGAGTTGATTTCAGTTAATAAAAATGCTTATTTGAAAATAACTAGTGGTTAATGATTTTTGTCCATAATCTCCACTACTTCGTTACACTGTGCTCCGGTGGGGCTCGAACCCATCATCTCCCGCTTTTGAATCCAAGGCGCTAGCCATTAGATCACGGGAGACCCCCTAAAAGCAATAAATATATCTATCTAGTTTAATTAAGTCTTAAAGAGAAGGAATATTTCAAAATAAATATGTACATAAAAGTTCATAAGCAATATTAAACTCTTCGCTTTATTTCCATTGCCGATTCTGAATGAGTGAGGGATTATGATTAGAAAACTTTCTGAAATGAACATCTCTGCTAGAGAATATTTAACTTAAAACTTTCAAGGGTTTTATATTTCCAATACTTTTCGAAACTTCAAAATTTCCCCCCTGATTGAAAATGGCTGCATGAAAAAGTACTAGTCTGCTAAATGATATCAGATGTCTCAGGTGTGTATTGCATTGTAGCAAAAAATCCGGCCGTTAAGGGTCCATAAATAAGTTTGTTCCGGAGTTACTTTCTCTCCAAGTAGACCGATTTTACTATAGCATTAAAACTAAGTGTTCTTCAGCGAGTTTCGACCATTAGGGACACAATAATAATTTGGGACCACAGTAAACCCCAGTAACGAAAAGACCGACCAAGTTTCTAGAGGATTTCTTTAAAACTATTACGGGACTGATTATAAAATCAGTAATAAAATAATACTAATTATCTTCCTAATGTAGTACATTAAGTTAACCTTGGAACAGAAAGGGCCGATGTCTAAACGTCTGACATTTGAGTGAACTACATGAGTGACATCAGGGAGGGATAAACAAAATTGTTAAAAGGGCCAACGTTAAAGAAAAATATAATATGCTTTTCCTCATTAACTAACAATGGGACTGGCGCTTTTAACAATTAATTTGTATCCCACCCTGATGTTACTCGTTCAGTTCACTCAAATTCCAGAGGATTGGCATTGGGCCTTTTTGTTCCAATGTACAGATATATACATACATACTCACACACGTAAATATATATATTTATATACGGTCAACTCAGGGGGCGAGGTTAGCTCCGTGGAGGAGCACTGGCCTCATATGCTGGAGGACCTGAGTTCAAGTCCAGAGCAAGCGCTAAAGATTTTTTTCTTCTAGTGCCTTCGTACATGGGTTGAATTCGGCCTCTCTGACCGTACCTAGGCCAGCCCAGCCTTTTATTAATTTATTAATGGGTACCTTGGTGCTAATGACTCTAGCAGTCGAAGCAGCAAAGGGGAAAATCAGGCGGCCGGAGCATAGTACTGACCACACCGTCTCCCTAATGTGCCGTATGGTCATGAATCAGATACCTCTATAGTATCTGCCCCTCTGGGCCCTCGTGGCCTGTTACGGGACTGAAAAAAAGTACAGTCAACTCTCTATGTGTCGTACGAAATACTTGGGCCCAAGATGTTATGCATTAAGTTCACCTCCTCACATCAAGTCCAAAATGTTGGCATATTATGTAAATAAGGCAAACAAGAATAGTGGTCAAGAGATCGGAATTCTAGGACTTCTACTTATACGAGTCGAACTCTTCAAACTCATCACCTCTATAACTCAAAAACCGATAGACAACTTCACCTGTAGTGATTGGGACATTTGCCACAACGGTTGTATCTGCAAAGATAGACATCGTCGAATTTGTAGACGTTGACTGTGATGTTTGAGGAATAATTGGCTATAAAAAATCTCCTACAATTAGAGAGCCACAAATGGGTCTTTGGTCTTTCTTGGAAACCTGCGATAATCAACTGTTTACACATCTAGGTAATATTTAAAATGTGGTTTCGAAAAACTTACGTTTACTAACACCCTTTTAACTGGATATAAGCAAACTTGTATACATTTCCTTTACTGAAAAATTAGTCTTCCATATTTTAGCAAAATCATTCTATAATAGGTTGACCCGAAACACTCATTAATGTTCGAAATATTAATATCTCATTAGCGGTTGTAATTACCGTTTTCTTCCTACAAAATATGCTTCTAATGAGAATTATGTATTCTGCATAAAAAGGAGGGACCGAAGTATTAGATTTGGTGATTAATCTTCATCCTTATTCCAGGTTAAAATATAAATACGTTCTCAGCAGCTGTCCATACATTACTTTCTTATTATATATATATATATATATATATATATATATATATATATATATATATATATATATATATATATATATATTACTTTATCATAAGTAAATCAAAATCATTTTTAATCCACCCAGACATTTGACCTAACTCATTAAAAATACTACAATCATACTGTAACGCATAAAATGATTCGAACAAAAACTATTTTTTATTTATTAATTAGAAGGAAATGTTGGAACATGTAACATGAAAAGGGGGTTTCCAAACGATTGTGGGCAAGAACGGAAAGGGTTCTTAATGCCAGAGAGTAGGAAGGCAACATTTTTTGTTACACTGTTAATTCAACGGAGTCCTGGCGCGACCATATGATTGGACAGAATCGACGGGAAACCATTAATCAAGAGTGAGATGGCCGTGTGTTTGTTAGTGAGCGCGCGCGCGCGCGCGCGAGAGAGAGAGAGAGAGAGAGAGAGAGAGAGAGAGAGAGAGAGAGAGAGAGAGAGATTGGCAAAGAGGCAAGGCCCATTAACCCATGTTCGGATTACCAAGGTCACGAATGACGGAGATAGAGAGAGGTTGAATTCAGGGGGTTGACGAGGAGGGGGGTTGCCCCAACTCCGAAAGCAATCCCAACAATTTCTATCTCGTAGTCAATCAACCCATTTTCGGGTCCCATAAATACTTCGGAACTCGGGCCCTGTTTATTTCAACAGCTGCATAACCCCCCTCCCCAGCGTATTTCAGCAATCTGCAGCCACACATAGCACACTACAAATCACACTTACAAGCACAATTTGAGGACCTTCAAATAGAGAATAGATTTCAAATATCATAAGAATTGTACCTCGGCATTCCTTCTATCTATATAAGATAAACAAATAAATAGCATAATGGCATTGCATATTAAATTAATAAATAACATTAGATTTAATAACGAACATTAGATACGAGAGAATGGCTGTAAAAAAATCCAAACCCGGACGGCTTCATCGAGATAAAAGAGACAAGAATAATTTGAATCGGAATGTGTCTTCCACCTTGTAAAAGGTTGAGGAAAATAAAAGCAGAAAACGGCTCAGGTAAAAACAGAAAACATAAGCACTTAAAAACAACGTATATACATAAATTACGGACCTAAACAGTTAATCCTCAAAGGATTCTTTTACTTTGATGTTTTTATCGGTTTATAATAATGAGACGTTTTAACTTATTAATTTTTTATTTCTCTACCTTTTGGGACACTGAGAGACATCAAAAGCCATATTGATAATAGCTCTAGTGAAAGGTTATAAGCGTACCCGACTTCTACCGAGGAGTTTCTTAGTTTCTGCTTTACCATGTTAGGTTCAAATTGCCACCTTCTTCTTACAGTGTTTTATTGAACACTGTGTGTAAATGAGGCGTGTATTAAAAATATCGTGAGTCAGATAATTATCACAAATACAATTTCCATCGTGATATCAGTTTTACTTTTATTGCAGTTACAACTTCTTTTTGCATTAAAACGAAAATGGAAATATAATTACGAAGCAGAAAACATGAAATAATGATCTATAGAGTCGATGTATATAATTAAAGGACAGAAACTGGTTCCTATCGGGGATAATTTCTTAGGGGATTTTTTAATAGCGACACATGAAAGTGGAGACACGTAACGAAATATGTACCGTAATGTTCGCTTCTCTGACAGCCATTAACAGGTTTTCAACACGACATTGCTAAACTTTCTGAATAAAAATCAGTTAATAAATAAAAAAGTAGATTTCTACATGACGGTTTCGACAGTTAAATTGATATAATATCTGCTGTTCAGCATTAATGTTATAGAAAAAAAATTAAGTAATTGAAAAACAGATGGCGTTGAAATCTAGCAGGAGGAAAGAGTTAATTAAATCAAGTGTATACATGCAAAACAATAAATAATACTGTTTTATGCATAGGTCTCCGATACATCTCCTTTTACCTCAAGGTATTTGCCACCATCAGAACTGGTTTTTAAACCACAAATTTTCTTTTGCATTAAAGTCGGCTTCTTCAGAAAGTGCATGTGCCATCTAAAAAACTCAGCTGTAATGCAGGATAAAATTTTGTAGATTAACATGCACCACCTTAAGACCTCTCTCTCTCTCTATCACAGCAATGGTGATCTGTCCTAAAGTAATTTATATAAAATCTAGCAAAAAAAAAAAAAAATTATAAGCGAAGGATCAGTAACATAATTAAAAAATAAAGGTCATGGAGAATGAATAATAACAGGAAAATGAAGAATAAAAACGAAAAAAAAATAAAGAAATATGTAAAGAATTAATAAGAATAAAATAAATATATACAGGATTAAATGTATAATTTTAATCGTAATAATAAATAGTAAAGATAATGATATTTCTGGAGTTGAAATCCGAGGTATATTATCCTGAAATAAGAAACTGATAACAATTCACCTAGGCTTCAAGTTGTCTCTTTTAAGGCAGTCTGTCAGTAAGTGTTTTACAGATAAAGGTACGTTGCATGCCTCACATAGCGGTTTGCTTTGTGAGGCATGGAATTAAATAATTTGGTTTACAAAACGCTCCGCTGGTGACATTCGCTAAGAAATAAGAGGAGACGAAACCACACATCGATGTAGTTTAAACGTGAATATGAGAGATAATTCATTTGAAGCGCGCAAAACTACAAACAAACAAGCGTGCAGAAGCTAATTATCAAAAATCTAATACCTAGAAAAATTACTGGTGGTGAGGGCTAAAAACGATTACAGCATAGAATTCGAAACATGCTCACTCGACTCAAACTAACTCTGAAACAAATACATAGAGTACCTACCTAATGCCAAAAACGTCTAATTGTAGACCTAGCACTATAACATGTTCAAATATGGCCAGCATATGGGAATACCACATACCGTTGATATTGTAAAAGGTTGGCATCCTATGCCACAGCCCGGTGTTAATAGACAAGCATTTGGTAGGTCGACACCTGCTTGCAATAGCATCAAGGTAAATTGGAAGAACCTTGAATAAATTCCAGTTGGCAAACAAAGTAGACAGAAGAAGACTCTGTGCTCTTCTTGATGTTTATGGGGACAATAACAGGGTAACAATGAAAAATATCCCCCCGCCGAAGATAACGACCACTTCGTCCTGCTTAGGCGAATCTAAAAAGTAAGGCTACTTTCACCCATTCAGGACCTGTGTCTCCAGGGCTTCGGATCACAATGAGAGGGGAAAAAAGCTTTTAGACCCAAAAACAGGGATAATCAAACTCTCTTGGGCCGGTATCTAAATGACGAACATTAGATACGAGAGAATGGCTGTAAAAAAATCCAAACCCGGACGGCTTCATCGAGATAAAAGAGACAAGAATAATTTGAATCGGAATGTGTCTTCCACCTTGTAAAAGGTTGAGGAAAATAAAAGCAGAAAACGGCTCAGGTAAAAACAGAAAACATAAGCACTTAAAAACAACGTATATACATAAATTACGGACCTAAACAGTTAATCCTCAAAGGATTCTTTTACTTTGATATTTTTATCGGTTTATAATAATGAGACGTTTTAACTTATTAATTTTTTATTTCTCTACCTTTTGGGACACTGAGAGACATCAAAAGCCATATTGATAATAGCTCTAGTGAAAGGTTATAAGCGTACCCGACTTCTACCGAGGAGTTTCTTAGTTTCTGCTTTACCATGTTAGGTTGATTAAAAGAAATTTACGTTTATTGTGAGTTTGTATAAGGAGCTTTTACCTAAAATTGTTTCAGGTCACATCAGATAGTATTGACTCAGCCGGGATAGGTCATCAGCCCCATGTGATCAGAAATAATTTCTGATTTCGTCCCATTAAGGCTAGAAACATGCAGAGCAGTGACCAAAGACTTTGAAGTAGAAATTACCGTGTTTTTATTATTGGCGTTCCGCCACATTTATGCAATTCACTAAAAGAAATACTTTTAAAGACATTTATTAAAATGCCCTTTTCTGGAAGACGTCGAACAGAACTGGGCTGTCTTACAAACATATTTTAATGAAAACATACTAATAAAATACATTAAACATATTTTATGTCTAAAAATTATCCTGAAAACAACCAAAAATAGAAAAAGACGTTATTACCCAACTTCAAATTTGCATTAAAGGCTACTATAAAAATGCACTTGATCAAAGAAAAAAAAATTCAAGGAATTTTTGATATTATTCTAATGGTCGGGAAGTGACATTATCATCTTGCGTTAGTTGTAGAATTAAGAGCTTTTTCTCTTGAATCGTGATGTAATTTTGATATGAATAATCTAATCCAACATTATTAAATATATTTTATTTTTCGCCTAAGTCCTAACTCGACATGTTTCTTTCTCGTGCGGCCTTAAACATCTTTCAGCGAAGAGAATATCAGCTCAATGGGGTATCCCGTGGTCTAGTGGTTAGCGCCTTAGATTCATAAGCGGGAGATGATGGGTTCGAGCCCCACCGGAGCACAGTGTAACGAAGTAGTGAAGATTATGGACAAAAATCATTAACCACTAGTTATTTTCAAATAAGCATTTTTATTAACTGAAATCAACTCAAAACAATGTAACAGTAGTATAATAATGCATACTATACGGCTATAATAATATTAATGGTAATATTAATTTTTTTTTTTTTTTTTTTTTTTTTTTTTTTACGGCGCATCTACATCTAGGTCATTAGCGCCGACATCCAGGGTGCAGCGAGGAATTTTACCAGCGTGCCGTGGGATGATAAAATTCCTGCCGGAGGTTGGAAATCGAACCCACCATCTCGCGCTTATGAATCCAAGGCGCTAGCCATTAGACCACGGGAGACCCCCTGTAATATTAATAGAAATAATATTATTAATAACAATATTTTAAAATATATTATAACTGTATGTAGTAATAGTATAGTAGTAAATTATACATATAGTAATATTGCCATAGAATAATAATATTTTACCATTTTCTATGATAGAAATTAATAACAAGTTCTTCTAAGTTGATATATTGTTTCAACCAGTATATATATACGAGTTTTTTTCTCTGCGGTGAACACGTACCCACATTTTTTACATATAATATAGGAATAAACAGGCAGTTTTTTTAGTACTGCTTAATATTTCTTTAGGATCATCCTGCAGATCAAATTGAATCATTTGCCCAAGGATTAATACCGTCTTCTTGGATTTATCCACGTTTGTTTTCAAATTTGGAAGAAAAAATAATGATGGATTTAAAAATAAAAATCTTTGGAATCGGCAAATTTCGGCAAACTAAATTGCCCTCAGTACATTATACTTGAGGTAAACTTTAACCTCTAAAAAACTTGAGATGTGTTCAGATGAACTTTTTTTGCTATGGTCTATCAAAGTTTTGGACTTAAAAAACATTTTAATGATCAATGAAGAATACTTCAGGATAAATAATAAGGGAGTAATTACCTAAAATCAATTATATCAGATGAAAAAGGAATAGTTTTGACGTAATTTGACGTAATAAAAACACTGTCCTATCTTCAACGAGAGAGGCTCAAACTGATTGTTGGTATACCAACTTGGTATAAAGTAGGTTTTAAAGACTTTGCCTAGTTTTTAATACTGCTAATGTGTATGTTGATCAAAATAATACTAATATTTATTAGTTTTATACGATTTTAATTCCTTGAATAGTTTCTAAACTTAGCTAGAGGATTAAAAATTAAATATGAGAAAACAAAAATTTAGGTTTTTGTCCATTGGACGTTACACTGTGCGGCGGCAGATATTTTCTCATCCCATGGCTCGTTGGGAAAATTCCTCGCTGCACCCTGGATGTCCGCGCTAATGGCCTAGCTGTCGAAGCGCCGTAAAAAAAATAAAAAAATCAAAAAAAAATCAGATCAATAAAAATTCATAGCATCTCAGATGATAATACCAATGTGTGCTCAGTCCGCCATGAGCTTATATCATCCCTTTATAGTGTTTCTTGGAGCATATTAAAAAAACTTTATCCGAAATATATCCGTCTCTCAGGATTCCAAATAATATTCCATAAATGAAAACTTTTGACGGAATGATATTCCAAGAACCTCACTTTCCTTACAAGATCTACTGTTTCATAATTTCAGCATGCAATTCACTGGATTCCTTAAACAATGACGATCCACTTACCAATCAAGTTCTATGACTAAAGATATTTATGGCCAGTTCAATTAATTGTTTGTTTTTTTTTTGTTTTTTTTTTTAATTTTTTTTTCTTTTTCTTCTTCTACTATTCATCAAGGTTTTTTTTTTTTTTTTTTTCTTTTGGTTTTATTGAAAACGTAAAGATAAATCATTTGAAACGTAATGAAGTATCATAATTTAGTTGTTGTTTTTATTACAGTTCATTGTAGAGTTATGATAAACTGGACTCATGTGGGAGAAAAAGTTATGTATATTTATATATGTATAATTTGTACAAGATTGTAAATATTTAACAAATAAATTTTATTCTATTCTATTCTATCCTTATTATATTTATATGCCATGTTTTTCTTGTCTCTTCTCGAAGGGATGGATAATGCAGTACACCTTTCGTTTTTAATTACCTTATGTTATATTTGGCGCCCGAAATGTTTCTTATATTGACATAGCGGATCTTTCCCTTCATGTGTGGTACGGTACACTCGCCAGCCATATTATGTGGTAAACGGACCACGCGTATTACATAGCCCTTGAAGAGGTGCGATGACAAAGAACAAAACATGTACGAGACAAAATATAAAATAAGGTAGGTAGTTGAAAATGATAAAGAAGAAGAAAGTGAAATATATATTGGACCGTCTTTTAAAAGTCTGCCGTAGTTCATAACGTAAAAGTGACCGAAATTGAACTTCTTCGTTGACGTGAGTTTGATTTATTTTATCCCCCCCCCCTTGAAACAATTTTCTCATTATCTGAGACTGTAATAAAGAACATAAAAGCAGGACAGAATGTGAGGCAATTTTGGCAGAAAGCTCTGTTTTCTTGTTACAATTTGACTAATGTATTCGGTCTAACAGGCCCTTGTAGAAAAAGGGAGGGGGTAGGAAGGCGAGGGGGTATTCCTGAGAGTTTCTTATTTCAGGAAGATTTACATTCTACTCTTTCTTTTTTCGAATCTACTCGAATTTCCTTGACGAAACTTTGCCGATTAGAGAAAAGCTCCTTCGACAGTGTGTCCTGATCTTTAGTTGTAGATGAGAAACGCCTTTTCACTCTTATAGTGTCCATGAGGCAACGTCTGAAATACTTGGCTTGGATTCTCTAATGAAATTGAAGGAGGAAACATTGAGGTATTTTTCGTTTAATATCTGCATCTCTAATTTTGAATAACGTTGAAAATATATGAACTATGATAAATTGTGCTTTACAAATACAGTTATATTGGTATGCGTTAGATTATTTTGCATTATTTAAGTTAAATGATGAATTGAAACAATGATAAACCTACCATTTTAAGATAAAACCGCCTATTCCATAAGAAAAGACTACGTAGAAATAGGCATGTAATGAATCCACTGAAGTGAGATAGTGGGTATTTTTTTTTTTTTTTTTTTTTTTTTTGTATATGACAAAATCTATTTATTTATACCTTTGTGAGACCGCCAATGAAGCGATTCAACATATAAAACACAGATTTAATTAAATTTTGATAATTCTTGTCAACAAATATATATACTACAGATGTAAGATTCCTCAACTCAAAATTACAAACAAGCTAAAAACAGCAACCAATTAAAATGTGAGGTAAATAGAGGAAAAACGCCGTTCGTGGTGGTAGACAATCTTACAAGGCGTTTCGCTTAGAAATACCCGAAATATTGTTTCTAATTTTAAGTCCGTCTCGCAGGACTGCATCATCTTAGCGCGGTTCCGTTCATATCCCTAGTCTAATTTGGAAAGATTAAAATAGAAGCAGTTATTATTTTGGTTCCACCAGTCATTTTTTTTAAATTAATTATTATAATGGCGTGTCAACCCTTAAGGTCACTAACGACATTCCTGTGAGTAGTAAAGTCTTGAAAGGTCATGATTTACAATCTTACCTGGAAGGGTCCGCTACACTAGAAACAGACCCGCTAGTGACAAGGTCTTGGAATCTTGGAAATCTATATTTCTAACAATAAATTGTTTTTGTTATTTTACTTAACAAGTTTTATTGTCAAATACATTATCCAACTATAAGCAATTAAAAAATAACAAGAAATAAAACAGACAAAAAGAACCATTGGAATAAACTAAATCAATTAATTTAAAGCTTTAAGCACTTTTTTCTCCGATTGACATCGCCTAATTAAAACTTTCTTCAGAACCTTTTTTGTAGAGCATTTAGTAAGCTTCCGAATGGTAATCTTCCGCTTCACAAGATTGTCAACGGTTTTCGAGATACTAACGAAATTATACAAAGTTACCAAAACTTTTTTTGTCTGTTAATAAAATATTTTATTCTAACCCTTCCTTTACTCTAAACGTAACAAAAATTTCAACATATTAGTGTTGATGAAATTCAAACATGCAGAAAATGTTTCAACTGTATCCCATAATTCTAAGTACCAAAATCAAAGACAAAGAACCCTCCCTAGGAAGGACGCTAGGCAGTTGAAAAGCTATATATCTTGGAAATCCATATCTCTAACATTAAATTGTTTTTCTTATTTTCAAATACATTATCCAACAATAAGCAATTAAAAAATAACAAGGAATAAAAAACAGACAAAAAGAACAGTTCGAATAAGCGAAATCAATTACTTTAAAGTTTTAAGCTCTTATTTCTCCGATTGACATCGCCTAATCAAAACTTTCATTAGAACCTTTTTTTTAGAGCATTTAATAAGCTTTCTAATGGTATTCTTCCGTTTTCCAAGATTTTCAACCTTTTTCGAGATATTAAGGAAAGTAAACAAAGTTACTAAAACTTTTTATGTCTGTTAATAAAATATTTTATTCTAACCCTTCCTTAACTCCAAACGTAACCAAAATTTCAACATATTAGTTTTGATGAAAGTAGAACATGCAGAGAATGTTTCAACTGAATCCCATGATTCTAAGTACCCAAACCAAAAACGGTATTCAAAAAATATTTTTCCAATTTTCTCGAAAACAGTTAAAGCTATCGCCTTGAAAATGGTTTCATTCGTTTTCCTAGCCCAGGAATCATATAAAACGAGTACTTAGAAGCTTATGAACTCAAAAACGTAAGCGTTACGATTTTTTTTGCGCGAATTTCGCCCCAAACGCCATCTTCCAGTAGGCGGATTTTGCTGGTTAACGAACTTGACCTTTCAAATTGGACGAAGGATTTTTGTACCAAATTTCATCGAAATTTGACCATTCGTCTTCTATCTAGAGAGCGAACAGACAATATATATATATATATATATATATATATATATATATATATATACAAATTTGAACCACCGTTATTTTCGGTCTCTAGGGGTTCTGAAACGCGAAATTTTCTAGTCGGCACTTCCGGATTGTTTCATTGTATCAACCCTATAAGCGGGGTTCCTCCCTATGGGGGAGGGAGGCACCGCGCTAAAATGAATATTTTTAGTTAATAAATAAAATAATAACGAAAACAATATTTTCATTTTTAGATTAAATTTTAGATGCGAGTATTAAACGAAAAATACCGAAATATTGCTTTATTGTATCAGTCGGTACAACATGGCAAATAACATTTTGTTGTGTATTGAATTTTCAATAATAGTGTAACCCCACAAAAATACGATTTAAATACTCATACCAGAAAATTCAAGGCATATTAATAATTTTTTATTTAGAGTATAAATTGATCATTTTAAGGGCATTTCTGTGCGGTGTTTGTGAATTATCTATGATTAATTTATTCATTTCTATCAGTTGTTCCATTAGTTTACTGTTTTCTTCTCTCAGCTGTCCAATGCTACGCTGGCAGGACTTTAGTTGTTTTTGAGTTTTAGGCCACATATTATTAAATTCAGTTCGCATCTCTGTCATAGTGTTTTTCTAATACCTGATTATCTATTTGAATTTTGTTAAAATTATCTTTCAGACTTTTTATATCGGTTGTAATTACGTCGAGCCGGCTCAGTACCAAAGTTGCTAAGTCAGCTGTGTTTTCGTTATACCTTCCGTCAACGACATTTTCTTGGATATTGCTTTCTTTAGTCTAAGATAAGCATAGTTTGATTGGAAAAATATTCAATAAGTCTTTTATTAGGCTTATATAGACAGATATTAAGACGATAACCTCTCTAACCTGTACTGGCGCTTCACACTTTTATTACTTAAGACTTTTCAATCCTTTCATAAATATGTTTAATTTCATTGTCACGTGTAGATTAATATTAAATTGACCACTGTACACAGTCTTCTTAACACACACATCAATAATCCACTAAAAAGTAATTATCTGTTGAGGAGCAATGTAAACATTACCATGGTAACAGGTCAATTAAACTATATCTTATCTAATAAACTATTTTGATAAAAGTATTGAAGATCTATGAATATTGTGGATTTCTTATTATTTTGATATTGTTTAAATATAGCTAAGGTAACGAGTATTTTGACTAAACTTGCGCTGAAAGACGTTTTCATGTATTTTAATGAACGATCGTTACTTCCGCAGTAATAAGTATGAAGATACAAACTCCCACGTTGGAGGGTTACTCCAACATGGAAAACATGAAAAGTATGAAGATAGCTGGGCTTCGTTATCTCTATTTGGAGAAAATCAAAGAAATAATACTAATATTTATCTTCGTTGTTTCGACTTTTAACAGTATTAATTTGGGAATATTTGTACAATTTTCATCTTAGCAATCTTAGTGATATAAGATCTTTTATTTTGAGTCGAAACATTTTTTTTATAAACTTATGCTAGATTTTGGGTTACAAATTTTATTTTTATTTCCGTTGAGACGTTTCGGTTCATGCCATTGTGAATCTCTGCTTTGTCTTAGATGTATTTAAAGTATCCCAAATTTTATTTTTATTTACCATATAACAACATTGGCCCCCATCAAGCCATCCATGAGTGATATAAGTTTATAGAACCCTTAGCCTTCTACCATTAACCATATACAAATATTTTATTAAGTGTCATTGATGACGTAATATTTAACAACCCTCGGTGCTTTTGCATAAATACAAGTAGAAGCTATCAAATATAGAAATAAGTAAAATATAATTATGTATATCTATAAACATTTTAATTTATTTATTTCAAATTTACACGTTTTGGTAATTAATCTGTTTCTGGAGTGAGACATGGCGGTACGGTTCCTTTAATGGATACAGGCAAAGAAAAAAACCATACTGTTTAGCTGGAGCATAATATTGGCCACATCTCTCTACTGGGCCATACTGTAAAAAATTAGGTTCCTGCGCAGTAAATTTCTTCGCATCCCCCTCGCGGAATTTTACGAAAATGATTGATAATTGATTGGACGGGCTTAAACCATAGTCTTCGATCCTTGCAGCATTTGGTGTGTGTTTCAGTAACCACACAACTCACAATTTCTCAGTCTTTTGTAAGACCCCTATACCAATTAAATGAAAGGGAAATCATTCACACATTACTAATAGCTGCCCACCTTCCAATGTGCTTTTAGTAATGTAATAGTTGAGTATTTATTTTTCTAGTCTGGATTGTGTATTTGATTATACATGCTTGATCCACGTTTACTCTCTTTTTCGTTCAGTTCTAAAAGGTTTTTTCGGAATTCAGGAAAAAGGTTTCTTCGGCTCAGTTCATTCTGATGAATTCCTTCAGGAAAATGGAGTGCCTCAAGGTGGTGTCCTGAGTACCACACTCTTCAATATAGCTATCAATTCCTTCGGATGCTTTATTCCGCAAGGAGTATCATACTGTCAATATGCTGACCATCTATTATTGTATTTCACATCATCCATTTACCATACTGCATTAGAAACAATTCAAGACACAATACACTCTCTAGAATACTGGTGTTCTAGGACTGGATTCAAATTTTCAGAGGATAAATCCAAGTACATCATATTTACAAAAAAACACAACATACCAAATTCAAATTTAACCTTTAACAACAATCACATAACACAAACACGAACACTGACGTTTCTTGGAGTGACATTCGATCAACGCTTGACCTGGGGACCCCATATACAAGGACTCCTAAATAAATGCAACAATTCGCTGAATTTATTGAGGCTTCTTAAGTGGGGAGCTGACAGATGTACCATGCTTAGATTTTGTCGAGCCTTTACCAGGTCGCTATTGGATTATTGTTCCATAGTATGTTCATCTGCCAGTTCAAATACTCTGAAAGCGTTAGACTCAGTACACAATACTGGAATCCGGATAGCTTCAGGAGCTTTTAGATCCAGTCCTGTGAACAGTATATATGCAGAGTCGGGAGAGCTTCCGCTGGATAATAGACGTCAGATGATGTGTCTCAAATTTATTGCAAAATCAAAATCATTAAACGCACAGTGTGTACACTCGTTTTTAGACAATCCATAGATAGACCTATACACTGAAAGAGGAGCAAAACGACGGCCGCTCATAGTGCGCTGTAAGCTTGATGGGGTGAATGAACATGTTTTTACACAACCAACTTACACACAAAGACATCTTTCTATTCCTCCATGGAGAGTAAACAACTTAAAAATTGACCTTACTTTGACAAAATTTAAAAAGAAAACTGCACTTTCTAACAAGCTTTACAACATGACGTACAAAAATTTAACAGAAACGAATACAGAAACAGTTTACATATTTACTGACGGATCTAAGATGAATGACGGCGTAGGTGCTGCTGCTATAATAAATACAGAAAAATATCTCATTACTTTACCAAAAAGCACGAGCATATACACCGCTGAGCTGCATGGCATTCTCTTAGGTCTAACTAACGTACGTACTACATCACAGAACATAACACTATGCTCGGACTCTTTAAGTTGTTTACTCTCCTTACACATGTACAACACAAATCCTATTATCATACAAATTTATTTGAACATCTTATCAGACTTCAATCACAAAACATACTGGTAACAATGTTGTAGGTTCCAGGGCACGAAAATATTGGACAGACAACGACTGCGGACGAACAAGCAAAGCACGCCAGCATACGTGGACTCTAACTTACTAACGACTGAAGACTTAAATTTACTAATTACAGAAAATATCTGTCTTAAATGGCAAGCCTCATGGTACAGTACAAGAGATAACCTCCTAAGGGAGATAAAAAAAGTCCGACTCGCAGGAACTGCATCGTCTTAGCGCGGTTCCATTCATATCCCTAGTGTCATTTTGTATACTTAGAATAGAATAGTTATTACTAGGAACCGGATTCTTAGGTTTTCACGTATTTTTTCCCTTTCTCCTAAACATTTAAGCTCGATTTTTTATATGATTCGCGTCTTGTAGTATCATTCATGCTAATTTGGAAGAACCTAAAAAAACCTATTCTGGATGATATCACCTAAAACCCAATGGAATGACCTAGACGGACCGGTGACAAAAGGCCAGCAGCTTGACCCGTGACAAAGCGCACCCTTATACCAGGAACACCCTAGAGCCAGGCTCGACTGCTACAGACATGACATTTTTATTTCATTGTTCAATGTATTCAAAACTATCAAAATGTTTATAATTTCTAAATGTTTCATAAAATAAATATAATTTAAAACAAACAATTAAAAAGTGAGCTAAACAACTACGAAAACCCGTTCAAAAGAACACATTCAAAGTTTTCATCTCCGTTTTCTCCGATTGACATCGACTAATTGAAAATCTTCTCAGAGTATTAATTATAGAGAATTTAGTAAGCTTTTGAATAGTTTCTATCCTTATGACGATTTCCCAACTGTTTTCGAGATATTAAGGAAAATATGCGAAGTTCCCAAAACTTTTCATGTCACTTAATAAAATATTTTATTCTAATTCTTCCTTAACTCTAAACGTTACCAAAATTTACACATCTTTGTATGTATGGAATTTAAACATGCAGAAAATATTTTAACCGAATCCCATGATTCTAAGTAACCAAACCAAAAACTTGATTTAACAACTATTTTTCCGATTTTCTCGGAAACGGTTAAAGCTATCCCCTTAAAAATGGTTTCATTCATTTTACTAGCCCAAGGAGCCTATAAAACGAGTATTTACAAGCATTTGAACTCAAAAACGAAAGCGTTAAGATTTTTTTGCGCGCGAATTTCGCCCCAAACGCCATCTTCCAGTGGGCAGATTTTGCTGATTAACGAACTTGACCTTTCAAATTGGACGACGGATTTCTGTACCAAATTTCATCAAAATCGTACCATTAGGGGGGGGCCGGAAATGACCGAACAGAGAAATATATATATATATATATATATATATATATATATATATATATATATATATATATATATATATATATATATAAATATATATACATACACAAACACAAATTTGAACCACCGTTATTTTCGGTCTCTAGGGGTTCTGAAATGCGAAATTGTCTAGTCGGCACTTCCTGATTGTTTCATGAGATCAACCTTATAAGCGGGGTTCCTCCCTATGGAGGGAGGGAGGAACCGCGCTAAAAGCAGTACTCATGAATGGCAATACGCAATTAACAAGACGTGATGAAGTTGTAATTACAAGACTTCGCATTGGACATACACACTTAATTCCTATCTCATGGCAAAACAAGACAGACCGATATGCCAGACATGCAACAGACCACTAACAATTAAACACTTACTAACAGAATGCAAAACACGAGACTACTTAACTATACCATATCACATGTCTGAATTATTTTCCAAACAAAGCCCTTACATAGTTACCATTTTACAACCCTTACATAAAATAAAACTTTATGACAAAATATGACACAACCTACTGTGTATGCGTCAATGAAACAAGTGTAAATGTATGTTTTGTGAGTGTATGTTCGTGCATGTGTGTGTGTACGTGGTTGTGTCAGGAGAGGCTTCAAAATTGAAAATAAAGTCTGTATATTAAATATCCTACAATTTACACACAATAATGATTTTCTTCTTGCATTAAAAAAAAAAATTATTTATTACTATCGCAATTTGTCATTCTTTATTTTCTTATATTCTGTACATTAAATTAATAAATCAATTATTTGGTTTGATTTAATTATTTATTTTATTTTATATTAATATTATTATTTTTTTTTTGTGTATTTTTTTTTATTTAATATTATTTTTTTCTTTTCTTTTTTAGAAATTGAATATAATGAATTTATATTCTTTACCCGTTATATAGTTTTAATTGATTATTTTTATGTGAGCAAATCACCTTGCCGTTGTGAAGCTCCGTGAATAAATAAATAAATTCAGAAATTCTCCCTCTCACTCAATTTCATATTCAATTGGTTATTTCCTGAAAAAGATAATGCCATTCTTATAATTGTTGCATGTTTCATAACCAATGTTCTGTAATTAAAGTCCAACTAGCAGTAACTATGTATCCTCCGGATTTTTCCGATATTACTCCTATTGTCTTTTGAAAAGCTTGAAATACAAACAGTACTTTGTTGTGATATTTCATAAATCGTTTAACCGAAATGCCACATTGCACAGGCAACTAACAGTACCCAACTCTTTGAGTAAATTACTTTCCCAACCTAAAACATTCAAGGCTATCTTAATAAGTAATACAAACATTTTTCTCATTTGCGTATAGTTTTTTACTAAAAACATTGCTAGTACCAAACAACATTTAAAACTTTGCAAACAGAGTCAAACCCCCGTTCAAAAGAAAGAAACCGATTCTTTTCGATGTTATGTACCGATTTCTCCGTGACGTACCTGTATGACATAAAAGGCAAAGCCGTAAAATGTCCAATTGTTTTTTTATGAGAATTTCATAGATAAAGTAGCGTTCCTGTAGACTTTTTGTTCTAGACACAGTATTTGTGTACGAACTGTCATCACAATCCAACCATTTTTGAGCCTCCTAGAGCAAACGGGAATTTTATTTTCGTGATTTATAGGGTCTGAAATGTGGAAATTTCTGATCGGCAGCATCATAACATCAACATCATATGCCCGTTTCCTTCATATGGCGGGAAGGAGGGAACGATATATAAATTCTGAAATTTAAAAATAAAATAGGTTTTGTATCCAAGAATTTACGGATTTTCATTTCAAGGAAACAGGGCATACTTTGATCCTTTCCTCGTTCTCAGGAGTAGTGCTATGACTAATTGATTAAACTATCTCATTGATTATTGATACCAGTTGGCTCTTATAGTCAGAGCGTGTTTCGTCGCTGAAAATCACCAGTACAAAATTTATAGGACCACTTTGATACTGTTTTTACTTCACGGCGTAAATGAGAAAAATATTATGGAAAATATAAGCTTTAGTTTCCCACTTCAAACACTAAACTAATATTTCCCTAGACTAATAATGAAGATATTAAAGGTTAAATTACAATAGAGTGATTAAATTAGGAGTTTATATACAAAAGCAAAAGCTTTAATTAAGTCCACGTACATTTACAATAATTTAGTTGGCAATATATTATGATATTGTGCTAACAGCTAAAAACACACGAAAATTAGTGACTTGTAGATACTGTGTAATATCAACTCAAATGGCCGCATCTTCCAGATATTTCTGCTATATTGATAAAATCATTTTAATATAGTAAAAAAAAAAAAAAAATTAAAACATAAAAACCATTTGAAAAATAAATGAAAAATCTAAAACTTCTCCTCGATTCTATTAATAGGATCTTTTTTTTTTTTTTTTTTTTTTCATCTTCAGAAATGACCAAAATTTCTAAATGTTAGTACACGGATGAACAAAAAGGCCATGAAAAAAAATGTGAAAAAAATATTCACTGTAGTCCGTTGTCGAATTTATGTTATTTATTTTTTATCGCCCATCTATGCGTAATAGAGAATTTTAAGATGGGTTATCTATAGGCTAACAATATTTTCTAGCTTTGATCTTGTGCTGAAGTTTTTTATTTTTTTTTCTAAAGAAACCCCATCAACCCTAGTTGGAATCAGAGTTGGGCAAACGTTAGCCCGCGCTAAAAGCTGATATCTCTCCGCTAATTTAGCGAAACTGTAGAAAGCCAGCGCTAATAATTAGCGGTTAGCGGCGGCAGTGCGCTAACCGCTAATCTATTTATGAAATATCGTAATTGCTAATAGCTTAAGCTATAGTTACATTTTGTCATCTCAAAGTTCACTTCCGGTCTGCTCTGAGCAACCTCACTCCTGTTCCACTTCCGCTTCAATCTACAGGATTTACGATCAGATCAATGTCAATTTCGGTTGCTTCCAGTCGACTCATGCCTATCACTGGGTAACTCCTGTTCGATCTGGCTCACTTCCGGTCACTCACAGACAATGGCACACTCTGACCCTCCTTAATCTAGGTTACTTCCGGTCCTATATTCATCCCTGGGTCGTTTCCGGAAGTACCCCAGGACCTTCCAGGCACTTATGATAGACCGGAGGTGAACCGGCAGTGACCCGGAAGTAATTGTAAGCAACCGGAAATGGCCCGAAGTTGTCCAGATACATCCGGAAACGGCCCATGAGTAATTTTGGTGACCCGGAAGCCATTTAGAGAACCCGGAAGTGGCCAAAAGTTGTCCAGATTAATCCGGAAACTGCCCAGGAGTAATTTTGGTGACCCGGAAGCCATTTAGAGAACCCGGAAGTGGCCAAAAGTTGTCCAGATTAATCCGGAAACTGCCCAGGAGTAATTTTGGTGACCCGGAAGTAACTTTAAGCAACCGGAAGTGAAACCGGAAATGGCCCGAAGTTGTCCAGATTCATCCGGAAACGGCCCAGGAGTAATTTTGGTGACCCGGAAGCCATTTTGAGAACCCGGAAGTGAATCCGGAAGTGGCCAAAAGGTGTCCAGATTAATCCGGAAACTGGCCAGAAGTAATTTTGGTGACCCGAATCCCATTTTGAGAACCCGAAAGTGAATCCGGAAGTGGTCTAAGGTTGCCCAGGTTTATCCAGAAACGGCCCACGGGTAATTTAGGTTACCCAGAACTGATTTGGAGAACCCGGAAGTGGTCAAATGCTGCTCAAATTCACCAGGAAATGCCCCAGGGATTCTCAAAATGGCTTCCGGGTCGCCAAAATTACTCCTGGACAGTTTCCGGATGAATCTGGACAACTTTTGGCCACTTCCGGTTTCACTTCCGGGTTAATAAAATGGCTTGTGTCACAAAAATTACTCCTGGGCAGGTTCCGGATGAATCTGGACAACTTTTGGCCACTTCCGGGTTCTCAAAATGGCTTCGGGGTCACCAAAATTACTCCTGGACCGTTTCCGGATGAATCTGGACAACTTCGGACCATTTCCGGTTTCACTTCCGGGTTCTCAAACATGGCTTCCGGGTCACCAAAATTACTCCTGGACAGTTTCCGGATGAATCTGGACTAGACATGCGCGCCGAGGCAAAATTTGCCGGCGGCGGCGCGCTGGACTAAAATGGCCGGCGCGCGCGGCGTGGGCTATTCTTTTAACCCCCAATGGAGATGTAAAAATTTTAATCACAGTATATGTATATATTATATATATATATATATATATATATATATATATATATATATATATATATATATATATATATATATAAATATTTGTCCGCTATTTCACAGGCTTAAAAATGTTCAGATTTTGAAGAATGTTGTTACAATAACCGTCTAATTTGAAACGTCAAGTTCGTTCACCAGTAGAATCCGTCCTCCGGGGGGTTTTGGTACGAAATTCGCGCGAAAAAAATCGTAGCGCTTACGTTTTCGGGTTTATATGCTTACAGATACTCGCGTAATATATTCCTTAACATACGATAACAAATGAAACCGTTTTTAAGGCGATATCAGCAACAGTTTTTGAGATAAGTGGAACAAATGTTTATGTAGCTCATTTTCGGTTTGGGTACATTAAATCGTGGGATTCCATTCCCTCATTGGAAATATGGGAAATATGTTATGTCCACATAAATGGTTATAAAGTAATTTTCGACTGAGTGATGTCAATCGGAGAAATATAGACTTAAAACTTCTAAAGCGTTTGCTTTGTTCTTTTGAACGGGGTTTTGTTTTTGTTTAACTCGGTTGTTTTAAATTGCAATTATCAGAAAAAGTAGGGTCTCCTCGTTGTCTAGTGGCTAGCGCCTTAGATTTATAAGCGGTAGATTGTGGGTTCGATTCCTACCGGCGGCTTGAATATTCTCATCCCACGGCTCGTTGGTAAAATTCCTTTCTGCACCCAGGATGTCGGTAATGGTGTAGAAGTACGTATTCCTTTACTAATAGCTTCTTGATCTGACACAGGAACAGGATACACTCCCCCTAGTGGGAGATAGCGCTCCTCGCGGCGGCTTTGGGAACCAACGTCTGGCGGGCTAATTCTAATGAAACAGGGTTTAAAGTAAAACCTCCTTTCCAATAGACCGATTAACTTCATTTGTACAACACTTCTTTCTCATGAGATACCCACGACGTATACCGCGTTTCTACAATACAGCAGAAATTACGACCGGTATGAGTATATTAGTACTTTAGGTCCGGAGTAACCCCCCCCCCCTAATGAACCGATTTGGTTTATTTTTACAGCGTATTTCTCTCTTTAGATCAACATAACGAATACCGAGTTTCGATGAAATATAACAAAAACTACGGCTGGCATCGTCAAATTAGTGTTTTGGGTGCGGTGTAAACCCCCTCCCCCTCCCGGTAGACCGCTTATGGAGGTTAACGAACTCGTTCAATCGTTTGCTAATTGAACGCTGTATACCATGTTTCGTAAAGAAATAACAAAAACAAAAACTCTGGCCGCTATCTTGTCCAGATAGACACAAACACACACACACACATACATATATATATATATATATATATATATATATATATATATATATATATATATACATATATACATACATATCTACTAGGTGGTACATTTTTCAATAATTCCGTCATGAGTGCAACCTCAATAGCTACTTTCCTTCGGAGGAAAATGCTAAAAGATAAAAAAATATCGATAGCTACTATCGTTAGTCATGAACTATCGATATATCGACGGTAACTATCGACTATCACCCATCCCTACCCTCAATCGGCGCGCCGACTGAATAGGCTCGGCGGCGGCGGCGCCGCTAAAACCCGGCGTGGCGTAGCGGCGCCGGCGCGGCGCGCATGTCTAATCTGGACTACTTCGGTCCACTTCCGGTTTCACGGCCGGTTGCTTACAGTTACTTCCGGGTCACTGCCGGTTCACCTCCGGTCTATCATGAGTGCCTGGAAGGCCCTGGGGTACTTCCGGAAACGACCCAGGGATGAATATAGGCCCAGAAGTAACCTAGATTAAGGAGGGTCAGAGTGTGCCATTGTCTGTGAGTGACCGGAAGTGAGCCAGATCGAACAGGAGTAACCCAGTGATAGGCATGAGTCGACTGGAAGCAACCGAAATTGACATTGATCTGATCGTAAATCCTGTAGATTGAAGCGGAAGTGGAACAGGAGTGAGGTTGCTCAGAGCAGACCGGAAGTGAACTTTGAGGTGACAAAATGTTGTAACTATAGCTTAAGCTATTAGCAATTACGATATTTCATAAATAGATTAGTGATTAGCGCACTGCCGTCGCTAACCGCTAATTATTAGCACTGGCTTTCTACAGTTTCGCTAAATTAGCGGAGAGGTATCAGCTTTTTGTGCGCGCTAACGTTTGCCCAACTCTGGTTGGAATAAAACACAGAATTTTTGCACGGAGTCACTCACGGGCGTCGGGTCTCAACAATATTTTAGGTCTCCGAAAGAAAAATTTTAGCCGTTTACGTTAAGATTTTTTTTCGTTTAATTTCGCCATTTACCCGGTTTTTCGTTGGGAGGAGTCTCCTGCTTAATCAACACGAATTACCGTTCTAGACTAAGTAAATTCTTACGGATTGTGTCGTAGGATCGACATCATGGGTGGAGGATGTATGGAGGAAACACGGTAAAAAAGAATCAAAATAAAATATTAATATTGAACCTTCCAAATTATTTTATTATTCAATTTAAATAAGTCCGAAACAAATATTTAAAAATGTATTTATTTACTTTATGTTTTAATGCTTTTTGCGGGTAGACATTATATTAATAGATCGATTATTATTATAATTTAAGGCCTATTTTATCACATCTTATCTAATCTTTATTTCGGTTTCTGTTTAATTTTCTGATCATTAACAATTGATTAACTAGAACTTTTTCTTATTATTATCGCTTTTTTTTTTTTTTTTTTTTTTTTTTTTTTTTTTTTTTTTTTTTTTTTTTTTTTTTTTGAGTTGATCATGCTTAATGTGTAGTTCATCAAGTAACTAAATAAATAAGTCCGAAACGTTGCATTAAATTGGATAATATAATAATTTAGAAGGTTCACCAAACTTCTTTTAATTCTACCCATCATAAATGAATATACCCTTCCAAGATCTTCATAAGTTTATTTCATTTATTTTATTTTATTTATGTTTTTTAAGATTATTATTTAAATTTAATAAAGTGATGAAATATAATTTTTCCTCAGGTGTATATTTGAGGAGAATGTAGATTTGACAGTAGTGTTGTAGTAAAGTTGTCCATCTTGGAAATACGATAGTGGGGAGGGGGGTTAAGTAACCCTAATGACGAAACATCATAACAGATTGTAGACTTTGGAGTGGTCCATTAGTTACCCAACAGGCTGTTAATGGCGTCAGTCCGTACCTCCGTTTTGAATCTAACCACTCTTCGGGCTGGACGTTTCTATAATTTAAATTGTTGTTTTTACTTTCTCTCTTAATTCATTCTTTACCTTTCCTACGCTTTAATTATAGACCTTTGCGTGAATCTGACGACAAGTAGCCGGACACATTCTGAAACATGCATGATTCCATTTGAATAGGTAAAAATGGAAGAATAGAAGCCCACAAGGTCCTGCAAGGCAGCAATTGTAATCAAAATAAATCTTTTGATTTTATGATTTTCTGGAGAATTGTAGCTATTTAGGTTGATTTTTAAAAATTGTCTTCAAATCTTCTTCGATACTACAGATATAAATAAATATACAAAATTACAAACGGGAATAATGACAACAGTTGCCACGTTGAGTGCACCGGTTCCCGTCGATCACCCACCGAAGTTAAGCATCGTCAGTCGTGGCCAGAATCTGAATTGGTGTCAGACCGCGTGCTGTTGGTATTATAAAAGGGTGGCAACCTGTAGATAGCCCGGCGTTAATAGCCCAATAGTTGATATGCCCTTAAACACGAACAAAAAGAAGCAACATTTTTTCATAATATAACATTTTGCATACTGTTGTGATTATTCTCATTTGTAATTGCGTATATTAGTTTAGAAAGGCTGCCAAAAAGCACGCTGAACCGTTCGAAATATAGATATTTCTGAAAATCTGACTTTCCCCCTTAGCCGAATCCCAAACATTGCTTGATTTTGATTTCATATCACCACAACGGCTGTATTTGTCTGATTATGAAAACAGAAATACTTCGCATTCTTACGTCAAAGCTATTGCTTCTTATTTTCTTTCGAATTATTACTTGGTTGTTAAAAAATGATAAAGAAGCAGCAAAAACAAAAATACTGTAATATATAATAATACTCTACCAAAAGAGGCATAGTAAAATCAAATAAATGTAAAAGTATTTTTTTAAAAAAAGTCAGGAATCTGAGGAATATTTCTGACCCTATTGGCGAGGACAGCAGCAGCCAAGGAATATCAGCAGATATGGGAAATAAAATATTAAGGAGATGGAAGGATTGCTTCGCCAGATTAAATATTTAGAGGAGCCATTTGGCGCGGTAGTGTAAAATTTAGGAAACCATCTTTTTGTTTCAATAAGTTATCTGAATTCCGGAGTACTCTTCCCGTCGCTGTATTTTTTATGAATAAGGGAATAGCTTTAGCTCTCAAAGGTCACCAACCACAATTTATAACTTGACGAAGAGTCACTTTCAACAAAATTATGGAAATTCATTTAGATTGATAATTTTATTTATGTAATAGAGTTCCAAAACTTAGGCCTCCAACTCTTAGGCGGCTGAATTTGTATGACAAGTGATTGAAAAAATTAAACAAAAAATGTAAACCCTCTACTATTAAAGAGAGAAATACTTTAAAGAAATAAATATTAAAAGAGTGAAACTAAAAAGTACGAATTTCTGAAAACCGCCACAAAATTGAATAAGTTCATGTATCGGCTGAAGTCTCATTACAAAACCTGTCGGCCTGTTCATTCTATTTACTACAATAACAATAGTTTCTCGACACTCACGAGCATAGCTAATAAAAGGTTCAATTATTACCTACTTCTTGAATTTATCTATCTATCTATATATATAAAAACCACGTGTCTGTCTGTTTTTCTCTTTATTTGTTTGTTTGTTCCTTATACAAATCTACACAGTTTGACCGATTTTGACCAAACTTGGCACACAGGTAGGTCTTGATACGTGAAATCTACTAGGCTAGGTCAAAATAGTCAAATTTCAAAATTTGGCCAAAAGGTCAAAAGTTTTGTTCAAGAAAAATTGGCTACACTGAACCATTCAGATTGTGACGGCCATTTTGAATCGACAGCCATTTTGAACAATGTCTCAAATTTATTTGTTGATGTTCCTGATAATTAGAATAACTCGAACTCATTGATGACTTTACATCGTTATATAATCATGTAATTTCAATTTTATTTCAACAGTCACTGTCTAACTAAGGAGCGCTGGCTATTCTTTGAAAAGAGCTATCTACTCGCAGGCTCTGCTTCTGGCCTCTGTCGGCTGTTACATGAAGTGCTGTTGTGCTGGCCTCTGCCGGTATCATTATGAACTAAAACAAATTCACATCGTTTGACCGATTTTCGTAACAGGGTATAGACAACTAGGTATCAAGTAGATCTTGATACGGGGAGAGTCATAGACAGAAAGTAGTTGTAGCATGGCGCACTGGGTAACAGCTAGTAACCTATAAAAACAAGTAGTAACATATAGTATTTTAATTCATATAGTATTTTATTTCATATTAATAAATTTAATAAACATAAGTTAATTTAGTTTATAAAACAACAATATCAACCGAGAAATAACAATCATAACATTTAAAAAAATATTTATCAGAGGTTTACGGACACTTTCTTGAAACTTCAATAAGTAATTTGATATGGAATAAAGAATTTAATATTTTGTGGAATTGCCCTTAGCTTTTATTAGAATCTGTTTGGCATAGAAGAAACCAGCATTGAGATCAGAGAAGTGGTATCTTGTACCATTCTTCGAAGATACGCTTCGTAAGTTCTTCCTTGAAATTAATTGGTCATTTCGTGATTTGCCTCCGATATAAACGATTCCACAGGTGCTCAATGGGGTTTATATTGGAATAATGAGGAGGTAGACTAACCAATTTTGAGAAATTGTAAAGGCACCAGAGTTCGAGCGTTTAGTGTGCTTTAAGGTCATTGCACTAATATAAAAGGAACATACCCTTCAGCGCTAAGTTATCTGCACCTGGTATACAATTTTTTTTTTTTCAGGTCACAATATATTCATTCATTTTCCCAACAATTATGCCAATTGTCCAACTCCTGCAGCCGCCATAGACCTAAATAATCGTTATATTGTTGGCTGTACATTTTTTTTCAAAGCCTGTTTTTTATCTTTATTTTTTAAACAATAGATATGTTAAGTGCTTGAAATATGTAGTTGTTCAAAAAAATATCCTTACTATTTTTTTATTATTTTTTAATTACCCAAGAATTCGTGATTTTTTCCATTTTTTTTTTTCAGAAAGTTGTGGTGTCTAGAAAGTTTGTTATTACCTGTATTTAGTTAGTTAGGTAGTAAAAAAAAGAAGACATCAGCTCATTTCATGGGCATATATAAGTGGGTGGCTGAGGGGTCTGCAGCCTCCCCCCCCCGAAATTTTGATGTGATGGTAAAAATTTGTCGTAAAACCCTTAAAAATAAATTAAATAAGATCACTTAGATCATAAAAAATATTTTATTTTACGTGTAATAGCGTTTTAGTTGCCTAAAACTATGCCAAGCTCTAACTTTTTAGTACTCCATACCCCGGAAATGCTCTCAGCCCCCCCCCCACATTTTCCCAGCCCCTCCCGAAATTATTTTCTATATACGCCCATGGCTCATTTTGGCTAGAAAAGAATGATAATCTTTTAATAACCCATTCCAAAAATCTATTATTTATAATAGATCTATTTTCTATTAATGTTTTCTGATTTAAAATTTAATCATTTATTTTATTATTGTAACAGTTCCTGAATAGGTTAGCCGCTTAGTCAGGCGATAGAAATATAAAGGAAATGCGCCACTTAGTCGGAATATTGTATCTAGGCATGTTGCCCGGTTCAGGCCAACGGGACGCCTTGAGGTGGCCTGGACCTCGCCGCACAGATGGTAGGAGAATGGACGGGTGTAGGCACGTGTAAAAAATCCCCCTACTCCCGCCCAAATCCCAGGCTGGCCAACAACGGACGGACCGCTGACCTGCCTCTACCTACTACATGCTCACAACCTGGGTCAACACTGCTAATGGCCT